>CM031859.1:7326790-7677378 GCA_018697195.1 Certhia americana | reverse complement strand
ATAATAATAATAATAATAATAATAATAATAATAATAATAATAATAATAATAATAATATGCATATACGCATCTAATGGTATTCTTTTAACAAATACATGTAGATACGTACTTCGCGCCTGCCGGCCAAGTTCGCTCGGCTGAGGAAAAAAAATAATACATTCCCGATCGAATAAAATGAAAAAGTAAACTGAAAAGCAGCGCCGGCCGCAGCCGGTGCCTGTCGCCGGCTGCCTCGTGGTGGGAGAGCCCCCCCAATCTCATTCTCACACCCAGGAGGGGCCGTATCCTGCCGGCAGCCTTTGCGGGAGAAGGTTGACTGGAATCTGATGGGGAAACATCGGGGTAGCAAGGCGGGACCGGGAGGACGATGCTCCGGTGGGAGGGTGGGCAGTGCTCGGCTTGTGAGAGCTGAGTGAAAACTGCGCTCAGGTCCTGGGAAGTTTCAGCGCAAAACGAAACCAGATGAACTCTTCAAAGGGATCTCCTTATCTGCTCTTATCTGCTCCTCATAGGAGCTTTAAATCTGCTTTTCAAATAGTAATTTTAATAGCTATAATGAATAATAATATTACTATTAATGATAATAATAGCAGCAGCAGCAGCAAATGACAGGGAGAAGAAGTTTCCCTCCCGGCGGGCGGTGCAGGCTGCACCCAGCGGGGCTGGGCGGGTGCGGGGTGGGGGGGTCGGACAGGGCTCTGCCGGCAGCGGGTCGGGGCGCTCCGGGCACAGTAGAGATGTTTGCAGCATGCCCAGGTCAAGTTTCTCGTTAACGAGGGAGAAAACAAAAAACAACCCTCCCAGAACTCAATTCATCTCTTCTTCCCAGCTCCACCTCCTTTGGTGTTTCCTTTTTTAATTCACATTGAGTGTATTTATTCAGTGCCAGAAACTGCAGAAGTCTGTGTCTTTGGATCCACTAAAAATAGTGACAAACTGAGGCTGGGCTCGCTTTCAGACACGGTGGGTGCCTTTATCGGAGCTGTGTACTTGTGCCTGTCTGTGAGGGGGAAGTGGAATTTTTTTCAGCACGTGTATGTGTGGGACAGTTGGGGCAGAAGAAATCGGTGACAACCTGCTGATTGGGGATGGTGATGTGCTGTACAGGTTCAGGTGTGGCTTCCGTGCCAAAATAGAATAGCGGTGTATCTACGGTCACTGGAACACCTGGGAGAAAGCAGAGAAGCCTCCTCAGGATGTGAAGAGTGCTGATGAGAAGCCACTTGGTTGAACTGATTCCTCCCCCCCTCTGTACCTTCTCCTTCTGTTTGTTTTTGGTGCCCCGAGCCACAGTGACGCTCCTGGATGCAGAACACTCTGTGTTGCGCTGGGATACTGAGGGAGCCGTGCAGCACAGCGAAATCTCCACCATTACCTCTGCGTCCTTTGCACCTCCCTAATGACAGCTCGGCTTTGGCTTGCTAATAATTAATTTTTATTTTTTTTTTCTTCTGTGTTATCTCTTCCAGATGCCTCCCCATCCGCCTCGGAGCAGCGATACCTCTTTGACATCTCCAGCCTGCCTGAGGCAGAGGAGGTGACGGGCGCAGAGCTGCGGATCCTGCGCTCCCTCCCTGAAAACCGGAGCTTGGCCCTGTCCCCCGAAGGCACCTTCCATCACCTCCTCCTTGCCACCTGCCCTAGCCGGGACGGCGAGGAGCCGCGGCTGCTGGACTCCAGGGCTGCAGACGTTTTGGACACGGGCTCCTCCAGATGGGAGGTGTTTGATGTCTGGGAGGCCTTGCGAGATGAGAGGGAGAGATCGCTCTCGGGAAAGCTGCTGTGCTTCCTGCTGAGGATCGTCTCGGAGCAGTCTGGGCAGCTCCTGCCCCCCCGGCAGCTGGGGTTCGGCAAACCCCGGCCACAGCCCCACGAGCGAGCGCTGCTCGTGGCCTTCTCCCGCACCCAGAGGAAGGAGAACCTCTTCAAGGAGATCCGGGATAAGATCAAGGCCCTGGGCAGCCCTCCGTTCCTGGAGCCTCCCGATCCCGGCCAGGAGGCGTATCCCAAGCGGAGGAAGAGGAGGACCACCATTGCCGCCCGGTCTGGGGGCAGAGGCCACGGGAAGAAGGCGAAGACTCGCTGCAGCAGGAAGCCCCTTCACGTGAACTTCAAGGAGCTGGGCTGGGATGACTGGATAATCGCTCCCCTGGATTACGAGGCCTATCATTGCGAGGGGGTCTGCGACTTCCCGCTGCGCTCCCACCTGGAGCCCACCAACCATGCCATTATCCAGACCCTGATGAACTCCATGGACCCAGAGTCCACCCCCCCGAGCTGCTGCGTGCCCTCTAAGCTCAGCCCCATCAGCATCCTCTATATAGACTCTGGGAACAATGTGGTTTACAAACAGTATGAGGACATGGTCGTGGAGACGTGTGGCTGCAGGTAGCAATTTCTGCAGCTCTCCCTATCCCTCCTGGCCTTTCTCAGCACCCCTGCCTGTTTTATATATATATATAAAAATATAAATATATATATATAAAATATATATATATACACACACACATACACACACACACACATACACATTTTGGTGTGTGCCTTTCCAAAAACCAAGCTCAGAGCCTGTCTTCCCTAGGTCACCCTGGCCATGACCCCAAGAGGGATGGGGGATGCCCCTCTGAGACTGTGAGGCTGCCACTGTCTCTGTGCCTTGTTTGTTTCCCCTGGGAAAGGTGGCCACACAGCCTAGCAGAGCTCCAGGGGAATGTCTCCTCAGCTTCTGAGCTCTGCCTGATACACTTGGTTTGCCTAAGTGGAACTGACAACTTCTTTTCCAAAAGTTTTGGAAAATATCTAGCCAAAATTGTCTTGGTGGGAGTGATGACCTGGGGTGGGAGGGAGGTAGAGTGGTATCCATGGCAGAGGGACCAGGTCAGCATCATCCTCTGGCTGTGGTAGTGGGATGGAGGGGAGGTAGGAATGCTCTTCTCTTTGAGTTAAAACGAGTTTTTCTGGCAGTCTTCAAATTGCTGCCCTGGGTTTCCTGGTGGAAAAATAAGGGATCCCTGGCAGGGAGCAGAGAACCTGTGGCTGGCATGGGTTGTAATCACTTGGTCCAGGCCTGTTTGCGGTGGGGAGAGGTTTGTGAGTCTGCTGGCAGTGACAGGAAAGAAAGAGAACCAGAGGCAAAAAGAGTCAGGGTTGAAGCTGTGCTCATAAAAAGATGGGATAGGCCCTGGGAGGCGTTGGCTGGAGATGCCTCCACTCCACGTGGTCGGAAGCGCTGGCTCTGTGTCTGTGTCCTGCAGGAGGCACTGGTTGGTGAGTGCCCTCCCTTTCCTACACAAAACTGCGTTTCCAAGGCATACTGGGAACCCGGCATCAGGCCCACAAGTCACACAGCCATCCTGAGCATGTCTGGAGAGAAACAAAGGTCCCAAGTTCCCTAGGGAAGAGCCATTTCGCTTGGGTTCTTCTCTTTCCAAATAATCTCTATAAAAGCACTAAGCTCCACCCTATCTTCCTTTGGCATCGATTTCCCAGGGAGCTGTGTCCTTCTCTGGAGTGTCAGCCACTCCCTGCTCTATTAAGGAGCTGGATCCTCCAGGAGCAGACCTTTCCCATGCAGGGCTGAGTGCTACCCTCAGGGATTGCTATATGAAGTGGGGTGCTTCGACGTGTGCTGAAAGGCTGCAGGGTTTTATTAACTCAGGAGCTGAGTATAAATTACACCTTTAAACCAGAGAAACTCTTCATCCATGCCAGGGTGTGCTTTGGATGCTGGGAAGCATTTCTGCTGCACCTCAGTGGCTTTTGGTACCAAAGTTTGGCTTCCTGGGTGGGTTGGCATAGAGATATATTTGCACAGATTTTGTGTTTGATGGTTTATTTTTTTCTTGTGGGCAGGGTGTTGGTGTGTAAGCATCAGTGCTTAGTAGCTAGCAATGGTAATTTGCTTTTGGAGGAGATAAATCCCTGCTGGAAAACATGGGATTTTTCCTACATAAATCCAGTTGTCCTCCTTGGCAGGGGTGTTCTGCTGGGAGGGGTGAGCCTGGCCAGGGCAGAGAGGAGGTCGCCTCAAAGAGCTCTACTGTGATCCAAATGATTTCAAAGATCAGAAAAGCCTTGGTGAGGTTCAACAACCCCTCCCCCCCCAATGCAGCAGTAGGAAGTAAACATGTCCATTGAAAACAGTGACAGATCCTCAGGGATAACACTGCCAGCCTCCCTCTGTCTTCACCCATGGAGCCTGCTGCATCCTCAGGCTGTGGCAGGTGGCAGCTCAGAGGAATGACTATGGTGCCCATAAGTCTCATGTACCCCTTGACACCTGCAGAACTCCTCTGGCTTTACATCCATGCATCCAAGAGGGAAACCCATCTCCCTACCTCAGCATGAATGTAAATGTATGCTAATGCTGTACCTGTCTCCAGGGGGATGCTCAGAGGTGGAGGTCAGGGAGGGAGAGGAAGGATCAGGTCGAGGCCATGTGTTTTTTTCCTGTCAGCCTTTGGGGAGGCTGAGGTTCCTGAGTGGGTGAGGAGGGGTCAGCACAAGGGTTTGTGAATTTCCTCTGCCCTTTGACTTTAGCACAGTTGGTTGGGGAAGGAGGTTGGCGCTGCAGGATTCCACATCAGCTATAAAGTTGCCAAGCTTTGAAAGTACCTAATTTTTCAATTGCCTTTGGTTGGTTGATAGTTTTTCTCACTGCTGAGACAATTTTTAAAAATGTTTTTGTTTCTTTTACCCCCTCCCCTTCCTCCAAATATTTGTGGTGAAAGTTCATGGGCAGTTCAAATCCAAGCAAGATATATATAACTCCTGGCAGCCCCTGCTGGCTGGTGGCTCTTTTGAGCCTCCACCAAAAAGGTGTCCTGAGACCTGCTCCTGTGGTAGTGTGTCCAAGGGGTGGTAACGCCAGTGACTCCCAGTTCTTGTGGGTTTTTTTTTTTCATCCAGAGTTGCAGGGAACAGAGGGTGTCTGTTGCAGGGAACAGAGCAGGTCTGGAGGTGGCTGATGGAGAGTGGGGTGACAAGTTGGGTCTTGCAACACTTCACCCCAAGCCTGATTCTGGGGCAATGCCCACTGCTGGGGCTTTTGTCCTGAGCCACGATGGCTTTGGTGGTGCTAGGGACAAAAGCAGTGGCTCAGTTGCTGCTGTTCCATGGCCTGGATCACTACGATAAACGAGAGGGGAAGATCTGGGGACAGTGTAGAGGCTGCTGCTGGCAGCAGTGCTGTCCATGGTTTCACCCATTTGGGACCTGGACCTGGCTCTCCCAGCTGTGGGCATCCCTAAACAGGGATGTTTGGTGGGTGAGCAAACTTCATCCCCCTGAGAAGAGCCCAGCAGTTCTGGGTCCTGTGCCAAGTGCCACCTGTTCCTTTCCTGGGAAAAAAATCTCTAGAGGACAAAGGGAGGGCAAAGGATGGAGTTGGATCCTCTTTCTGCTTCTCTAAGGAGTCAGGGGAGGCAGCTCCCTGCCTGGGGCTGCTCCAGGGAGATGTGTATGAGCAGGGCAGGCCTGGAGGAGAGTGGAGCTTTGGGGGTAATTGTGCTGCTCCCCCTGTGCTTGCATCAGCTACAGGGCTGGGCTGTCACATTGCTCCTTGCTCCCAGAGGAGTATTTCCAGAGCAAAAGCCACCACTACCCTCTTTATGAATCCCTGCATGATAACTGTAAGGGCTGCCTCTCCATCCCCAGGCAGATTTGGAGATGGCACCAAACAGTGGGATTAGTCTTGGGCAGCAACCTTCAGAGTCGTTGCAAATGTGTAGAGGTTTAGATGAAATATTTCTGAAAGAAAAGTCACAGAGTTGTAAAGCATTGGACAGGATGCCCAGGGAGTCATGATCTCTGGAAATGTTCACAACCTGTGTGGGTATGGCATTTGAGGAGATAGTTTAATGGTGAATATGGTGGTGGTGTGGGGTTGATGGTAGGACTCGATCTTTTCCAACATTAATGATTACATGATCCTAAATGGAAGTGGTAGGTGTGAAAGCCTTTCCTGGGCAGGGAGGTTTTCTGGGCTGAGTTGTTGCAGCCCTGCACTGCTGGGGCAACACAGGGATGTGTCTGTAGAGGGCATGGAGCAGTGAATCCTGCCTTTGGAGATAGGTTGGTGGGGCACTGGCTGCAGGATGGTGGTAACCCAGCCCAGTCCCCAGCCCTGGATCTGCTTCTCCACAGAACATCACCCTCCAATGCCAAAGGAAAGACCCAGAAAAAATGTATTTCTGATCAGTTGCCTCTTGCCTGAGCTGATGTTTGTAAACTTTATAAATATGAGGCTAGAGGCTGAACATGGACAAATATTAATTCAGCAGTCTCAGAGTGATTTTAATGGATAATTATAGGTTCTCAATCTGCAGTATTTATACAACCTTTCCAGTTAAAAAACCCAAGCAATTTCCATGTAGTGCATATTCTCCTGGAGGATTTGTTTGACCTTGAGCACCATTTTTATCTGCAGGATGTAATTACAGTGAAACTAGAAATATTAAGCATTTGAAAAGGACTGTGTATCCATGCTTAACTGGCTCCCTCCTCTCTGACATGGGAATGTAATTGCACAGGAGTAGGGAAACTTGCAGAGTGATCTCATTTGACTTAGAAGCACTGGGGTTGGGATTTGGGGAAGCCTACCCAGTTGGTACAGGGACTGACTGGTGTGTGTGCCTTGTCTGGGGGTTCTTTGAGCTTGTGCTCAAGCCACTGCCTTCAGGAAGTCAGAAGCAAAATGACTTTATGCCCTGTCTAACCCTGGTCACCAGGGTTGCTTTTTAATTCTCTTAAAATAGCGGGCTTGTTTAACCATGTATCCCTCCTTTTTGTTTGTTTGTTTGTTTGTTTGTTTGTTTGTTTGTTTCTACATTACACTTCAATAATAGGAGGGAAATTAGTATCCTCTGGCAGAGAGGAGTATTCATATGGAAAAGGGCTTGATGTACCTTCATCCTGGCACAGCTTCATTGATCCCAGGCCTGACTTCTGATCAGCTCTGGTAGATGGAGCCACATCCTCTTTGCTTGTGGGCTGGTGGTTGGCATACCCATGTGGAAAAGGCTGCAAAGGCACCAGTTCTGATTAAAAGCAAACCCCAAGCCTTGAGCCTTCTGCTCAAGTTTGAGTGCCAGCGACTCCTTTTGCACCCTGTGGGTTTTAACCCAGTCCTTGGCTGCACAGCTCTCACTAGGTGATTTATCCATCACAATCCCCTTGCAAAACAAACTTTTGCAGCTTAAAGCCCTGTTCCCACACACACGAAAGTGGCATGTAGGAAGAGTCACCTATGCTGGCCCCCTGGATCAGCAGACACACACACACAAGAGAGGCTGGGATGTCACTTAGGACCCCCTGGGAATGCAGGTCCCAAGGGCTACACCTGGGCAAATGGAGCAGAGCACCTTGGATGCTGAGGGGATGTCACGGCTTTGCTCTGCAGCCTTAACAGGAGTTTTGATGAGAGCTTCTTCTTGTTGTGATTGTATCAACAGCAGTGTCTATAGTTACATCAAACCCCACAGGACCCCTGTTAACAAGGCAGATACATCATAAATACCAGCCCAGTTCATACTTGTGTTGGACTAAAACTGGTGGGAAATGCCATGATTTCCTGCTGAGCATGGAGTGAGTTCTGAAATCCAAGTGCCTTCTGTTTTGTCTCTGCTGGGGCAGCAGGGCCACATGCCAGGGAGAAAAAAACCCCTGTGGGACAATGGCAAAGAGAGCCTAGGTATTGCACAGAGGCTGTCACCTGAAATGGGGCTGTGTGCCACTGTGTTTGACAGATGGTCAGAACAAAGGGCTATCTCATGGACCTTGACTGGGCAGTCCCCTGTCCTGGGTGCAGTTGAGTGAGTTTTCTCTTCACATCATGCTCTGGGTAGGTGAATGGATGGGAAAACCTGTGTGGGAAAAAGTAAGGACTTTGAGAGCAGTGCGACTCTTTTTCTAAGTTCTCATGACCAGCAGATCCTGTGTGTCCCACCGGCCTCAGAGCAGCTCTCTTGGCATCAGGGATCCCTTTATGTGGGGTCAGAATGGAGATGCAGGGAGGCAGGAGCAGAATGTAGCACTGTGGGAGTGTGTCCTCCACGAAAACACAATGAGGAAAGTTGCTGGGGAGTACCTGTTCTGGGGGTGGAGTGTTGCTGATGATGTGTAGCCTGTGACTTTGTGTGGGAGGGGCAGAGTTTTTCTGTCTTTCCTATCTTTGAATTAAGGGCTGCTAAAAGAGAAAAGTTCCACCGGGCTCGTGTGTGTGGCATCTTCAATTTTTTCCTAACCTGGTTTATGTCTTCCAAGGTAAAACCAGCAGCATTTAGTCCTAGGAACAAAGAGCTTAGAAGGACTAAATGCTGCTGAGCACCAAGGGGTTCCCAGGAGCTCAGCCAGCAGCAAGTGTGAAACAGCATCCACAGGCCAGGAAAAGGGATGGTCACACAGGGAGGAGCCAGGCTTTAGTCCTTGAAGGTGCCATACGTGGGTATGGGATGGGGCATTTTGTAGGAGCAGCTCATCCTCTCCTTGCTCAGGGAGAGGGGTGATCATCCTGCTCACATTCATCCCACCTGCTGTGAGTGATTAACCTTTTAAAGAAAGGTCTGTGTTCCTGAGGTGCTGAAGGTCCAGAGCTCCCACATGCTTCAGCTGAAGCCACGTTTGTGCAGTGCCTTTGCAAATGGAGCTCTCACAGCCTGAGGAGTAGTCAGGGGCTGTGTCCACTTGGAGTCACCAGCTCTGTCTTGCTTTGCAGCTCTCACTGGAAAAGCTGGTGGAGATGCTGCTCAAAGGAAATGGACTCTTGTCTGTATAGCACAGGTCTGCTCTGCTCCTGGTGCTCCGTGTCTCAGATGAAGTAGGGAGCAATGTTGGTCCAGTTTGCTCAGTCCCTTTGTATCCCATCATGGTGTGCTCTGTTTCTGCAGTCAAGTCAACAATTTTTGGAGTTCGTTTGACAAAACAAGCCTCTCTGCTGGTCAGTCGTGGTTTTATTTATATGTTCTTTTCTTTGATTAGAAAGGAAAATATCAAAAAAATGAGTAAGTTTCCAATAGCTGTATTTCTAGTAGTTATGATTTTTGAAGCAATACTTGTATCCCTGTGTGTGCCTCTGAACTATCCATGTATTTGTTCAGCATTTTCAGGTCTGGGTGTGTGAAATATCTCTAAAGAAGATAGCTCTGTACGTGATGGTGTAAATGCATTGTTTGTATGTATCTAAAGTTTAAATAGAATGTACATTTGGGATTGTAAATGAACTGTAAACAGCAATCTATATTTTCTTGAATATATTATATAGCAGTATATATTTGTTAAATAAATATTCTTGTATACTCTTCAATAACCTTTTTAATATTTTGTACAGATAAGTTTATTAAATATTTTATTGATAAATAGGCCTCTGCAAGATTTTCTTTTGATGACTTGTGCCTGTGTTCTAAAACCAGATGTCAAGAGCAGCCTCTGTGAACAACCTTTATTCCCTGAGCTACCTAAGGTGTTAAACCAAAAATTAAATACCTATTCACTTTAAACTGCCTTCCAGGGCAGCCACAGGTATTTTCCAATAAATAAAAGTCACAGAACAGTGAGTGTTTGTGATGGATTTATCATCAAAATGTATATCTCTTTTCTTCTCTGTATTTCTGAATATTGTTCACATGCTGTGGTGAGTAGCTACCCAGCTCCAGCCAGCCAAACAGGATTCCCTCCATTGGCTCCATCAGCCTGGATAAGAGAAAGTCTCCATTGTGGACTCATTGAGACCTCATTGTGGACTTCAGTGCTTAAAGTGGCGTACAAAAAGAGGGAGAGCAACTTTTTACACAGGCAGATAGTGATAGGATAAGGGGGAATGGCTTTAAGCTAAAAAAGGAGAGATCTAGATTGGATATTAGGAGGAAATTCTTTCCTGTCAGGGTGGTGAGGTGCTGGCACAGGTTGCCCAGAGAAGCTGTGGATGCCCCATCCCTGGAAGTGTTCAAGGCCAGGCTGGATTGAGACTGAGGTGCTTCAGCAGGTGCTCCTGCAATGGACATCACCCAAGTGCCTTGGAGACAGAGTGAAGGTAATATGGATTGTGACTCTCTCCTACATCCCTAAGCACAAAGTACTGTGAACATGCAGATGTGGAGTAAGGCACATTTGGAGGCATGGAAGAAGTCCTCAAGGCATCAGGAAGATGTGAACTGGAGTGAGGCATGGTCATTTCTATTCCCAGTGCACATGGAGCAGTAGACCAAGCAGGACCCACTTTTTGGGCCAGTATTCTGCATCCCCACATGCCCATTTTATGGTGACACTGGCTGAGGGGATCTTTTGGTAAAGGTTCTCTGGGGAGAGAGGCAGGATGGCATTTCACCCCTTGCCCCCTGGACCGCTCTGAGCAGTCTTACAAACGATTAACAAACGATTTTCAACAGAACATTGAAGGGTGAGAGCAAATGGTTATTCACAGGCATTGCACCATGTCTTCACTGACACCAGTGTGAGTTTGTGTTCAATGGATATGGGTTTTTACTGCACAGCACTGCAGACTACTCACAAGATTGACAACATAAACTAGTCAGTTTATAACTGAGGAGAAATCAAAGGCTAAGCAAGAACAGAGGAGATGTTCAGAGTCACACATTAATACAATAGAAGAAAATGCAAAGCATTGGTACAACAGGACATGATCTGAATTGGGGCTGGACCACTCTGTCTGCTTAAAATCCCATGTGTTTATTTTGTGGGTGAAAATACAAGTTCTTTCCTATAAACACCGAGTTGCAGCACCCCCTGCATGATGAGAGCATATTAACTCTTCAAAACATTTATGTTCTGTAAATAGTATTCCTGCGTCCTATAAGATAGATTGGGACAGCTGAATAGTTATCAAATTTTAAGGGTGCCTGTTAGGGAAGAGACATAGATGAATCTTGGCATTGGAAAGCCAGTTCTTCCTAATTCTAAGTTATCTCATCTCATGGATTCCTCTCAATGTATGAAGCAGAGTATTTCAGAGTCTGGGGACTTTGCTGAAGATGTTCACAAAGGGGGAGAGCAGGAGCCCCCCCTCCATTTCCTCCTTCAGTGTGAATTGCTTCAAATACAATGGAAAAGATCTTTGAGGGCTTGCAGGCAAACCCTGCAGTTTTAAAAAACACTCTTTATTTTATTAGCTGCTGCAAACTACTTTCTGCAACACAACTATTCTCCTGCAAGCACATTCCTGCAACAGGCAAAACTGAGGCCATTGACTATCAGCTCAAGCACTCTGAAAAGTTTTTAATTAAATCCCTCCCTGCCTGTCCCATCTGAGCACGAATGTTAGCCTGTTCCATAACTTCTGCATGATGCTACTGAGAGCAGCGATTGCTCCTGGCAGCTGCTTGTGCTGTTACTGCTGGATCTGCTGCTTGTGCTCAACCCCCATCAACTGTTCCAGAAATATATGCTGTTTTAATAGTTCCTGGTCACTCACAAACGCTCTCTGGATTCTTATTTTGTAAGTGTGCCAGGAAAGAGAACATTTGCCTGCAAGTGAAGAGCCTCAGAAACTTACTGTAGTTGGGAGTCTGAGCATGACCTGTGACACAGAGTTAAAACTTGTCTCTTGGGTCTAGTGAGTTTATCCAAACCCAGTAACAGTTTGAGTGACTTTAAAATGATAACACTGAACATCTTGTTTAAAGTCTTTGCTAGCAATTAGCTAGACCAAAGAAAGGGATGGGGGGGTGGATGCACATATAAACCCATTTTCTATAAAATAAATACATAAATTACCTCAGCTGCAGAGAGGAGATTATCTGCTGTGTGGCTCATGTATGCAATCTGTCTCTGTGAATCAAGAATCTGGTGTTTAGCTTGGAGTCCAACTCCAAATTCTTCACCATAAACACTGGGCAAGCACTCATCCAGCTTCCTGAAGGGACAAACCTCACTGATCCACACACTCTATAGCTCATTCAGAGCAGCAAACATGGAGCTGGAGGCAGCAAGGGGAAACTGATTGATTATTTTGGAGGGGCTCTGGATAAAAATGCTTAAGCGAGTCAGGTGCCTACCACCCACAGATTTTCTGTGCACTTGGATGATGTCTGCATTGCATGTGAAATTTGGGGTTTGGCAAGTATTTTTGTAGATTTTGTATGCATGAAGTAATAAAGGAGCTGAAATAGGACAAAACAAGTTACCAAAACAAAGAATCCAATTACATTTTACCATAAATTCCTTTATTTTTGTTATTGGAAGTTGTGTACTTTTAATAAAAGGTATCAATCTAGCAAAACACTTGCACGTGAGTCAAAGTCACTGCACTAGCAGGGTTACTTGTATGGTGAGAATCAAGCACAGATGTGAATGACAGTGAGTAGGTGCTACAGCTTACAGTCAATACATTTGAGATAGGTTTTCCTAGGATTCTTAAATAGTCTAAAGTAGGCAAAACCACACTGTGTTTTCATGGTAAATTGGCACATTTGGACCACGAACAGTTTTGACACTCTTTGCCTGGGGTGACAATGAACACCACGGGTTCCTGAGGAGCAGGACTCTCACTGTGTGGGATCAGCTCCTCTTAGGAAATACAGCTGTGGAAACTAGGCCCGTGTGTTTTAGCAGTGAATAGAGTAGCAAATTGTCAGATCCTAGCCTTACGGTAACAGCTTCTAGGAGGAAGGTAGAAATTGAATCAATATGGTTTTGATAATACTAGAGAAAATTCTTTTAAGAAAATTGTAAGGCATTCTTCTGCAGAAGATCTGGTCATCACCGACAAGACCTAATTTCAGTTTAGGTGTCAATGCTGTTAGGATTTAGTATAATGGATTAAGTTTTATATAAAAGGCATACACAAGTCAAGTACAAGTATTGCTAAATTAATTCCTCATACAAAGTATACGCATAATGCACTGTAAACAACTGCTTCTCGTTTCCAGGCTGTAGTAGTTGCTTGTCATCTTTGGTTAATGCAAAGTTCTGTCTGTCTCAGGAGATCCACTACAACAGCTGAACTCCCACAAACTGAGTCTTTGTCGATTCCCTGACTCCACATACTTTGAAGAACAAAGGTCTTGTTCAACCAAATCAATGTGCAAACCAAAACAACCAAGTGAACTGTTGTTTTTATGCTGCTGACTTACAAACAGGTGCACATGCACATATATGTGTTTAAAAAAAAAGATTATGTGTTTAAAAAAAGACTGTATGTGGCACTCGGTGCCATGGTTTAGTTGAGGTGTTAGGGCATGGGTTGGACTTGATGATCTTGAAGGTCTCTTCCAACCCAGTGATTCTGTGATTCTTGTGAATATGTGTACATTAATATATCTCCACTTATGTGCACGTCCTTCCCAGCTCTGCCCCAGGGAGCATCTGCCACAAGGCCATCCAACTGGGATGATGCTAACATCTGGGGGCTATCACACAGACATAAAACTATGGATTTCTACAGTGAGCTCCAGGATTCTTTTGATCATGACTGAATATGGACCTGTAGAAAGATGAAAAGTCCCGTGACTCTCCAATGAACAGATTCAGCTGCATGGGCACAGTCCCCTCACTTTGAACGTGTCTGGCTCCTCCCCACGCTGCTGAAACTGAGTTCCCAACATTCCTGCCCCACTCATCAGTACCATTTCATTATGTAGCAGTGTATTTGGAAAATCCACTGGCTAGTCTCAAAAGCTAAACCAGTTTCTGATAAAGAGAAGGTCACTTAAATCCAGTGTCAGTCTTCAGGTTTGAACACTAGTCCAAAATATCCAGGAACTGGACTCTATTACAAGTTGCTTTAAGTATTAGTGAAAGGTTCAAGGGGGGTTTAGAGAGCAGAGGAAGGGGTGTGTATAATTGTGTAAGAAAACTAAGCAATTAATTGATCTTTCTGCATCACAGAGAATACCATTCTTACATGTATCAAAACTGGTAATAAATCATGTAAGTTAGATACTCAATGCAGCATCTAAATTCAGCTGTCTGCAAGGGCAGGACCTCCCCTGACTATACTCTGTAGTGTTTTGCTTATTTATAAATGTCTTTATGAACTCCACAGGGAGACTATTTCACAGGTTCATGGTTAGAAAGCTTTTCCTGATTACACTTGGCTCTGTTCCCCTTACTTGCAATATTTTCATTTCTAGCTATTCCCTGTAACTTCTTTTGTTATCACAACTGGTAGGATGCTGTTTTTTTTCTTTTTCCATCTGTAAAGGAAAGGGTTCACCAAATGTGAGGAACAAGGAACTTGTCAGCACCATGCAAGGGTCTGGTTCTCAACAGTAATGTTAATGCCATGTCATGGGTGCAGTCGTGGCACGGTAACAGTTGTTTTCTGATGGTGAACTTACCTAATTTGTGGCTTGGCAGAAAATCTCATACTTCAGTCCTTAGAGCAAAGAACTGAAATTGAGACACGCATCAAAAGCGGTTTAATTCTTTAAAGTTGCTGAGTGAGCACTGTTCTCATGGACTTCATTAGGAGAAATAGGCCACCTAGAAGTTGTTATACATGGATTCTGCAATCCATTTTAACTTTTAAATACTGGCATTTTTGACCAGTGTACTTTCCTTTCTCTACAGCCAATTGAAAAATGAAACACTTGGCCATGTTCCAGGCAGGAGATCCTTATGTATTCCCTTGCTGAGCAGCCACAGATACCTTACAGCATTTCTAATACCCTGTGGAGTCCTGGCAGTGCCCCAAACCTGTGGTGAGCCTTGGAGAAACTGCACACCTGATTTAAACATCTTCCCTGAACTCCTCCAAACCCAGCCTGACCACCAACCAAACCCCCTCTGACCCAGGGGAAACCATGTCAGGGTTGTCCAGGGCCTTGGGCTGTTCTGGCTGCCATGCACCTGGCTTACACAGATGGGTGAGACACAAGGAGAGGGCCAGGCCTGTCACAGCATACCAGGATCCATTGCCAGGATCCACCCACATCCCAACACTTCTCCAGCAGAGAGTGGGGTGGTACTAGCTCAGGTACAGTTGCATCAACATTGTCTAGAGCGCCAGCAGACAATAAATATTCCACCCTTTGCCAAGTCTTCCAGAGTCCTGAAGACTCAGGATGAAACTACATAAGCACTGAGTCAATAAAACTATACTTTGGACCAGCCAGTCTCTCTTTAACTTTCTCTAAAACATCTCAATAGAAAACGAGCCATAATCTATAGTAAACAGAAAAAAAAAAAAATAAGACAGACTCTCTCACAAAAAAAAAAAATAATTACACGTTCACAAAATAATTACATTATTTTCTTGTTGATCACTGAATTAGTGTTTATAATTTGGTCAGATCGTCCTGTAGCCAGTCTGTGATCATGGCAGCCATCTCGTTGCTGGCATCAAGCACAAAGGCGTGGCGGAGCCCCTTCTCACAGAGCCGAATGTCCCCGTCTGGAAAATCCATTTTGATCTCATCGTAGTAGTGCTGTGGACACCAGCTGTCTCCAGTTCCATAGTAAAAAATCAGCTAGAAAGAAAATCAGTGTGGAAAGTTACTGATGGAGCAACCGATACAAATGTTTGGAAATAAGTAATGCATCAAATCCTGAAATATACTGTGAGGAATAGCAGATTGGTACTTCTTGGTTGTTTTCAGGTCTGCAGGTATGATGAAGACAATTAAATGCTCTGCAACTCAGTTTCCTCACCTGCAAAACTGTGGAACACAATACAGGCTTAACTCTGAAAACAGAAATCTGCTGATGAAAGCCTGGTTGACAGTAAATTTCTTATTATGGCTCAAAACATCGAGTTATCCATGAAGTCCAGCCCCAAGCAGCCTTGTGTTTTCCACAGATGTTAGCAGTTTTCTGTGTTAGCTTTCCAGCTATTTAAAAAAAGCAATGACCAGTGCACAGCTTCACCTATATCAGGCTGCTCAAACCCCAATCCAACCTGACCTTATCTGTTTTCAGTGATGGGGCATCCACCACCTCTCTGGGCAACCTGTGCCAGTGTCTCACCACCTTCATTGGAAAAACACTTCCTCCTTATAGCTAGTCTGAATTGATCCTCTTTCAGTTTAAAACTACTCCCCCTTGTCCTATTGCAATAGGCCTTGCTAAAAATTTTGTCTCATTTTTCTTACAAGCCTCCTTTAGGTACAGGGTACTCTAAGGTCTCCCTGGAGCCTTCCCTTCTCCAGGCTAAACTGTCCCAACTCTCTATCTTATCCTTGTGAAGTGCTGCCTGTGTGGAGTGCAGGCACCTCCCAGAGACCAATGAACTTTCTTCTGGGTTGTAACACAGAAATAAAATTCTGCAAAAGTCCATTTTTTTAAAATCTTACCCAAATAACCTTGGCTGATGACATCCATAAAGCAGGTGCTACCTGCCCTAGAGCCCACCTAAACATGGAAGTTGTAAATTCCAGGAAAATGCCATATTCAGGGAAGTGTCCTTTCTCTCTGTTAGAAACAGTGAATGTCACATTTCCCCAAGTCATCATTTCTCCTCATTTTCATCTCAACTTTGCATGCTATAGTTATGCTTTTCAATTTCTATAAAGTATATAAGGGGAAAGTATTTTCTGGGAGAGAGTAAAACCTATGGATTTCAGACTGTACAAGAACAAGATTAATGAGGAGCACTCTTCATACTAAAATGTTTGAATGCAGGTACCAGAAGGATGCTGATTGCTCAACACATCACACACAGCTTGGCCCAATTCCATTATTCGCATTTGTTTCATATTTCATTTCTGTACTTCAGTGAATAATTGAGCAATGGTAACATAAATTAAGGGACAAGAAGTTTTCCTTTCATCACAGATATCTTCAATTCCATCATTTTTGTAGCCATGTGGAATATAAATAAATGGACCCACTGGGGTAGAGGTGGGCTAAGAGCCCAGACTGCATTTCACAAACTATTACAAGGTTTTGTCTAACTCACTTTTCTCTTGCTGAAGTTTGCCCACATTTTGTACATTATTGACTATTGGCTGTATCCAAATACGTTATCTCAGTTGCACAGACACCAACCCCAGTTATACTTCTATTTATGTGCAAAACATAGAACATTATCTATCTCATGTGAACAAACATTATTGCTTTCCTTTGTCACTCACTACTTGCGGAAAACAAGGGGTGTTCTTTGCTCTAGCAGAAAATTACTTTTCATCTTGCCTTCAATTCATCAATCACAAGATGTCACACTAGCAAATGTTCCTCAGAAAAGCCAGTGTAAAATGTCTAGATGCATTCATGCCTTTTGGAAGCAAAACATCTGACCAAATTACATTTAACCCTGGGTTCCATTACTAACAGATACAGAAATAAAGATTATGAAACTGAGGGGGGAAAGAAGCAATTGAGCAGCTCCAGTGTAATGGAGCAGTCCTTGAAATGGTTAGATTTTTTGAAAGGCAAGTTATAGAGTCTCATCACATTATCATTTCGAAAAAGATGAAAAGCCATTTACACTCACAAACGTGGATAAAATACTTGGCTTACTCTGCATGGACTGTGAAATGGGCTGTTCTCCAGTTAGGGTTGTAAACTTGAGAACTCACAGATTTGAAAATGCCTAAACAGAAGATTTATGTGCATTCTTAGCTTGCCCTTGGTATATTTGCATTACAGTTTAATCTTACATGCATGATCCAAAGAGTGCTAGACTCACTCAATCCACTGACAGGATGACATTCAGCTGATGAGCTGCTATTTGACAGTATTTTTCATTTTAAATTCTGTGTGTGGTCTGAGGACTTATTTACTAAATATTTCATGGTTTACAGACAGGATTTATTTTCTTTATGCTTTGCATTCCTCTGGCATGCACCACTATAGGATTCCCATGCTCACATTTATTTAGTTAGTTTTGCAACACCGTAGTGGCAATTTTTATCTTCATTTTGCAGATGGGAAGCACAGAAATTGATGTCAAACTATATTTATTGATTTGAAAGCATGTAGTGTGGAGTGCAACACCTTGAGCTGGTTTTCCAGTGTGTGCAGCATTACACAGTATTGACAATACTCGAAGGACAGCACTCCTGGACTGCACTCACAGGTGTTCTGAAACACTGTTTATCTGTCTGTAATATATTTCAAGGTCTTAAATGATATATTCACTAAAGCGAGAACAAACTGTGTTTATCTATGAAAAATATTGATGACTTCACCAAGAGCCCATTCTCTCTAAAGTTTAGGTGCCTTTACCATGAACTTACTTTTATTTCAATAGATATTTTACCCCTTCTGCCACAGATGAGGTAGGAGTTCTGCATCTTGCTATCTCCTTCATTATACAGCTCTTTTGATTAATGAAAGAAGAAAAAGGAAAAGGGATGTTTTAATGAAAGTACCCAGCACTGAATACTTACACAAAAGGTGTCTGAATTGAGGTCAGTGCTCCCCAACTGTGAAATGTTTGGTAATGAAGCTGCTTTTAGCAGAACTTGTGTGTACAGTCTCTGCTGGGCTTCGAGGAGGTAAACCAAATCCCAGATATTTCACACGTTGCACCTACAAGTACTGCCAACAGTGTCAACACCTCTAGATTTGCTGCTTTAGGCCTCTGTTCCTTAAGGTCATGGTGTAATAGAAAGAAGCAGCACTGACATCTTCTGCCCTTTCATCAGCAGATTCCTGCTGGTGTCACACTGGAGGCATCCAGCACAGAAATTAATAATTTAGTTTGAAAATCTATGGTGTGTTTTTGAGGAAAATGTCCAGTTTGCCCATATTTACCATACTTTGGACTACATGGAGTCCTTCCAACTGAAACTAAAGCAAAGATGCTCTTCAGGATCACACTTAAAAAACTCCAGTCACCAACTGACATTTAGTCCATGGGACCAGACAACTGCTGGCCAAAGTAAAAACCCTCAGAGGTACTTCCTTTGGGAACACCAGCTCCTCACCACTTACTAGCTATCTCTACAAATTCCCTTCTATTGTTCTGCTTCTGTTCTTAAAGTAAACATAGTAAATGGAAACTGCTGAGAATAGGAACAGTAAGATTTTGGAAACCTAGGTTCCATTCCAAGCAGAAAAAGGCAGAACATTTACCAACTACTGGTCTTGTTTTCCAGTCATTTGTCCACTCTTTATAAGGTAAGACTTATTTTAACTTGTGCCTTTCTGGTCTCAAGACTGCCCTACACAGCTTTTGGTTTTTTATTTCAGTTCAATTCCCCATATCTCATTATTTCCAATTCCTACTACTTCTCCTTCTTGTTCTAGTCCCCCATCCTTGCCCTGCAAAGTCAAAATTTTAGTCTCCTGTGTCCTCCATCTTGTTTTGAGTCACAATTCCAATCCTAGTTGTTTTTTCTAGAGCCTCTACTCCCAGCGCTGTTCCTCAAACATCTCTCAAGAGTTTCAGTTGCTCCTGTCAGCAGGGCAGTGTTCAGTTCAGCACAAAAACACCTATGTACTGTATTGTGGTGTTTATACATGTACCAGTCATCCCAGTTTGCATCACACGTTTAGAAAAGATGGCCTTGCTCGGGTAGCTCCAATCCACCATCATATAATAGCACCAGAAGCCTTCCTTTGGCCAAACAGAGAACAAACTTGTTCCTACCTCCTCCTCCTCTCTGTTTACTGCTCCCTCACTACTTCCCTCTTTACTCAGCACATGTCTCCTCTACACTGGAATGAGAGCTTCCCTCTACAAGCTAGGAATTGCTACCATGAGAAAACAATGGATTTTCCCTGAACTTTATTTGTAGACATTGTAGAACTCTTTGGATTGAAATAAAACCAGTCAAGGTAGGACAGACACTCATGCCACATATGCAAATAAGTAAGGTTTGGGTCTGTTATAACCAGCTAAGAACAGTTTTTAAACAGAAGATTTGGGGAGCTTGATTTGATGTTGCAGTTATTTTGCCTGCTTATTTCATGTGCAGGTGTTGATGTGTGCATTCTGTCCATGTGCCCATGCCTGCACATCCAAAACTTTAACAGAAGTCGTTTTTAATTGCAGAATTGTTTTCACAATGCTTCATTATCACTGGATTATGAGAAAGAGCAGGACTGCAGTCAAGGTGTAAATTTTCAGAGATCCAAATGGTATAGGCCTAGGAAATCTGACAGCTACTTGACTGCCATTTGTGAAATTGTGGATCTCCTTTTGAATGACAAACGTACCTGCTCTTTGCCTCTGTCACACACAGACATGAAGTATACAGACTTTAAAATGTCACTCTCTTTACTAATACATTTAAACAGCATAATTTTGGATATATTTAAAGAAAAGTTTCCAGAATCCATCTTCCCATCTTAATTTTAACATCAGGAGCTTTGCTATTGCAGCAGGCAGGCAGGAATAATTAACAAACCATGTGTAACCAGAGGTACATGGGATCTCCATTAATGTAGGGAACACTGGCATGCCCTGTATGGCCTGCATGGATCTGTAAAGTGTGTATTTTCTGGTGGATGGTGGATGGCTGTAAAGACATCCTGAGTCAGCACAACCACTGCACCAGCAATGGAAAGCTTCTGCCAATCTAAGCATTCAGAAATTATGAGTCAGGCCCCCAAAATAATTAACTAGATTAAAAATAAACAGATTTGAAAACAATAAATAGGAATTTTACCCCTTCCATTTTCCTTTCTGTTTTTTGCTGTGGGCTTAAACCTTCCAATATTTGCATTTTTAAAAACTTTTCTGCCATGAGGGTGAGAGGATTATCTTTTATTCTTTTGCAATATTGAATGGTGAGAATTCCAGGTATTCCTGACTCAGAAGGGAAATGGCAGCTACCACTGGACATGACGAAGACTTTATGATTCCTGATGCAATATCCTGTTTGCTATGAGTGACTAAAACGTAACCTCCTTTAGGATCTGCTGTTGAGGGCACAGTGAAGGGGATGTGGGCTGTCTTTGCCTGCCATTTCAATGCCTCATTTGAAATGGTTATGCAATTTCTAAACTTCAAATAGCTTTAAAATAACAGCAGTATACTTAGATGATGATTTACCATTAAGTGGCTCAGAAGTATTTTCAGCCTTAGCTTCTGCAAAATAGAACACAAGTCCAAATAGGGCTCTGTCAGCCCCGTACCCTGTAATATGGTGTGTGTACTCTGACACTGCACAATGATGGCAGCTGCTAAGTAAACATCAGAAGAATCTGAGATTTGTATCAACAGGATGTTTACATTTTGAAGAGTTTCTAAGAAAATAATAAAGATTTCCTGCAGTTTACTCCATTGGCACTTGTTATAGTATGTATGACAGTTCACAGAAGTACAAATTACAGAGAGATTTCTTTTCTGCCTCTTCTGTAACTATCATAGACCAGCACTGAAAAACAAATTTAAAAAGTTAAAATATATTAATTGAATTTTTTCTATCTCTCAGGAATTTGGTACATGTTATAACAACTTTAGGATCTTATTACATGGGCAGGCACCACTCCAGCTGATGGCCAAGAGTGAAGGACTGATCTCTGTGGATATAAAGGACTGGCACACATGAAATACAGGACTGCACCAGTGTCCTTGCTGAAATCCTTGTCTCTGATACATTCACATTTTATCAGTGTTACTCCCACATGCATTCATTGGCTGCCCCAGCAGCTTCTCTCTGGGTGACATCTCTCGACAGTAACCAGCCAGGAGTTATATTTGTTCTTGGATGAAAACTAGTTTAAAAGGCATTATCCCAGAATTAATTTTAGTTTCAACCAAGGTTTACAGAAAATGCCTTAGCTTCTCTGGAATTATCGAAGTGTCTCCACCTTATCCTGCCAGAAGAATAGGATAAACGACATGGGAACAGACTGGTTTGGGACATACTTTTTAAAAAGTTACTTCAGTTGTGCTTTGACTTCTGGGAATTCAGAGAGATGGCATTGCCCTAGGAACTCCTAAATGCTTTGGGATATGGTTCTCTGAGACACCATCTCTTTCCCTCATGATCCTGCCATGGTTGAAAACAGTCACTTTGATGGTAAGATTCTGGGAACTTGCTTCTCACTTGTTTTATCAGAACTGGGTTTTCTCAGCTTTCCAAGGGCAGTATGAAACCAAATGTTTTCAGCTGGACTGTTTTGAGAAGAGGCAGTTGACAATCTGGTGTCCATGATGCTCTTTTTAAATACTGACCTGTAGGACTTGTAGTGAAGGTGTAATGGGTAGTTCAAGTGCTTGTGATGAGTTTATTTAACATAATGGTGGCCAGTGTTGTTAAACCAGCATAAATAAAACCAGCTTCCCTGTCTGGAAAGGAGGTGGAGAAACATTTTACTCCCAGAAAAATTAGGATATAATCCCTTTGATAGGGCCTGATGTAGTGGCTCCTTTGCATGTGATTCCAGGTGTGTGAGTGCTCTCCCCAGTGTCAAGTACAGTGATGTTCATAGTTTTCATGCCTTCATCAGTGCTGAGACTTGGTAAATCAACAAAGGGAAAAGGACTTCTCTTTAACTCTGCTGTAGTTTACTATCCATGCTACTGGCTGCTCTGCACAAAGACCCATGAGATCAAGGGAGACCACTTTTATTTCCACTTTCTCACAGATAATGACAGGTCAAACTCAATGCAAAGTAAAACTGTGCTTTTAAAAAGGATGCACAGGATTTATCAACAAATCAGGGTGAGTAACTTGTTTATATTAGCTATGTTACTTTTAAAGACTTAAAAGCATTTCGAGGGTATATATTTAGATGTGTCAGGAACATGAATATTTCAAAATTCAAGTCTGTATAAATACCAAAATAAAAACAAACAGACCTGAAGCCACTATTTAAGCAGTACTACTGCTGGGACAGATTCTTCCAACCATATTTACTGAAAACAGTTTTCCCCTCTGAGTATCAGCCTGACACTGTCTACATTCAGTGGGACTTTATGGAAGGTAAATCAGTCAAATCTCTCTTTCAACAGCAGGATCAGCACCTGGCTGTAAAAGGCAGTGTTCCCCAGTGGCGTGCACAGTAGGAGGTAAGAAATAAAGGGGTATTAAGGGGCCAGTGGTAATTTTAAATATTCTTCAGAAGGCTGGAGAAATATTGCTTTCCCTTTGCTCATTGTGTGCAGCACACACCTTATACCCACCCCAAAAATTTTGGAAATTCTTGTCATCACTTTTTAACTAGAATACCACACAGCACAAATGATGGTAACAGGTGCTCATTTACAACATATAATGAAATATCACAAGTAAGTAATATTGTGGTACATTCACATTTTTAAAATGCTCACTGGGATCCTTTTCCACCAAGGAGAGAAGCTGCTGATCCCTGATTAGGTATTCTGGGCACTTCAAAGGGAAGGCTGTTCTTGTGGTTAAACGACACAGGCACCAAAATCCCCAAGCAGATGTGCAACTTCCTCAGCTTCAACTCTGCACCTCTAGAGAGCACAGCCAAAAAGGATGTGAGACCAGCCAAAAAAAGAGGTATTCTTGGCTAGAGAGAATACTTTGCACCTATTTAGAAAGAGTGTTTGGAAGTTTTTCACAAATGTGGGCAAGCATCTCACTCAGGCTGTGGGTAGGCAAAGTATTTCTAGCATTCTTTTAAGCACGGATCTTCAGCTCATGCTCCTGTCACTGGGAATAATTACTAACCCCCATGGATGTCTACAGAGACTCACAAAAACACTGGGCAACATCAAAACAGCTGCTTCAGGGGTCAAAATAGTTCTTGGTTGCTTAGTTTAAAAAAATTTCCCTAGCAAGGACAATTTTGCAAAAGAAAAGCCTAGTACTTCTCTGTGGAAAGGAAATCCTTCATTCTTCAGCCTTTATTCTAAATCTCTGAATAGCTGATACTCTTGGAGAACACATTATCTGTGGTATCACTGGTGTGATATAAACTTGCACTGCTTTAAATTCGAAATACGCCACTGGAATGAGCACAAAGTAGTAAACCTAGACTTCATTAATTCAATTTTTAAAAAACTGTATTTCGTCCCCACTTAACCACCTATACATGGGTGTTATAAGCCATCTAAAATACAAACTTCCACAGTTTGGGGGGAAATAGGTTAATACATTGATAAATTTCTAGTTTATACCTTTCTTCTCAGACAACGGGTTGCTGTTTTTTCATCTTCATATCTCTACATCAGATGTTTCCTGTCCTTTTCTTTATGCAATCAATGCAACTGATAGACCAGACCACTGGCAAAAATACTCAAGGAACATATACATGTTTCTGGTTTAACATGCCAACCAAAAGAATCCTGATTTGCAGTTGGAGGAGACAGTTTATGATCTTAAAAAATTACGAACCTCTACAAAAATTCACTAATTCAAGAATCCCTGAAGCCTTTAGAAGCTCTTCCATGGATTTAAAAGGGCTCTGGGCTTATCCTATGTTTCAATATAAGACTACTGTGTATTTTACATGGACTTATGAACCAGATATATCTCTCAATAAATAAAAAATCTGAGGGGGCGATTATTTTAAGAGAATTTCCGCTGTAAGCACCCTGGTTTTATCCTTTCATGCAATTATCTTCTTGATTTATATAAAGTTATATTTATTATAACAGGTTTATATGCTTAGAAAAGAGATAATGCTAAGTCTTAAAAGAGAACAATGTACAGGGCATAACGTGAACTTAAAAAGACAAGTGCTGTAGAGAATGTCTATAAGGAAATATCATTGTTCATTCCAGGCATGCCAGTGAATGCCCAACACATCCATTTTCCTGTGCCTTTTGAATTTTTTTGATTCTGTTTGTAAAAGTTCCATGATGCTTAGTGCTGATCCATCTTTTAAGAACATGGAATTACACGCACTTCCTTTTGTGCAGGAATTACAATAAACTTCCTCTAGTTCAGTAGTATCTTTGTCTTCAGCTTCTGTTAGGAAAGGGAGCTGGTGTTATTACAGTGAAAGAACCTAGGTAGCTCAGCTGCTTTAGACATGATCAGCTAATAATTAACCTGAAGAGCTGAGGAAATCTTTTATCAGTATCCCTTACCTTATTTGTTTGGATTTTCTGGTTTATCACAACCCCCCATGTCACTGCAATATGAAGCTCAAATTCCTGTACATCCATGTACTGCTTGATTCAGACAAATAGTTTTACACAATATTTCAAAGGCTCAATCACATATTACTTTGTTAAAAGACAGGTCTCCACCCTCCTTGTACAGTTCCACTGCAATTTAATGTGCACAACACCTGATTTTAAAAGAGTTTAAGTGAAAAACCTCACTTAATTATCCAAACAATATTCCAGCTCCCATTCTTTCAACATAAATCCAAGCAATTAACTTTGTTAGACTAAAAATCTGCAGTCTGGTGATAAAATTTCTCCTGGTCCCTAGCTAGTATTAATTATAGTTAAACCTGGACACGGAAAGATTGGAATAATTTTGTGTCTCTTCTTTCAGATCACAGAATGCAAATAAGATCCAGAAATAACTTTTCTATTCCACAGCAGCTGGCAAAGTCAGGTGTTAAGATTGGCTTTTACCATATGATCACAGTGACTACTAAACAGTATAAATTTTTTGAAATAACAGCTTGCCAATTCTATAGCAACTTGGACTATAGTTCCTGTTTTTATAAACTTTCAACCTTTATAAGTTAAGCCCATTTTTATTGTCAATACTCTTCAAATTTAACATGATTCCAACTGAATTTTTTTCCCTTAATTCTTACATTCCCAGAAATTACTAGAAGATGAATAAAGGGAAGCATATAGCTTCACTTTTAGACCTGCTTTTTCTTCTGTTTGCTAACTCTTATAAGCTTGCTTCATCTTTTTGTTTTCTTGAGTATGTTTGTCACACATGTATGAGGACATAGAAGAATCAATAAAAGAAAGTTAACACAGGTTTAAAACAGCTCCTGCCTGCCAAGGCCATGCTTAGATTGACAGAGTCAACAAAAGCACAGATGGTGCAGACTAGGACACCTGCAAACTCTTACTGTTGGCTATGGGCCAGTACATTCATTTAGTACAAGAAATCAGAATTTTTGTAATGTGAAGCATCTGACAGACCACCTGAAGTCACTGGAACTGCAGCTGATTGTCACCACCACTGTCCCACCCAACAAAGCATTTTTGTTTAACTTCAGGCTTGTGCTTGTGAGTAACATTTCCACAAACACCTGGAGTCCTACTCTTGCACTTCACTTTGTACCCTGGCCAACACAGGGACCTGCAGTCCCACCCGGCAGGGCACTGACAGCCCTCACCAGCCTTTCCTGGCCCCCCAGTCCACACTCCCTGCACAGGGCTCCAGGGTCTCCAGCTCTGCCTTTCTTTAGTCTCAGCCTCCCAAGCCACACTGTGGAGTGACTCCAGCCCTGACCCTGTGTCCCAGACCAACATCAGATCTAGACCGTACACAGCTTGACACCTGGATGGCTCCCACCTTGCAGCTCCCCTTCCACCATGTCTTTGGCAATCCCTCCTGGATAGACTTTGGACCCACGTTGTAGCTTTGTCTCCACTTCTGTCTCTGCCCCTGTTCCCTTTTGCTTGTGGCTGGATTCTCTGGAGGGATGCTGGACCTGTTTCATTGCTTTGCCTTATCTGGGATAGTCAACAGACCCTGCTCCCATGTTCTGCTCAGGTGCTGTGAGACTGCATCCTGCTTGGAGAGGGCACTGCCTGTGTGGGGTCAGCCTTGGCTCAGGGAACAGGCAGACTCTCCAGCTCCCTGACACTCAGAGGAGTGATTCAGTCAATAAAATCAACCATTTTCCTTGAATTCACTGGGCTTTGGATCAACCCATGGAAAGTTTTGTTGAAGACAATGTGAGTATTTGCAGTCTGCAAGATGAGCCATACAGTCTCTTCACTGAGATTCCCCTGGAAGTGCAGAACTCTGAGTGCTCTGCAACAAAAATGAGAAAGCCCAGGAATGCCAGGTACTGTGCAGGGATCCCTGTTAACATATGCTGCTTCAACTCCTTTAAAATATGAACATATCTTTCAAAGTGCAAAGAAGGCAAATGGGCTAAATAAAAAATAAATCTATTTTCAGCCACAAAAAGACTGTCTTATGAAATGAACTTTATACCATTTCTATTTAAAAGGTACACAGTAATTTTACAGAGCTCTAAGACCTCTGTCCTAGAAAACTCCTTTCTCTGAGGAATAATCATTTCCAGTGCAAAGTGCTAGAATCATTTTCTTCCAGCAAAAAGACAGGGATGATACAAAAAAATGGAGAGAAGGAAGGGAACACAGTAGAATATGTTATATTGATTATCTATTCCCACAGAGGCTATCTCAATAGAAGTTTATTAAATGTGACAGTTTTCTGCCTCATAAGCCATCTGGAATTGTCTGACCATGGTCACATTATTATATTAACTCAGCCTCCAAAACATGGTGATCATAGGATGAGCACATAGGAACTCCAGTTAGAACAGATCCTGGCCTGTGCCAACCCTTGAACTGTGACTAGGAAAATGTGTCTGGTCCAGATAAGAACTTTACAGAATCTCTTTCCACAATAAATCAATACAGACAAGAAAGTTGTTCTCAGTGTGAGAAAGGTCCCTGAAATGAATTAATTCACCTGTAGAGCAGTAGCTCCAGTCTCAGAGGAATTTCTCTTACTCTACAGTTCAGTGGCTGAAACAGTAGAGCCACAATTTTGCTGACTTCTCTCTGTTCCATTTTGAAGCCAGGGAAGGCTGAGCCTGCAAAATCCCATGATAATAACTGACAGCCCACAGCACAGAGGATACATATTCTTCTTGACTTGTCCAGCAGCAAAGTCAGAAGATTTGGTCCATCAGGCCCTCATGTCCTGGCTGGCCACCTGCCTGTGGGACCAAACTCAGGTAACTACAGGCCCCACAGGGAACCACTCCTCACGCCCAGCCAGAACACAGACTGCTTCTCCTCCAGCAAGGAAAACAAATCAGATGGGCTGGTACATCTGATAGTGAAGAATGCTACATCTGCAAAGGTGTGGATCAACACATTTTAAAAATCAGTGACCCCTTTAATAGCTTATGCAAAGTTAATGGAATGACACTCACAAAAAAGCAGAATTAAGTCTGCTGAAATTCTGTTTTTTCACAAATATAACTGGGTGTAACATCTCATGCATGTGGGCTTCCTTTGAAAACTGAGGATTAAACAGTTACCTTCTTTAAATTTTGCTTTATGGTTGTACTGTCTCTCTCCACCACCTTCATCATTTCTTGACTTGCCATGTACAAGATGTTGGCTGCAGAAAAAGAAACAGACAATAATGTAAATACATAGCAAAACTGTTAGAAAGAGCAATACCGACACAACTCTGCAAAAAAGCAGAGCAACTAGAGCAGTCATCATCTCGACAAACCCGTGGAAGAGAATGCCTCCCGCAAAAAACAGTTTATATCACCTAACCAAAAGATTAAAAAGGCATACAGACTGAATTAAGTCACCTCCTATTAATTAATTCCATAATTAATGAAAAGGGAAAGGATCTTTGGATTGTAACTCTATCCATTTATCCTACAGACTTCTGGATCAGCCCGTGGTGATGACTCTCTCTCCTGACCAGAGAAAGAACTCTAATGACTGGCTTTCACTACATGCTTTTAGAAAGGTAAAGGTCATTATGAAAATCCCCTGTGATTTCATAGGGGGTTTCAAAGGGGTTTCAAGACTGGGCTTTATATACAAAATACACATTACAAGGCATTATTAATCAGTAGATGATTAAATTATTGACATCTCAATATGCAAGTCATTCAAATTTGCATTTTGCATTTGCAATTCAACACAAAAAAATAATAAAAACAATGGCAACTACAAATATGTGGTTGTCCTCCATAACATGGATGGTACTTGTCCAGTCAGGACTTTCTGAGAAGTGGGTTGGTTTGTCTGGATGCCTAAATATTCACCAATTTAAACATTCTGACACAGAAGGATCACACTATGTCCACCTAGCCTGACTTCTGATACAACAGAACCTACAGAAGCTCAATGTACAATCCAAATCCTGGCTTTGAACAAGCACTGGAGATTATGAATTCTGCTGCTAGAACAAACCTCATGTATTCAACTGCAGAATCAGAGTTGCTCCATGCATTATGTTTCCAGAATATGAGAGGATCTTCAAATGATTATATGGTGTTTTAATAAGGGCTATCCATTCCTGTCATCATCATGCTGTACTGAAGAAATGTGAAGCTAGCCAAAGAATTAGCAGTTTTATCTCTTTTTTGGACCAGTCAGTTTACTGGGCCAAGCCTCTCCTGACCTCTGATCACAGAAACGTTCATGACCTACATGTGGGAATAAATGACAATATTGTACTTTCTCACCAGTCTATAAAGCCACCATGCCTAAATTATCCAAAAGCATTTCAATTTCTAAGTTTCAGAATGGCTGAAAGTATTTTAAGATACTAAATCCTCTCCTGAAAAACAGGAGAAAATGAAAAAATTCTAACAATTTTAAAAATCCAAACCAATGTGCACAAGTAGTTAATGACAGCATTGGACTTGATGTTGCTTTGAGACAGGAGTAAAACATTCTCACACTGTGAGGTAGGGGAGGAAATAGCAATCACACAGGTCTTTGGTGACCAAAACATGGAGTTGGCTGAATTCCAGCAGTGCTCTAAGGAAACAGAATGCCACCAGAGAGATGAGTGATGGCACTGAAGATCAAATGTTAATAGACAAAGCCAGTGTTCTTAAATGAAAAAAAAACCCAAAAAACCAACAAACAACTAGAAAGTAGTATCTACTTCTGAGAAAAGAAGATGCAATTCAGTTATAGGCCTGCAGAGCTCTGTCTTCTTCAATTAAACACTGAATGCAGCTTGTGCAAGTTCTTCCTTTCCTTGACAAGAAGAAAGGGTTTTCATACACAATCCAACAAATTTGCTGATCCCATCCTACTCTGCTGGGATAAGAAGTCTCTGTGCAGTTTCATGTCTAGCAACCCACTCATCCAATCCTGTGGTGCAGCTGGCAAAAGTCTGTGCATCTACAGCATCACTGAGTTCATATCCTGACGCTGGTCTCAATTCAGCTACAAACTGATGAATTACACACCCTGTTTTTATAAAGATACACATCTTCAAATGCATCTTCAAAAATTATCTAGGAAAAGCTTAAATAAGAGATAGCAAAGATAACTGGAACAAGTCCAGAGGAGAGTCACTAAATTGACCACAAGGCTGGAGCACCTCTCCTGTGAAGATAGGCTGAGAGAGTTGGGGCTGTTCAGGCTGGATGAGAGAAGGACTTGGGGAAGCTTTATAGCAGTTTCCAGTATCCAAAGGGGCTGCAAGAGAGACTGAGAGAGAACTCTCAGAAGGGCATGGAGTGACAGGACAGGGGGCAATGGCCTTAAGCTCAAAGAGGGCAGTTTTAGATTGGATATTAGGAAGAAATTATTTACTGTGAGGATGGTGAGGCCCTAGAACAGGTTGCCCAGAGAAGATGTGGTTGCCCCATCCCTGGAAGTGTTCAAGGTCAGGTTGGATGGGGCTTTGAGAAACCTGGCCTAGTGAAAGGTGTCCCTACCCATGGCAGGGGAGTTGGAACTGGAGGATCTTTAAGGGGCTTTCCAACCAAAACAATTCTGTGAGTCCATAATGAGGAATTCCATAGGTATGTAATTAATTTCTTATTAGATGTGGTAAGTCTATGACTTCAGTGCTCAGAACTATTATCTATAACTGAAGATATTTGCCAAAAGCCCTGCTCTGTGTTAGAAGGTAGGATGTGGAGAGCAGCCCTTGCTACTCTAAGTGCTGGTGATACAGGTGACCAAGGTGGCTCACTGGATTTAGAAGATTTCACAAAGCACTAAGTGCAAGAGCCTGGATTTCACAGGGTATCTGTGGCAACAGGACTTGTACCAAAGCCTATATCAGGATCTCAATATGTCCAGACTTCTACATTCCAGCCCAGAATGCAGTTCTTGTTAGCAGCCCACAGCAGATAGCACACAGGCAGTCACAGCTTCTGCATTAGCTTGCAGTACCTGCAGTGGATGAGGCCAGGGATGACAACATCAGTGGCCCTCAGTGCAGAGCCTGGCAGATTCAACACCACTGTGACTCTGCAGGCAGCTCTCCATCCCCAGTTCAGTCATATAGGGGGAACAGTAAGTACTGTCCTGCTCCCCTTTTCCCATCTTCCTGGTTCCTCTGTCCTACCTCCTGCTCTTGGTGCAGTCTGCTCATAGTTCTGGGTGGCTTGTGTGGTTTTTCCAGTAAATAGTACAAACTGAAGTGGAATTCACACACATAGTAAACTGAGATTAGTCACAGAGATACTAAAAGTAAAACTGTAAGACAGCAAAGGCAGTAAGGGCAGTACTTCAAAAGGAAATGTCTCTGAAGGTTTGGGTACTGTGCAAGAAAGGGAACCAGGAAGGCAGGATTAAGCTAAACCAGATGAACAGCAAGGTTCAAGAGCCTATTTCAACCAAACAGGAATCCTTCAAATTTTGGAAACATGATCCAAGGGAAACCAATAAACAGGAACTTAAACTTCAGCAGGCGTTAAGTAAGAGGAAATTGCAAAGAGCAGAAGTAGGTTTCCAAGAACAAACATTACAGGATTTAAAAATAAACAATAAAATATTCCTTAGGTACATCAGAAACAAGAGGTCTACAACAGAATTTGTACAGGCTAAGGGAGCAGCTAAAGAAGATAATGATGCTGTTTGAAAGATAAATGACTTTCCTTTACAGCATCCAACTTTCTTGTTCAATATCTTCAGGAGGTTTCTGCTCTCTATATTCTTTTTCTGGCAATAACAATTTCTCTTTGAGTAGTGAGATATTGACAAGTAGTGACAGTAGAGAGAGAACACAGAATACATCAGGGCTAGAAGGTATATTTAAGGGTGTGAAAGAACTCTAGAGAATTGCTGAATTAATAACGATCTTGCTACACAAGCACCACCCTGTCTATGGCTTTGGGAGTACAAAATACTACCTAATTGCTACTGATTTTACAAACGAAAATAGGTTTTACTTTATCTTTACTTTATCTTTAAATTCTTCAGAATGCATAACCAGAAGACAAAAATTACACGTCTTTTAAAAACTCTCTCACTATGACACAACAAACTTTGGCTGGAATTTAAGCATCTGTAAAATGTAAGGCTGCAATATGATAAGGAGTTTGGAAGCCAAGAGAAAAACAGGCTTAGATAACCTGGTCTTCATAACAATAAAGAAGGTCTAGATTGATCACAATTTAATAAAATAAATGTATAATAATAAAGTTTAAATTAATAATAAAAAAGTAATACAATTTGAAATTTTGTTTTCAAATCTCTAAATAATCACTGGACACACCTGGAAAATTGATCATTTCTGCTATGGATTATATCACGTCTCAAGACGACTCTATTTTCAGTGATAAAACCTTTAGACCTTAATCTGAATTAAATTCCTAAATTGAGGTGGAATGAATCCTTGGCCTAAAATTCTAGCCCAGCTTGGTATTAAAACAAATGGATACCTTCTCTTAATGATCTGGTAAATGGATAAGTACTTTATTGACAGCATTTACACAGGACACGAATGTTAGTCAGTTTGTGAGGAACAGGCAGTGACAATTGAAGATCCAATGAGAAGACAGAAAAAAATCAAGGCAAATTAAAGAAATCAAGATACATGCAGAAACAACACAGAGTATTTTTTTCCATTACTAGCTTATAAATCAATGCAGAGAATGTAATTGGAATCCAGAGATCCCCAAGATGACTGGTGTTCACTATATGCATTAACTCAAAAGTCCAATCAGAACATATACCAAGTTTCATAAATAGTAGTAGGAGGATGATACAGAATTCTTTAGAACACTACAGAAATCACACCATGTGACCACACCTGAAGAACTTTGTATTCTGTATGCTGACAGCCACAACCCCTGCAGGACACTGCAAAATTGAGAATGGTGGGGAAAACTATCAAAGAAGTACAATTAAAGATCTGATATCACATTCGTGATACTTCATGACACACTGGTTTTCCCTCTGTTAGAACACAACACATTTAAATACAAAACAATAAAAGGAAATATTTTTTTAGTGTCATATGCAATTAATTATGAACCTTGCTGCCACAGGACACTGATCTACACACATACTTGATGCATTCACTTTAAGTGTGTAGCCCTGAACCCCTTTAATTGTAAACACAGTTAATACAATTAATTTTAGGGTAAATCTCTACAAAGGCCAGATACCTTATACTTACATCAACCTCACATTTTAGGTACCATTCTCTACATCTGCTACTATTCTCTCTTGCTTTCCTGTGAATGTCCAGTGGCTCGTCTCTCTTTTGTATTTTACTGATGCAGAATTTCAGCTCATGCTCTCTCTCTTCAACAGCAGAGCTGCACCTCTTTTAGCCCTTGTATCTCTTCATATGTATGAGAATCATACCTCATTTTATAACATGTTAACTCACATGAACTTGTGATCCACAATATTCCTGCAATATTTTCTTGCAGAACTATTCCTTAACCAGTAATTTACCATCCTTGTAAGAAATGTATGTACAGAAACAACTTGGCTCCTTAAGGAATGACAGCATTCTTTTCTCCTTGCCCCCCAGCACTTCTCTTAGCTAGGGAAGGTCACTTTGATCCTGTTCCTCTCCAGCACACCTGCAACACATTCTAGCATGGTGCTTTCTGTAACCTCAGCAAACACACACTGGTCACATCCCTAACAGCTACTGAGGAATGAAGATAAGACTGTTAAAAAACCCTACTAGATACATCTTTCCAGTTTCAAAAATCTTCCTGAATCCCATTTTCCAGGCAGTCATACATCTGTCTAGTAGATGCTTCAGGTATGTCATACTTCTCAAACTTCGTTAGAAGAACATAATGTGAGACACTGTAAACATTTTTATTAAGGTCAAAATATCCTAAATCTACTGCCTCCCTCTAGTTCACATTACTGTAAGATGTTTAATGTCTGTGAAAAGCTATATTTAAAGATATACCATTATAAAGCAGGAACAGTAACCTTCTCTCTTGCTGCTATGGAATGTCAATCTGGGCTTCTTCAGAAAAGCTGTTTTTCTCAAAAGCTAAGTCACAAGTTCAGGGAGAAATCTCTCTGCTATTTCCTAATGCTATACTCTGCTAACCTTGGCATTTTTTGAATATTTAGTTCTTTCCTTTTAAAAAAAAACTTGTTCTGTTTCCTTATTTTATGAATACCAAGCAGCTTTTTCTAAGGAAATAACTCAGAAATTACTTCTTTTGTGTGCAATTAGAAAGTCATCTCAAAAGGCTCTCAAGGACTTTTACTCTGAGCTTTTCAGCAGCTCTGAAAATCAGGTTGTGAAGTGGGCACAACCAGAAGCTGACCCTTAAAAAATAAATGGCCTCTGAAATCTTTCACTAGATTTGAAGAGGAAGGTTGTCCTGTGAGATCACCATCCCAGTGTTTTCTACCTGGGAAGCTCTGCTGGAGCTGTGACCTCAGTGTCCATGCTGGACTAGGGTGATTGTGTAGCTCCAATCTCCCTGGCATCCACCACCCTCTCTTACTACTCACCAAGGAGAGAAATATCCAAGGTTCAGTAAAGGTAAAAGAAGACTGAAATTACTATTCTGGAGAATCATTACATGTGAAAGATAAGACTGTGACAGTGTTAAATATTTGAAGGATGAGAACTGTCCTGTAGTTTGAAATTTGTGTGTCTTCCATTAGTCCCTAACTGATATTTAGCTGCACTGAAACAAGCTGAGCCTGACATAAAATGAAGGTTCAAGCAGTGGTTGCCTGAGCACTTGTAGCTTCCTCCCAAAAGCAATCCAGTTCTACCCTTCTGGAGGAGGGACTCACCATGGGATAAACCAGGAGAACATTCCATGACTGAAGAACGACAGCAGAGCTATGATGGGATGTGTAAATGAGATGAACACCACTTACATCAGTTCTTTTGGTGACTTGGATATTCAGACCCTGAAATGAGGAGGGCGTTCTCAGAGACACAAATGTGAGTGCTCCACAACTCCAGTCACAGACACAGTGGCTTTAAAGCTCTTTACTGGGCAAGGATGGTTTGCTATCCAAGGATTTTTAGGATTTAACTCAAGGCTGGAGTTAAATCCTAAATCCTGTCTTGCAGGGATGCAACTTATGAATCCATCTCTCTACCCAACTGAGGATACATAAACTGCAGTTCTCCCCTGAAATGAGTTTGGAAGACAGGAACAAAAATTATTTTGTCTTATCCTTTGCCTAGAAGACAAAAGTCCAGTGCCCCTGAATTCTCAATTCCTATCTAGGAAACAGGCTCCTAACAATTTGGCTTTGAACCAGTCAGGGATTCCTAGGAAAAGAAATACATGAGCTCCTTAGCTTTTCCTGTAAACATCTTTTTGCTTACTCAATACGTTGATCTGGTTTAACAGTCTAAAGCAAATTTGACTGGGCTTTGCTCTTAATTTTCATGGTATAATTCCATTCCTTCAAATCTGTACTTTTGCATACTGGACTGATGCATGATGAGTCAGCTTGAGTCAGTGGGATAATCCAAAGCACAGAAAGTGAAGCTTATAACATGATTTTTTCCAGTATCATGACCTTTGTAAATATTTCTTCATGTGGGTTTATTTCTCACAAAACAAGCAAAAAAAAATGGTTGCAAACCTACAGAAACTGGCCAAGGTACTTGGTCACAGCTGTAAAACCCCAAAGTGTTTTTATTATGTACTATTCCATCGCAAGTTGCTGATACCCCTTGTAATTCATAACCAGATTTAATAATAAAAAAAGCTAGTGTTAATTTACTATCATAAACAATTAGGCCTAAGAGCTTAAAAGTGAATCAAAATTTAAACAGACAAATGCCATGTTTATTGTAGATAAAATAGATAACAATAACAATAACAATAACAATAACAATAACAATAACAATAATAATAATGTTTTTTAATAGATAAATACATTCTTAAAATGCTGTAACTTTTCACATGCAGATCTTTTATATACATAGATAACCTTGAAAATGGAAGCTCCTCATTTATTCCCAGGTCAGGCTCATGAAATTTACTGCCAACTTAGCTTCTCCCCATGATCCTGCCAGTGACCTTTTTCCTGCCCTGGTAGGATCATTCCCTTTCTATGGATTAAAGGTGATTAAGGATCAGTGTCAGTTCAGTCTCATACATTTGCTAAGCAGAGACGACAAACTGTGCCAAAATGTGTTTGATTTATTTGTGGGGGTTTTGTGACAGAGGAACCCTGATTGGACTCAAATCAAGGATCCAGAAAAGAATAGAGAGCTTTATATCACTGGTAGCTCTTTAACCCAAAGTGTCACAGCAAGGATTTAATATCCTCCAGCTAAATTATTAGTTTTCATGAACAATAATGACTGAAATCAATCAAGCTTTTCAGTGCTTTGGGTTATTTAATCACCAATTCAAGCAGTCAGTTGTTAGATGGATACCTGTATCTATTGAGCTAAACTTCAAACACATTGATACAGGCACAGTGCAGCCAAGGAAACCACACGTGAAATAGGAAATTTCCTGATTTTTAAGAAATGTATGCCTAGCATTATTATTATTGTTTTTGAAAGATTTTAGAACAATAGTCAAATCTAATTTCTTATCCATTGACTCTGGGTATCAAGAGATCTATGCTAGAACTTGGGAAGTTGTGGAAATTTCAGGAAAGAAACACATTTTTAACTCAGGACAGATAAACTTAATATACTTGATTCTTGAAGCAACACAGAGATTTCCTGTACCTGAACTGAAATATGTGTTTTTCCTCAGATCTTTAAAATTCTTGCTTGATTATTGAATATCCAAAGAAGATCTGCCTGCTTATTTGCAAGAAAAAGATTAGATTACGGCTAAATTTATCATAAACTCACACTAAAAACTGAGGGGTCACACTATGTTGTCTGAGGAAATTCAAGATGATCTGGAAATATGTCTTTATGGAAAGTACTCTTGAAATAAATTACTTCCATACAGTGTACATATCCATAAAATATAAAAGGGTATGTATTTCTTATTCCTGATAAACTTTCAGAGATATACATGCCCTTGATTAATTTAAAAAATAGCTCTGTGTTGTAGTGCTGTGACAAGAGCTCATTCTGCGTGGTTTGCTCTGTAGCCTGTATATTAATTACATAAAAATGATATTGTATTCTTTGCTGGGCTAAGGAAATGAATTTACTGTGAAAGAATAGACTGAAAGAAATGCCATAGTAATGAAACACGGGACAATAACAAAGGAAAAAAAATCCTTTTTAATTTCATTGGCTCATGATTTTCAGGAAATCATCAAAAATAGTTCTTTTTCCAACAAAAATGAGTGGTTGTGAAGATAGCCCCAATCTAGACAATTTAATGGATTCACACACACATTCTTCAATAGCTTGTTCATCAGACAAACATAGGACTACAAAGGGTTACCTGAGCTCACTTCATTTTCCTGCTTCTGCTGGCTTTAGATTATGTTGACTCTATCGACAAGATTGTGGCTGTAGGTGTAAATTTATTAAGTCCTACACATAAAAATATTGTTCTATTTTATAAATTAGTAGGAGCTATGCTTTGGAATGGATACAGGGAGGAACACAAAGCCAAATTTTTACTTCAAGGTCCAGATAGTAGTTTCAGCAGCATCAACCTTGGAAGAACATACTGTAACAGTTTCTAGAATGGACAAATTCAGAGGAAAAGAAGAGCATGGCCCTGACTTCATGATGCTTCTCAAATGCAAATCTGGTGCCACTACTCAGATCAACCAACCCCTCAAGCAGATTAATACAGAGAGTGGAAAGACACCTTACATAGTTTTGTGAAGGCCGCACATACTAAGATATTGTCTTTTTTTTTATCAAGAAATGAATAAACTTTCTTTGGCTAGAACTGGAGGGCTTTTAAGAGATCAGTGATCCCCTTGTGACTGTGGTGCAGGCTGGGGCTATTCTCAGTACTTCTGTAGGGTATTCTGAGACTCTGCAGCACAACAAGTTTTATGATCCCTCCTGGCCACGTTCACCCACCCACTACTTCTGGCTCCCTTGATTCTGTTCCCCATCTATAGAGAACCTATTTACGTACTTAAAAAAAAATCCTTATGTATTCCATCAGCTTTATTTTTACAGACTGAATGTCACTCAATTCATTTGTTCTTCAGTAAAACAACACTTTGCAGCTGGTCTCTGTCTTCCCTTGGGTTTGAGGCTGTCTTTTAATGAAAGACAGTTCACTATGGATTAAAAGCCACAAACCTGAAGTGCAACCAGGCCCAGAACAGAACTCTGGAGTTATTAAAAATCTTTTTTGCAAATCATTTGTAACATAAAGGAAGTATATTACAAGTATATTAGGAAGTATATTACAAGTATATTAGGAAGTACAACAACATGTGAAAGGAAAGCGATTTTACACCATATAGGATACAACCCATTACAGTAAGGACCTCTCAGGGCCAAGAAATCAGCAAGAGAGGACAAAGACACTGGAAGTCAAGAAATATTTAGAACTCTCTTAGCAAACTATAATTTAGAGCTGCATACTGTAACCACAAAAGCCTCAGGTCTTTAAGCCTTTACCTCAAAGAACAATGCCTTTACTAACTGGAAAACTTTTCTACTGTAGAGTTTTTGCCCATTTCTTAGAAGCATTTTGCTCTGACTATTGTTGGAAATGCTAGATCAAGCAAGATGGACTTTGGACCTCATTTCCATCTTTTATTTTCTGTGTAAGTCAATAGTATATATAAGTATGATGGTGTTTATATTCATCCAATTTTGAACTAATTTTTCAGCAATATTTGTCACTATCTCTTAAAAAAACAACCTTCTTGTTTAGTACTGTATTATTACAAGTACTGAACTTCAGTTCTACTGGACTCAATATAAGAAATTGAAGAGTGGCTACAACTTACTTAGTTATTCCATATTTCTTACAAAAATGTCTGAGCAAAGCTCTTTATTAGTTTTCCCATCTCTGACATTAGAGACTCAAAGATTTGTTCTTAAACCCAGTGCATACAATAGTTCTCCCAGAAATGGCTTGATGGTTTGGAAAAGTATGGTGCCTTTCATTGTACCGTCATCAAGTACTCACTGGTTATAGAAAAATCTACACAGTTGTTCCATAAATGCCAGGGTGTAACACACATATTTCCACACTGGCTTGCTTTTGATAGTACTTTGTCTCTTCATTGATCAACTGCTTTGTAAAAAGCCTTTCCTAGTCTATCTTACCCTTTTGCCAACACAAAATGCATCTTCTCAGCTTCTACTTTGACAATTGTGAAGTCAAACTTCCACAATCTGTTTCCAACAATCAAACTTGTTGCTTTTGCAAGTACCAATACAGGCTATATCTGCACCAGTGTATGAAATGGAACCATGAACTATTCTGAGGCCAAGTGGAACAGAATGGCTTGTTTCCACAGAATTAGATTCTTCCCCTACCCAAACTGCTTATGAGGACAATGCATGGCAGTGCTAACTCAACTGAGCCTGAATACTAGGAGAATGCTAACTGGAGAAGGCTAAAACCATACCAAATTTTATTAATAATTTAGCAGTATGGATGATCATACTCCAGTGCTACCATGAGTCCTGTACTCAGCTGATTTCTAGAGGTAACTTATCTATCTTTGCAGGTCATTTCATGACATTTCTGTATCCTGCATTAACTCTGCAGAATGAAGATTCATTTGGACATTCAATCAGACCACATTTTATGAACTTTCAGATTTGCTTTTAACTAATGTCTGACATTCGGAATGTTTTACCTGTATCTGGGTTTCCTCAATTATTCTGTGTTGCATCTGTTCATCTGTTTTGCTTGGTTCTTCTATGGCAAACTGTCCCTTATCAAGGATTCTGAAATTCTTGATGCTACTCTTGTATATTTAATCAATGTGTATGACATTATAGGGCTGGAAGGATCTCCATTGGTCTCTTTTTCTTAAGGTGAATCATTGATACTATGTTATTTTCAGAAGATACTTATGCATCCTGCCATTAGAAAACACACATGATGGAAGTTTCATTATCTTCATAGGAAATCCTATCTAGAACTCTGCTCATATCATTAAATAAAGTCTAATCTGAATCACTTTTGTTGCGATGTACTCCATTATATATTACCTCACCTACTATGGAAATGTAAGTTAAATTACTGTCCTGTAATTGAAAACTCTTTCTATGTTCTTCAGTTGTCTCCTGTTCAGCCTAAACAAACCTATTTTATACCTGTCATAGGATTCACCTGATTAAATGTGTCTATCTAAAGCTTAATTTTTCTTTCTTCACAGTCAGATGAATGTACACGGTTCATCTCATCCTTAAGTACTGACCTAGATAGATCAGACAAGTGTTACCTATTTCTCTACTGACTATGGCAGGTTTTTTAGGGGATTAGTAAATGAACAGAGCTTTATGTTGTAAATGTGTTAAGTATTTCTGTTCTAGCACAGGTGTTATCCTTTTGTGAAAATATGCAGCCAATCTGCCTCATCTTCAAATGCTCTGTATCAAACTGCCATATATTCTCTGCCAATTGCCTTCTCTGCTCTATTACATATATATTTTATACACACACACACACACACACACACACATATATATATGTAGAGCAATGCACTGTGAGAAGTAGCTGAACAGTCTAACTTGTGGATTCCCTCCTCTACAATCATCAAGAACATTACATACTGCATTTCAGATAGCTTCAAATTTTCTTAGAAGTCCCTTAAATCCATCTGTCATGTTCTGGTGGACATAATATTAAACAGGTCTCTTGTCTTTAATATGTTTGCAAAGACAAACCCATCCATCCTTCTCCTTTCTCCCTGCTCTTCCTTCCCAAGAGTGTTAGGTCCCTTCATATTGATATTCCAGTTCTGTCTGTTAAGACAATTAAGTAATAATTTTGATGTTTTTTAAAGGTTTGCAATGCTATCTTATTTTACATACTTTAGAAATTTACATGGCCTGCACATCACCTGCCACATCTACCATCTTCAGCAGTCTTTTTGTCCTTTACGATTTTCTTTCTCCACCATAATTTCAGATCATTCATGAGCTCAAATTTGCTCATAGTGATACAGAGGTTTTTTTTCTTTTCCCTTGAATTCATCATCAAGCCTCCTTTATTAAATGTTTCAATGTTAATCACCTTTTCATGGCTAAGGAAGCCGAAGATCCCATGACACTGGTCTGACTGAAAGTGCTCCAACCTCTGTGTATCCTTGAAAATATTCTTTCGAGGATTTAATAGCCAAGTCTTATGCCCTCTGAAAAACAAGCAACCTCATTACCCTGTCATTAGTCTCTCACTCTCTACAGTTTGTTTCCACACATCTTTCTTTCCCATATTGACACTACAGCTTCCCAAGACACTTCTGATTCTCTGCCTTACAAAACTATCATTTACTGTCAAATTTTTTCACAGAATGAACCTGCTATTTCACCATTTGCCATTTAATTTCTATTACTGCTATTACTTCAGACTCTTGTTTGTGTTGGCTAAGGACCACAGCAGAGACTGGGAAGATCTTTTGTCAGGTACTGGCAGTACTGACATGGAAAAGCCTGAAGTGATGCTTTCTTCTGTAACACAAGAGACTTCCACAAAACCTACAATAATTCTTAGTCTCTTTCTTCCAGAACATTTCATTGATGCATCCCTTAGCAAATCTGCATGACTCATAGCAGGATAATTTCACAGTAATCCATTATCACAAAATGCTTCAGAAATATTTTTAAATATGCAAAATGGCAATTTTAAATTCCCACTCCTGGCCTCTGTAAAGATAAATTTGACAATATAGAATTAAATTGATGATTTGCCAGTAATTTTTTTTTTTTTTGTAGCCAAAGGAAAGAGTCCTGAGTGCCTGAATGGATCTTTTTTTTTGCATCTAAGAAAGAGTTATACTGCATAGGAGTGCTAAAGGTTCCAGTCAAGTTGGCTTCAGTGTCTCAGAGGCTACTTAGGTTATCAGGAAAAATAACATTTCTGCTCCACAGATTTTACAGTTTGAACGTGTTACTGCGGAACATTGAATTGCAGATATGCACATAGAGTTTTGCTTCTACTTCTGAGAGTACAAGACTAAAGTAATTTGACTTCAATGGGATGATTATTGCCAAAGACTCTCCTATGAAGATAAGCTGAGATAGAACTGTTCATAGTGGAGAAGAAAAGGCTCTAGGAGACCTTATGGCACTACTGCACTTACTGCAATACCTGTCGTGGCTGCAAGAAAGCTGAAAGTGACTTTTACAAGGGCATGGAGTGGTAGGACATGACCCTATGGCTTTATATCAGATTTTAGATTAGATATTAGGAACAAATTCTTTACTGTGAGGGTGGTGAGACACTGGAATGGGTTGCCCAGGGAACCTGTGGGTGCCCCATCCCTGGAAGTGTTCACAGACAAGTTGGATGGGGCTTTGAGCAGCCTTTTCTAGTGGAAGGTGTCCCTGCCCATGGCAGGGGGGTTGAAACCCTGGATCATCTTTAAGGTCCTTTCCAAAACAAACCATTATGTGAGTCTGTGATTTTCATGTGCTGCAGAGGTCATCTGTACTTTGACATGCTGCAATACAACTCTCTGAAAAGTCCTCTAAACTCTAAAGCAAAGCTGCTTAAATTGCAGAGCAAAGAATAAATGTTACATTTGTATCAAAATGACCTGCAAAAAGTTGACTGAATTTTTGAAAATAAGTTTACCTCAAGAAATACACTTCTATCTGATCACATTTTTTTCCTGGTAAGTTCCCTGTCTTACTGCAAGGTTCTTCAGTTTATACTTTGCTCTTGAGGAAGCACTCTCTGTCATTCCTCTGAAGGAGTCAGAAAACAGTGGTAAGAACTAATAATACCAAGCAGCACTGTAATTTCCTATGGGGAAAACCTATTTTCTACCGGTAATTATTGCCAACAGCAATCTTGGAAATATCGTATAACTTGTTTAAAACATCAAACAGAAGGAAGTGCTTTGTATCAAGGATGACTAATGCAGGAACATGTGCTTCCACACATACACAGACACATTAGATAAAATGTTGATGTTTAGAGGTTTACAAGATATAAATATTGACTTTGGGTTTGCTTAAGTTTACACTTGAATTTAGAAGGCAAACATAGCAGTAAATGTATAACCATGATGGACATGAATAGGCAGAAACAGCTGCAATTGTTACGGACAGGCTTCTCCAATCTGCTTGGTACTACAGTCGCAGCAAGATCAGAACTATACAAGAAAATCAGTCAGCTGTGCTTGAGAAAGCAGAGTAGAAGCTAAAGGCAAAAATAAAAAGTTATTCAACAATTATACCCAGGTGCTTTACAAACAATAGATGCTTTGTTGGGGAGTGTGAAAAACACACATTTACTTTGTGTGATGAAGCATGTGCAGATGAAGTGGCGTGTGTGATGGAAAACTGTAATGTCCATGGGCTTAATCCTGCCCGAAGTTACTTTGGAACAACTCCCACCATCTTCAAATGACAGAACAGTCCCTTAGGTAGAAAAATTCATCTCCAGCTTAAGCTCTCACATACCGTGGCAGATGGCTGTGATGCTGGGATTTCTGCCAGCGTCCAGACTTCGGTCATGAAAAGTGTCAGCTCTTACAGAGGGGAACAGAAGGGTCTGCTGTAGGTGGTGCTCAGTCCATGGGGAATGGCCAGGATGGACACTGCAATTCAGCATCTCCACCCTGATCCCTGCCTGAGCTCCATGGGATTACCCTGCTTTGCTAGACATAGGTCTAGCCTGTGAGTAGCTACATGGAGGTTAGTTTAAATGCCCTTCTGGAAGTGGGACATGGTGTTGATTCTTTCTTGAGGAAGCTTCATGAAATTCAACATCTGGACCACCCATCCTTTGAGAAAGGTGAACCTTCTTTCAACTGGAGTGGCATTGATTCATAAGAAAGGTGGACTTTATACCACTTTATACTTCATAAACATAATCCTCTGTATTTAAAGCTCATTTTAAATAGACCTGACCTTTGCACTAAGCAGCAAGCAATCTCTTGTGCCACTGGATTGCTTAGGAAAAGTCAGCATTTCCTTCTCACATCCATGAAGATTCCGTAGGAATTTTCTTTTTGTCAATATTGTCACATTAAAGAATTACTGAGCACTGGTGGACATCTTCATGACAAGGAGCAGCAGCAAAGTGGATTGCCATATTGTTTTAGCTGATCATAGGAATTACATCCAAACCAGTGTCCCCTTCAGTCACATGGAATAACAGGTACTAAATTAATTACCAGCTTTGTAAATGTCATTTTCAAAAAAACCTTATTCCAAGACACAAATGTCTGGAGTTTACCCATAGGTATGGATTTAGCATGTGTTTAAGTGCTTTGCTGGTACTGCATGATGAAGGAGTTCGACGAATCAAGCTAAATTTCTAACCAGTAAATAAAAGTTATGACAGAGCCAGGAGCTCTACTTCAGGTATTCCTTGGGGGAATTTCAGCAGACACCTCTGATTCAAAAGGCATGAGCCTACTGCAGAAGGGAATCCTTCTTCTGAATTCAGGGGGATTTGTACTGGAGCAAGAAAAATAAACTGCCAATTTTCAAATGACTGTCTGGCACAATTTAACACAAAGCAACTGTAGCTGGTAGCACTTGACTGGCATATACTTATTTTCAACATCCTTTCTGCTTTGTTGATGTTGCCTCTTCCTTTTTCATGCCATTTGCAACACATCATTAGACTCACTGCAAATTTGTGGGTATAAATCGTGTCCCTGGGGATGAAACCTCACCAGGGGTGAATAAACAATCTCCCCTACCCCAACCAAATCCCAACTGTGCCTCACATTTCATGGAAATGATCAGCAGTTCCACTATCAAAACATTCACGCCTTATGAGTAATATTTATGATGGGAGTTTTTTATGTTGGGTTTTCACCCCAAGAAGAAAAAGAGGAATAATTAACAGAAATAAACCAAATGAGAAATTTCCACATTATTACCATTATTTTCATAAGGCTTTCACAGGAAAGTAAAAGCTTTTGCAAGTAATAAAAGTCCTCATTAAACATCTTTCTTTCTTTTGGAAATGGGGTAAATTATGAAGCAGATTGACTTTAATAAATAAATAGGACTATAAATACATAAAAGTCATTGCCTTCCTCTAGTTATTTAATACGAGCATCCTACTCTGAAATAAGGAAAAGTTTATTCACTCACAGAAAGAATAGAGCAGATGTGAGGTTTTTCCATCTGCTTAAGCGCTGCCTTGGTAAGGTGAGTTGTCCGACTACATTAAACAAACATTTTAGTCAGGCATCACACAGGAAAATAAACAGTAGCAAAGGAAACATGAAAATATTAAAGACTGTTATTCTTTGGCCCCTTTTCCTGCGAAGCAGGTGATAAAATATTACTGTGTTTCCACAGGTAAGGAAACACGCTCTTAAACACTTTGCAGAAATACATATTACAATCATCACTTAAAATGTCAGAAGTGGATAGGACTCAACTGTGACAGCACACAGGAGGTTGCTGAGAAATGCTGCAGGACCAGAGGATTTCACACACTGGGCCAGGCTGCTGGGCTACCTAAAGCAGCCTTCTGGCAGAGCAAATCCACAGAGGCAAAAAACATCTTGCAGGAGACAGCTGTAGAGTTACCTGACTTCAAGAGAGACTTCTCTTAAAGCCTAATTAATCAGATGATAGTGAGAGGGAGAGACTATCTGCTGTATCATTTTTGACCTTTTTCTGTCCCACTGAGCATCAAAGAATGCACATAGGAAGAGAGGAGACCTGCTGAGCTCCATTGTTTTGCCCACCTGTGATATATAATGCACTACACTGCACAGATGTAACATGGTTTAGTATATGTAGATGGAATTTATGTACCATGTCAGTAATTTCTGTTCACCATGAAATTTTGTCTGACTATCCATCATGTCTGAAATTCTATACATATTTTAATATAAAACATCCTTGAAATGGTTTCTGCATTGTAGCCAGAAGTTATCTAAAACATACGTTCAACAGAAGAAACAAGGCAATGACTTTTTACTGCCAGGGCTTGGATTTCCATCAGCCTGGAAAACCAACTTGAAAATGTCCTGGTTTAGGTTCAAAGATCTGCAGAGTTGTATAGAGAAAGCAGAGTACAGGGAAAGCTTTTATTCTCCTGCTCACTATGAAAGATAGTGAGATTGGAAGGTGCTACCTGAAATCCTTTGTAGTATGCACAGCATGCACCAGCCTGACTGGCCAATGTGGCTCGGGGAAGCTGCTAAGGACTAACATACATATATATATATTTTAGGTTAAACTAGTGACTAGGCAGGTTCAGTAGATCAACTGCTGCCTTGGGATGCAGGTCTATGTACAGTTCTGCTGCTGACCAGCTATGTGATGCTGGCCAATAGCTCATCCCTTGTCTTGAAAAATGGGTTCTTTTTAAAACGTGCTAGTAGAGCATTTGAAATAATAAAACCTAGATGAGTTTCTAATGTGTATATCCCCCTTGGCTATGCATGCCTCAGTGGACAGGTTTGGTTCCATTCAGCATGGAAAGCAGAGCTCTTTTGATTTTGTTCCATAGAACAAAATAAAAATCGAAAGAACTATGCCTTCTGTGCTGAATTTACATCTGCTCATCACAACTTCTGTTGCATTTCAATTTAAAAAGAAAAGCAAGAAAGAAAAGTAAACTAAATTTTAGCTGTGCAATTATACAGCTTTTAAAAATATTTTTTCAGGGGCAAAACCTCTTATTTCAACATTTCATGCAAAGATTTTTATCAAGTGCTTACCTAATACCTAAAGCACTGTTTTTTATCTCTGAAAAATATAAGCAGAATAGGTGGAGGTGCTTCTGAGTTCCACAAACGCAACATGATGGCACTGTCCTTACCCAAGTATTTTGGTTAGATGGGTATTTCCACAGCACTTCAGTCCCAGAAAAAGAACTCCAAAAAATTTCCCATCTTACTTGTCAGGAAATTGAGGCAAAAACGTAGAAGAAGTTTTCAAAGAAGGCAGGAAACAAGCAACAGGACACTCACTAGACATCAGCAGCTGCAAATTCTAATGCAGCCAAAGTATGGGATATCTGACTGTCCTAGCAGCAAGGGTAAAAGCTGCATAGAAAATTTGGAACACATTGTTTTGTGGTATCTGAAGCAAGAAGAAAAGTTAGTAGATTCTGAGTGGCATTTCCCTCCTTTGCTTTTGGTTTCTAGTGGAGAGTGTCCCTCTGTGATCAGTAAAATGCATCAGTCATCGCAGGGTGTGATTGACCTTTCCTGCTTTAATGCCAACTATTCAGACAGCATGATGTCCATCGTTGTCAGATGAGGACCACTCATAATGTCACATTTAAAATCTCTCTGATAAATAAAAAAGAATCGGAATAGAAACAGATCTTAAGCCATGATAACTCCTGAGGCTGGGATAATTCAAATCCAGAATGCAGTCTCCCAGTTGGCTTCCTGGAGATAAACTTTTAAAATAACTTGAATCAATGTAAAAGCTTCTGTTCCATTTTCATAGCAACTGGAAGCTTACATTTCACTGGCTTTTGATGTAAATTTATCTCCCAGATGCTATTTGATAGTTGTGCAAAATTTATCCCACAATAAAACCTTTTCTCTCTGGCACCTTAGGGATTTAATTCTGTCATCCTGTACATCTGATAGGGAGAAGCAGCTACTGCAGGCTCAAAACCTCAGCTGGGACTCACTTCCTATACAATCCTGTGGAGTGCCTGAAACTGACATAGCTCCTTTTTCCTCTGTAAAACAAGGGAAATGTAAACACTCCACATGAAATCTGAATGTCTCCACACTTAGAACAAGATAAAATTTGAATCACAACTCAGGAGTTTTATCTTAATTCTTTGTTTTACAACTTCTGTTGGATGCTTAAATTAACTAGGCATCTCTTGCTTCCAGCTTTCACTCATGTGACAGCCTAAATGAATCTGAAAGCCTTGTTCCAGGCTTCTGAGTCCTCTCCTTCCCAACCTGCCCCAACAGCACAAAGCAAAGACCTCCCCCTGCCCCAGGCTGCAGTGCTCCCCTGCTCCCCGACCAGGTTAAACAAACAGGGAGATTCCTCCAGGGAAGTCACAGGTTCAAGATCACAAAGGACCCACCTCATTTGGGCCAGTTGGAGGTTTTTCTTGCTATTGTGCTTATCTGTATCTTCCCTGTCATCCAGACATTAACCTCTGACCTATAAGCCTGCCTCTCAAAAAAGCTGTGCAGTGTTTACCCATTATGTAATGTCTGTGCTTTTGTGGAAATTTTACAGAAACAAATGGAGGAAGTTTGCCAGTCAAACGGCTGGACAATAAATCCTGTCCCATGTAGATAGAATGGTTTACTGTCACTGTAAGTCTGCTACTGGCATCTGTCACCGAAGAAATGTTTATGAATTACAGGGCGCTGGAGTACCAAAGTATTCCAGCACTGCAGGACTGTACATGATTTGTATAACCACCACCACCACTGTGCTAGATAGGGGTAGCCTTGTTTTGCTAGCCTGAATAAACAGAGTGACAATAAGTCACCCAGTTTCAGATAAGTCAGGGTCACTAATGTTCAATATTTCTATCTATTCATCTCCTAAATTCATAAATGCAAGTATCCAAATGCTTGTTTTTTGTTCATTGTAAGGATTTTTCTGCCCTAAGATATCTTTGCCAGAAGTAAACCTAGGTAAGCAAAATCCCTTCAGCCCCTTTTGCTTATTTCTGATAGGTCCTTTATTACTTATACACTGTATGTTCTCATCCTTCCTTACAATCCATCTTTATAGTCCCTGCTCTCCCTTCTCCCTCTGTACCGTTTCCTCTTCGGGACAAGACTTTCTATTTTGCTCCCTTTCTGGACAGTGTCATCACAATTCCTCTTGCTGTGTAACTGGGGCTTCAATGTATCATCAACTATGAAGTTAGGACAACAGAAAGATGTGTTTGGATAAGAAGAAGGAACAAACATAATTTGGAAAAGTGGGACAGATAGGTAATGTAATTCTTTCACTGATTCTTTCAGCCAAGGGCCTGATCCTGAATGGAGCTTTTCCTTCTCAGTGTCAATGGGAGAAGCACTTGGTCTTAGAGTTCTGCTCTAATTAAGTTTTCAAATCTCATTTCCTTTCAGAGGAGAGAAAACATTGTTGTGACTAAGCTTTGGATGTGGTAACAAATCCCTGGCAGGTTGGTTTGTTTTAACGGACGTATTAGATTTAAGGAAACTTTTACCGTCTTTTCTGCCTTTAATCACAGCTTTTATTACAATTACAGTAATGCAACAGAGGTACATGCCAAAGACAATATGTATATTTTTAATGAGTTGACATGCAACCTTCCTGAAGAGAAGAAACAACTTCTTTTGCTGAATGTTTCTGAACCATATCTAGCAATTTATTAAGGCAAAAGGAAATGTTCAGAAAAGTATCTACCACAAATTCAGAGGCTTCAGCAACTCACAGATGAGCAGTCTCATAAGACAGACTCAGTTGTTGTGCTAGATTTACCAAATTTTTGCTGAATGGTAACATTTTCTATTGTCCTCAAACAATAAAAGAGAAGGTTAACAGGCAATATCCGGACACTCAAAGATTATTAATCCACACATGTGGTCCTGAGTCACTGGGCTGTAAAACATCAATTTCCAAAGATGCAAACCAAAGGGGAATTCTGCTTGAGAGAGATGCTATCACAAATCCAAAGGAACTAGCTGCCTCAATAAGGCCTATTTATGCAAATTTTACAAGACATTGGCTCCAAGGGGTTTTCATTCTGGTAGAATTAATTCAGGCAACAAACTGAACATGGGCAGAGAACACATCCTATGAGTGAAGAGCCTTCAGCGTGGTTTCTTGCCTCAATTTACCTTACAGCTAGTACACAGGTCAGACACTGGTACACACAGGAAATTACAACAGGCTGACAGGCACACATCAACCAGGCTTATTCACCTGGGGACTAAAGAGCTCAGAGGGTCAGCCTCCAATAGCAGCACACACAATCCATTCTGTTAAATTATTCCGGTCGCTGCTGTGGCCTGGGCCAAACAACACATACAAACAATGGCTGGCCATGCTTTTTTGGAGGTTAACATAGGCCAAGGACCATTTCCAATGCAACCCTGGCTGTGTATAACCTGTTTTTTAGAGGTAAAAGTTTATCTGTGGGGACCAGAGAAGGATTCCTGGCTTGTGGAGATGTGACCTCACAGACCTCCACATACCTTTTTCTGAGACAAAACTATGAAAGGAAGACACTTGAACACCTCGTGTAGGTATGACCGCATGCCTGTTCTCTCCTTGGTCACCAGAAAACTGACATCAATTAATAGGAACTCAAGCAACAAACTATAGGAGTTCAATCAGAAATGTGCATTATCAACCAGGAGCCTGATTTTGTCAGGCACAGGGCACTGCACGGGAGTGACTGTCATTATGTCTGGTTGGTACAACAGAAGCGGGGCTGTCCAGGCTGGCAGCACAAACCCCACTGCCCATCCTGCTTTTGGTCTGTGCACAGTCCTGCAGTGAGCCTCCCACACAGAGCAACACACCCACAGATCCCTGAAAGGATCTGTGGGTGTGTTACAGCCCCTCACTGTAACCCCAGCTACTTTGGCACATCTGTTTGGATGATTAGTAAGTAAAATTTAACTGATAGAAGACAGAACCCAACTGGAAATGTAGGAATGTGTTTTTACTACTATTAATGCAATCAAAACTTCCTTCTTGCTATTATTACTGTGTTAGCATGTCAATTCCATTCCAAATTGTTTAAAACTGTTAACTTACCAAAATACCTGGAATATAGCACAATTCACGTTCTGGTTTTCATTCTAAACTTAACATAATTTATCTGAAATTATTCTGCTTCTTAAGGTGTTTCTCTTGCTAGAATGTGCAAAATATATGTACAATATGCACTGGAGGAACGTTAATCTTTCTCTTTACGCCCAAAAAAGTGATGAAATTCAATGGATAAAGTAACTTCTATGTGTCTTTGTATGCTGAAGGTCCTTTTCTGAATTTACCAATATTCCAATTCAGATGACAGAGTCTATACAGTTAGCTAAAACAGCTTAAAAAAACAGATGCAAAGACCTCTTTGTGAAACTGATTACTGATTTACATTCACCATACAATATAAATGAAATGCAAAAAGTAAGCAGATTTAAGACACAAAGTAGATTGTAAAAAGAGTGTTTCTATCACATGAGAAATTACGTCAGTAGTATAGGTCAGGTTCCTTAAGAAATATATATTCTTTGGAAAATATTTTGCTATTTTGCCTTTAAGATTTTTTTTTTTTAATTTACTCATATGAGACTTTCCTGTACCCATGGTCTTAATTTTAAAAAAGACCAGACCTGTTATTCTTCAAAACTCATGCTTTAATACTGAAAAATTAAACCAACATTTACTAAATGAGAAAAATGCAAAAGATGGTTTAACACGGAAATGGTGCTCACCAATGCAGTCGACACTGAAGAGGTTTATGGAGGTTGTTATTGAAGATTCATCACAGGTCTTCATGCCCCGCAGAGCAAACCTCACCAGGGAGGCCTTGACTCCCTCGGGGAGGAAGGAAAGCAGGTACACGGGCATGTACAGGGCGTAGCGGAGTTTGCACAGCAAGGGGGTCATGAGCTTGCCCTGGGGGGACTGAGCCATGCGCTCGATCGTCGGGAACAGCAGCACGGAGCGCAGAACCTGCCAGACCATGAGAAAACACCGTCAGCAAGGCCACAGCACCACAGCCCAGCCTGGCAGAACCAATCTTTAAACACGCCGCCATCGCAGAGAAATTGCATCTCCAGGCACGCTGCCCCTCGGGCTGTGTGGTGTGCCCAGATTCAGTTCTTTAAAACATGAAACAAACAAGTACGTGGTTATGAAATTATGTTTTAATGTAAGACAGGGAAGAACTCAAGAGGTGAGCGGCCTTTGGAGATCATGAGAACCGGGAAGCATCAGCAGGAGTAACCCCAGCAGAGGGCAGCAGGCAGGAGCCCTCTGCTCAGTCCTGGCGGGTTTTTTATGTCAGGAAAAGTACACTGCTTTTCATTTCACCTGGTCAACTATTTTCTGTAAGTAAACCAACCAACCAAATTAAAAAATGTCATCTGCAGTGATGGTAACGTTAAAAATTGACAACACACAGGGTTTTCAATTTGCAGCTCAATACAGGCAAACTTGGTCAGAACAAGAAGCACACAGCCTCTTCACTACAGTGAAGAGGCAGAAAATATTGCTTTCTGTATCTCATAACAAGATAGACATTTTAAAGGTGGTAGTTCATTTATGTTATAATACACTATAGCCTTAAAATACAAAGAAATTAATTAAAATTATACCCACCCATACTAATCAAAAGTGAGTTAATGCATCTCCTCTTAGTTATATTTCAATGCTAACATCAAGCAAATATTCTAAAAGAATAGCTGCAACTTTCTTCTGGAAGTAAAAAATATACTGCAATAACTCATATAGGAATAACCCTCAAAGAGACACAGCCCTACCTAACAGAAGTATCAATAATAAAAAAAAGTAAGAGAGGATCTGGATACTGCATTGGGAGATAATAAGGTATAAACCTTATACCTTAGCTATAAAGAAAGCTGGGCTTTCTTGGTGACTTAATACCAATAAATGTAGTTACATGTCTGCTTAGTGAACGTCATTCTACAGCTTGTACAAAATAGATTATTATTTTTGAAAAATATATTTTATGATCATTTTCTTTACTCCCTGATGAGTTTCAGCTAATGTATGCCACTACACCTGTGTGCAGCACTCCTGGTCCCAGCAACCCTCCAACTGAAGGCAGGGAATGCCATCAAGAGATGCTTATAAAATCCGGGCATTGTAACAGAACAAACAGCAAACATTCAGGAAATATAATAAAATCACAGAATCCTTTAGGTTAAAGAAGGTCTTTAAGATCACTGAGTCCAACTGTTAACCTAGCATTGTCACATTTACAAAATGAACCATGTTCCCAAGTGCCACATCTACACATCATTTAAATAACTCCAGGGATGGTTAATCAACCACTTGGGCAGCCTATTCAGTGCTTGGCAATCCTTTCTGTGAAGGAATTTTTCCTAATATCCAATCTAAACCTCCCCTGGCACAACTTCAAGCTGTTTCCTCTTTTCTTATTGCTTGTTCCTCGGAAGAAGAGACTGATGCCTACCTGGCTACAACCTTCTTTCAGGTAGATGTAGAGCAATATGGTGCCTCTAAAACTCCTTTTTTCCACTCATCTCCCTCTGTTGCTCCTCATCACACTTGTGCTCCAGAGCCCTTCCCAGCTCTCTTGTCCTTCTTTGGACACACTCCAGCACTTGTCTTTCTTGCCATGAGGGGCCCAAAACTGAACACAGCACTCCAGGCATGGCCTCAACACTTGCCCAGTACAGGGTGACAATCACTGCCCTTGTCCTGCTGACAACTGTGTGTCTATCCTGTGCAGCAGGTCTTTCTCCTCAGTTTATGGGGGCTTCATTCTGCTCACTGTCCATGTCTGGATACTCAGAGAACAACTGATCAGAGTCAGGTATTGATCTGCTGGCTCTTCCTGTTTCTTCCCTCATCATTCCCTGCAGCTGGAAAGACAAAGAATACTATCTGTGCTTTTGATTCTTTAACCAGCTGTCCCAAGGTACTGAAGTCTCTCTTGATTGTCCTTGGGGTGCTTGTTGCAATTTCATTGCTGTCGACCTGAAGAATCAATAATGGATTATAATCCAAGAGCTGTACCAGGGAGGGAAGATGGGAAGCTCTCTCTTCACATTTTAACCCAGCTCAGGGAGGCAGCAGGCTTCCACGAGAAGTGGGTCCTTCTGTTTCCTTCAGAAGGAGTCTCCTATGAAAATGACTGATCTTTTTTTTTTTTTTTTATGGAAGCAGTTTTTATGGAAACAGGTTGTAGACTGACAACCTCTGCAACACCTCCAAGCCAGATGAACTATTGTTCTGGTTACTGCTCTTGTAGAGCCTCAAACCTCTTATTCCGGGACACGTGGAGAGGTGAAGAAACCCCAGAGGAGACACATTGGCTGTGCCAGGCAGGAACTTGACACCACTGCCCCCAGCCCCTTAAGTCACTGCGTTCAGCCAGAGAGAGGGCAGGGAAACCTCTGTGTCATGCATCCACCATCAGAAACTGTACTTTTTACAGAATTTTAGAAGAAGAATTTGAAAGAATCATTTAGATAAAATACAGAACCATTTTAAGAAATCCTTCTACTTTCCAGCTGATACTACTTTGGTTTGAGACAAAGAAAAATACCTTCTCAGGGAAATCAATCCTGGGCCTCTTTTTATTAAAGGCAACCAGCAGCTGAAGTATAGGAATGCAAAACTTTTACTAAATTACATGGTAGTTTTGTGATATTTCAGCTAGGAGCTGAACCCAAACTGTTGTGATCTAAAGCAGATTTGACCTGCGTTCCCAGGCACACTTTAATCCTTTGACATTGCAGTTTATAGATATAGGATTAGTTGCTTGGATGGCTGTACTAACCATGGGGAAAGCTGCTAAACCTTGGCAGAAAAAGGACAAACCAAGAAAGCTGTTACCCTGTCCGGTACATTCCTGCATTTTGTAATGGCCCACAAATTTAAAAGATGGAGGATAATTTTATTTAATTTATTTTTTAAACCTTTTGCAGACAGTAACAGAGAAACATAAAATTAGTATTTTTCAAACTTTTACCAACTATTTCTTAATTTACTAGTGGATTCCCAAGCCAGGATCTGGAAATGTGCATTTGGCTGCAGAATTGCTTAAAAGATTTAGTTCAACTTCTTTGCAACAGAAGTGTAGACATGACAGATTTAACCCATTTTGTTAATGACACATATAATGATAAAAAGTATGCCATACCTGTGTCTTGAAAGAAGTGAAGTAGAAATATTAAGGTAAAATTAAGGTAATTAATAAGATTCAAATGCTCAACATCAGTTAATTTTTTAAAAAAAACTTTTCAAATGCCTGGACCTTATTTATACAGTTTACACTAGCTGAAATCAGGTAGATGTCACAGAATTATATTCAAATTAAAATATTCAGAATTATTATAAGACCAGTTTTTCTGAAAATGGAGGACACTGCCTGTCATAAGCACCAGGTATTGCCACAACTATGAATGACACATAAATAACATTAAATAATATGCAAAGTTTAATGATCTCTTTTTTATGGAAACCCTTCTCATAATTAATGAAGTTTCTTGAGATAACCATCAGTCAAAATACAGAAAGTATTACAAATATTTATTTATATAATAAAACATAATTTATCCATACATATATATGTATGTTCAGATATAATGCACAAATATTATAAATATTTGAGAGTAAAATTCAGATTCAACTAGTTTAAACTAACCCAAATTCACAGCCCAGTAATATTTATCTGTTAAGCACATGGAAAGGCAGAGAGCTGAGGAAGTGGAGACACTGGAAACAGTGACTCAAGTGGATCCAGGGGCGAGAGAAAGTTGGCCGGTGACTCCACTGAAGGCAAACACACCTTGTGTCCAGGAGTTGCTGAGAGCTGAACCACCTATCCTTGACTCTGCTTTGGTCAATCACTAAAAATAGTCCACATCCTCTTAAATTATACTGGAATTGTCACTATTGATGACTGTGACAATCAACAGCATTTGTACAACTGTAGGTCAATTCATTTACCAGTTGTTCACTTATCACGCTACTGAACTGCGAGATTTCAGGACAGTACATACACTGAATTTCATTATTCAAGGCACAGATGCTCTTATGGTTAGTCACCAAGGCAGCTACTTCTATTTCATCTTTAATTTTTAACTCTACATTTCACAGGGCTCAAGCCCTGAATTGGTTCAAGGGCTTACAATCTGATGCAGCATCTCAGAAGTTCCACATTTTGTTAAGAACCAAAAGCTAACATTACCTGCAAACTCTTCACATGTGGGTGCCAAGACACCTTCTACTTCCTCGTCTAGTAGTGTATATATATCACAGAGAAAATGAAACGGTGCATGGCCTGAGCATGTGTCCAGAGAACAAACCAGCCCAGAATGTTCTCCCCTTGATTCTTTCAACACACACCACATGAGGAAGGCGTGGGGACTTTGGGAGTTTCCCTTTTGACACTGTTTATGGACTTCAGTATCTAGAGCAATCAGTCCATTAACTTCAGGAATGTATGACCAGCACAGTAAATTTTAGAACACAGAGGGAAGAGAAATTACTTGTTTTACAGGAAGAGTGAGCTCTCTAAACAAAGAATATTAAATACCCATTCCTTAAAAGCATGGTATTGACCAAGGTACTTTGTTTAGGAAGGATCCCCAGCGAATATGATTAACTTCCCATGATCACTGGTCCATATAAATATTAAAGAATAACGCAAAGGCTTCCAGCAAGCTACCTACATAGAGAACACATAAATTCCTGTTCATCCATGCTTTCAATTGAGGTTTTATCTAAATCTATTCAAAGATGACAAAATGACAACTGAGTATCTTCACAGCCTCACTGCATAATGGTTATGTCAACTTGGGTTTGGATTTGCAGTAAAAGCTGGAAGTTGTTTTGTTTTGATTAAAATGAGAAGAGAGTACAAAAGCCAAACCATTAAATTTACAATATGTTGCTGTTTAACACTGCAGAATTTAATAGTCTCAACCACACCAGCAAAGGATCTTTGTAAAATGTTTAAATGGTTTCCTTATAAAAACACTACAAGTATGAAAATTGGATAAAGTTAAAAACACCCCCACAGTAATATTTTCCACTAGTGCCTTCTACTGAATGAGTTGAAATATATTCATAAGCTACAATTTGAAGTACTAGTAATACTACTTGTTTAAGAGACTAGTAAATGACAGTGTTGAAGATGCAAAATCTTGCTTAAAACCTAGATGCCACTTACAACCAGTACTCAAAGAAGTGACTCAATTTTCAGAGCAGTTAAGTCCTTCAATGCCAACAACAGGAGCCAATGCTTTTGAAATTATCCAGTTGTGATTACAAGTAATGCTGGTTGCAGACTCAGGCCCCCAGGTGTGTGCCTTCTGAGCTCACACAGCTGAGGGCCTGGAGAGGGCTGTCACACCGTGTCACCTGCTCTTAATAGACATTTTGCTAAGAAAAACACAACGAGAGAGAAAAGCAGCCAGGATGTGAAAAGGCAAACACTGACCAACAGAAAGGAGCAAGAGCCACTTCAAAGATTTTTTTCAGAGGAGACTTCAAGAGGTGAATATACTAATTACATCCATGCTTTCTCAGTCTTATCCCTTGTCTCTCAATGAACAGACCACACCTGCCCATGACAGACCACAGGTATGCTCAGATATCTCTATCAGAGCTATAAAATAAAAAGACTCGGGTCCACTGAAGAAAATACCAGAAAATAAAACTTCCTCAGAAATAAACCACTGGTTCACTATGCTTCAATGGCAGAAGCAGTGGTCGCTGGAGGCTCTCACTGGATTTTGAGCTGGGAAGTTTTTGGAAAGCACTTGCTCCTGCTGCATAACCTGTTCTTGACCTCCAGGACAGCAGAAATGGTTAATGCAATAACCACCACCAAAAAGATCACAAGGCACCAGTTATGCATTTCAGTGCCCACAGGGAACTCAGAATTCAAATCAGGGGGCAAAACCAAGGAAACTATCCATGATGTTTTACATCGGAGCCATCACACCATCCAATGCTCAGTAATGGAGTGCCCAAGCACAGCACTGCACCCACACACCCAGCTCTGGAAAGAAAACAAGTGAGGAAGTTTAATTTAAAATTCCTTCAAAACCCTACAAAAAGCAAGAGCTGCTTCTCTGTCAAAAGCAGCACTTCTTTTGATATATATTAGGTCACCCCATGTATTAGTTTGTTATTCCCCTCTTGTGTTGGCAGAGGAGAAGCTATTATCTGTCAGGTGAAACCTAGTAAATTTCTCAAAGATAACATAATGATGCACTTAACGGTAATCTACAGTCTACCCTTGACACGGAATACCACATTAATCACACAATTTCTTCTACTCACTATGCAGAAACCTGCAGGCAAAACAAAGAGGATCAGGGAAGTATTCTGTGCTTTATTGCCACAGCTGCGCTGAGCAGATTTCCAAGAAAACGCACGGGACAAACCAGACAGTGTTGGCTTGGGTTGTCCTCTCCCCACAGCAGGACTTGCTGGGCTTGCCCATTCAATTTGCTCACTCATTAATTACATATAATATAATAAAATCTAATATAATATGTGAAATATAGAGTTCTACTTAAAATCTTGAATATCTTCTTCATCTGTCAAAGGCATCATTTGGTTTTTGTACCAGCAAACTCTGTCACAGATAACATCAACAAATCCACAGGATTTCATGACAGCAAAAGAGCCAAAGAATGGACACAGGTGACAAAACACTGTTTTTCTGCTGGTGTGAAATGAAAACATACTGTATGCCTTTTCTTCTATTTTACCCTGTGTATTTCCTGTAATTCTAAACAAATGTTTAGCATATTAGAGAGGCAAGAAAACAAGTATCTCAAACACAGTTAACAGAAGATCTTATAACCTTTAATTTCAAAGTGCTTTATAAGAATTAAGCCCCACAGAGAAGTCTAAGCATGCTTTTTATGGACAAATAAACTGAATTTTTTAAAGTTGGATGACTCCACATGAAAATATAAATTGCAAAAGCAGGAATATTTTAAGTAATTCTATGGTAATTTACAATTCTCTGCTCTAACCAAATGTTACTTTTCTGGGTAACCAAACTGTTTCTGTAAGACAAAATGGTAAAAAATTGTAAATAACCAATATTTTGTAGAGAAGTTTGTATTTTTTGTTACAATTAATGTCATGGTGGCTTAGTTCACTAGTGGCTGCTTAGTGCAAGAGAATCTTCTGTGAACATCTTCTATGGACTGCTCCCAGTATACAGGGGTATAGAACAGGGCAGAGGTATGTGCACTTGATTTCAAAGTTCCAGTTTAAATTTTCTAAATTTCCTATTTCTGAGTGCCCAAATTTTCCCTTTGGGATCAGATGCATTCTATTTTTTTCTATTTGTTTCTTTCAAGACTTCTAATTTTATTACATATATTCTGTGAGACTAAGTGACAGAAGGAAAGATTTTAAAATTTTCTACAAAAAATCTTCTTCTATGAGGAGCATAACATGCTTCATGAAGAGCTGAATTTGTTTTCCAAATAAATGCACAGACAGTATATGCAACTCTGTGAACATGCTGGTAAAACTAAATAACACTTAAATTCTCTGATGGGCTGAAGGAATTCTGGCTCCTTAGGAAAAACAGACTTTTTGAGTGCCACCAAGAGCATCAAGTTCATGTTGGTTATGCTCAACATCACTTAAGGCTATTTTGAATTTTCATAATTTGAGAACAAATTGAATCAAGGATTCAGGATCGATCACAGGATCTTCTGGTAGAACTTCCATAGGCATACTGAGAATCCAGCTTGAGTTCTTTAAGGGAATCAACACACGCAGGGCTGTGAAGGCACATGGAGGATGCACAGACACTCACACAAGCAGAAATTATCTCACACTGTCTGAAGAAACTACCTGATGCCATCTTTAAACATGCAATGACCCAGTTAGCGTTTTCATGTAGGTGAGAGCACAGCAGTGTAAATGCAACAGGACAACAGCAGACAGCAACAATCCCAAAGATGAACATGATTTACAAGGTCAGGACGCTATTTGCCTTTTATATAGACACATATGCACCCAAGCAATAGTACCAAAGATATAATACATGAGTATTATAAAAATAAAATCAGATGCAGTTTTAAGGACTGAATTTTGCTTGACAACTTCAGTGCCTTTGCTTCAAAAGCATTAGTCCTTGGCATTGCCTTGGGCATGTGCCAAGTCCAACACATGCACCACACACATGTGCACATAACCAGCTACATGCTTCTAATTCTTCACTGAATAAATATAGCAATACCTAGAGATCCCCATCTAGCACTCTGGTTACATGAATATTAATGACATCTTACACTAAAAGAGCAAATTCATAAATACAGTAAAGTATGCATACATGCACAGAGCTGAGCTGTGCCAGAACAGCAGGATGACAAACACTTCTCTTTGTCAGTACAGCAACAACCTGGGCTTTGCCATAGCAGAGGCACTCATCATTGACTATCTGGCATGTTTGTGGTTTTTTATGTCTTCTGTAAACAGAAAGAGGTGGAACCAGTACAAAAAATGTTAGCTCCTAACATGTGATAAAACCCATGTTTGCCAGTCTGAATCATAAGCTCCGTACTGGTAAGTGAAACTGGGCTAGGGCCTAGGCTCCAAGACCAACAACTTCTAATATATTCTCTGGCAGGATTTAGTATATAATCTGGCAAGATTTTGGCCCAAGCCAGCTGGACATCTGGGCACAGGTTAGAAAACAGTGTAGACCAGGGATTCTTCTAAGTACAGGATGTCAGTGAAGCATCAAGTTTGGGTCTCAGAAGGCTTCATGCCCGGAATCTAAGCTGTATTTTGCCACTTGCTGTCAGGAGCCACACGGTGGGCCCTGGTATTTTTTATACAGAATTTAAATACAATTCTTAGCATTTTTACCTCAATCGATGAGAAATACCTTGACCTGTTTAGTGATATTTAATAATCGGTTTTGTCTACATGAGGTTCTAAACATGCTGTAGGTCAACCTCAGCAGGTTTATACAGATCTCCCCTCTGTTATCGAGGGATTGATCATTTATCAGATGCTCAGCAAGGAAAGAACAGCCTCTCAGTAACTCTGTATGTGTTTACAAACATAGATGTTAAAGGTATCTGCTGAAATTGCACTATGAAGTGGTTGGAAAATAATGGAGAATACACCTTTTCCCTCTTCAGAGTCCATTTTGGCTCAGTGTTATCCAAGTCTAATATTGCTTCTAAACTAAGGTGCTTGAATTAGGAGTTTTATCACCCAAGACTCCCAATTGAAGTCAGTCATGGACAGATCCTCAGAAAGTATCAAGTGATCTTACCCCACTTTCTAGTAGAATTATCTGCTTCCCACTAATTACTAGGAGCTTCATCATATATAACAAAATGAGACCCCTCCTCCGTGGGAGAAACAGCAGGGCACACTTCTAAACAATATTTTGAGGGAAACAAATGCTACTATTAAGCAGTATTTGAGCAAGTGTTCTCTAAAGAGGCCCATCCACAGCCATGTATGATCTCCAGCACTCGAAATACTGTAAATACACTGGTGCCCCTTAACACAGCAATGTAAAAAGACCAGAATGTATTGGCTACTTTTGTAAAAACTGAAAATATGCAGAAATTATGATATTGGGTCAATGTTTAAAGATTTGATCTTCAAATTTCAGATAGACAGTATGAGAAAAGAAGCTAGAAGTATTTAATACTGACTGTCACTACCTCTTTTTGTAGCTGGACTGCAGTTTCCATGGACATGGTGCTTCAGCACATGCCAAACCACCTTTCTGAGATCCAGCTTGGTTGTCTGCTTTATGATGTTTAGGGTAATTTTCCTAAGCAGTTCAGAAAATACCTGCCCACCAACAAACCCCCCAAAACAACACCCACTCCTGGACTAGAAAGCGATGGTATAATAATGAGGTTAAGTTATATTTTGTATTTGAATTATTCCGCTCACAGAACAAACTCAGAAGCTACTACTGTTTTTAAATATGACAAGTAAAAATAATCTAAAGCATGAAAGAGTAGCAAAAATCCTGGCAAGTAATACAGTGGTAAAGACATGTGGGAGATGATATGGTGCAGAAGGCAAATGAGAGAGAAGCTCTGCAACTTCACGTTACACACAGTGAGGAAACACACCACGAATGCCAGAGGAAGCTCTGCCTCTGGGAGAGAGTGTAGATTGCATCCTGTGCTCTACATCCTAAATGGAAAGATTTTAATCAAGAGTGAGCCACAAATACAGCCTAAAATTATCAAGGGGTTTGATGATAAAATTTCTGGAGAAAGTTATATATAGAGAAAAAAACATGAATTGTGTAGCAAAATAGGAGCAAAAAGGAAATGGGGTGGAGAATCATAGCTACACAATTTTTTAAGGGCTATAAATGCACAACATGCTCAATAATATTCTGGGTGGAATGTGTGATACAGGTAAATGTGATGGAAAGAAATGAAAAATCTAAAATCCTAAAGCAGATATCAGGAGTCTGTGTAGACACGAATTTTATGCTGCACCACGGTATAGCGTTTCAGCTACAGAACTGTTACCAGCAGGAATGGTGCAAGAAAGACAAATGCCACCTTGCCTCGATGCACATTGGATGGAACATTGTGTCAAGGAGCTGTAAAAAACTAGCTAACATAAAGCCTGATGATGCCACATATATTCAACTTTTCTCATGCAAGTACATTGTCCTGGGACTGCATATTACAGATGCTGACTAAATGAATGATGAAAAACAAATGCGTTGACTTAAAATGTGAGGGTTTTTCCCCCTCTATTCCTTCTTTTGTGTACATGTTTAAAACATTTGAAAATTAAAAATGTATTTATGTTTCAGTTATACAGCAAGCTGGCAGAATATCTGCAGAGTGGTTATGCTCAGGAAAGAAATATACCCTTTCAGAAGGAGAAAATCAATCTCATGTTATTCCCAAAGCTTTTACCCTTTCTCCAAAAAAAGAGAAAAGATCAGAAAAAAAGTGAAGTTGAGAACACCATGGAAAAAATACTCATAATTCAAAATATTCTGTTAATAAGATGAACTTTTCAACACTCCAGCACAAGACTGATCGTTAAACCCAGTTCACAACCATTCTGCATTTCCTTCCCATCAAGCTGTAAGAAATCCTCCAGCACCCAATGACATATTTTATGATGCTTTGGAAAAGGATCCAAACCCCCAAAACTGATGATACAGCACAGGATGAGAAGATAGCAGACTCAAAACACAATCACTTTCATGGGCCCCCTTTTCTGATATGGAACTCATTAAATTAAAATATTCTTAAAAGCTCAGGAAAGGAGGTTTGTTTTTTTTTTTTCAGCCAACAGAAAATGCTACTGAAAAAAACACAGAGACTAGTGTTGATGGAGAATTCTTTTGTGACTTCAAATATTTGATGAAATATTCCTTTGTGAGCATGTAGAAAAGGTTTACAGTGTTATGGGGAAAACTGCATATACTCTCTACCTGTGGTTATTTTTTACTGCTTCCAAGGAAGGCAAATGAGGGCACTGAACCTATACTTCACATCAGGACAAAAAATATTTGTTGGACTATAGAAAAGTCCATAAACAGGAGCTTAGGTATTATAACAAAAATTCAATTTCATAAACATATATATATATATATATATATATGCGCCATATATAACATTTACATGGTGCAAAAAGTACAACCACTGGAACAAATTTCTTAGCTTTTTCTTAGCTTTCTCTACAGTCCTTTCCATTAACTACTCCCATCCTAAGCTCAGGCTGGCTGTATGACAAGGGCTGTTTCCTATCCAAGTGCTGTTTTCCATTTACCTTTGATGTCAAGGATGTCTCTGCCTCTTGGCATCTGATGCACTCTCTTTTCTCATAGTTAACTTTATGCCTTTATAGTTAAAATTATTTATAGCATACTCTAATAGATTGGGATATTCAATTCAGTCTGAGGGAGTACACCACTCTTGTTTCTCTGACACCACAGGTACAGCCCATGCAGACCCCTCTCACCTCTAAAAAACTTCATCACTATTACTGACCTTAAGGGAGATGGTCAACTTAGACAGCTCTCCATCATTCTGATTTATAGAAGAGAGAACTTCAGAGACCACAACAAGCTGGCTTCAGGACAACACAAATTCAAATAACCACATATCCCATGGTTTTAGCTATTCCTATCTGGACCTATGCATGAAGTATTAGCTATATCAGCTCTTCAGGAAATAGTGTGCATAGAGATATACTTCCTGGAAGGTTTCTCTAAGAAACAACATGCATATAAATTTTCCTGAAAACCTCAGAAATTGTTGTTTCCAAACATTTCAATAACATTAACTTCCTTCAAGATACAAGGTAATGAAAGATACACTGAGACCCATCTTGTGAAGCTGGGCATAATCCTCACAACTTCACAATGTTCTATAATGGTAATAATTGTTGCAAATATAAGTTCATACTTGTTTTTTTTTTAAAGGGAATTAAGTTGTATGGGCAATGCTGACTTCAGAGATATCAGATAAAGTCACTATTTGTAAATGGCACAAATGTAAGCCAAGCAACAATTAAGTAAATCTAAGGGAAACTTCATTTTTGTGTCAGCTGGTTCATATTTCCTGAACATAAGGTTTTTTTTGTATCTTCCTTTTGAAGTGGTCAAATGCAATACAATGGATCACAACAAACTGAGTTTTTAAAGTTATTTAATTTATTGTTTCTTACATTCAATGTATCCAATATTATCATATAAATGATACCTCCTTCAACATGGGAATTTGACCAACTATTTTCAAATATATATAATCCACACATTTTTTCAAAGGGATTAAAACTTTTGCTTATTTTTTTACTGTTTTCTTTCAGCTTCTACCTGATTATATATACAGCAGGCAAAATTTGCATCTGTTTAAAATAGTCTACAGCAATCACACGTTTTTTCCATGTCCTGACACCTTCTTTATTTAACATACATTATACAATTTTATTTGAAGTATGCCTAAAAGACCCCCAAGCCTCCCAGTGCTTCCTGGCAGTTCCACTTGGATGGAAACAAAATTCAAGGACCAGCATTTTTGTTAATGTATATGTATTTCAAACTGTGATCTGCAGTGTAATGACAAATACAGTGCTGGGTACAATGATTACATCCTTAGGTATGTGGACCTGAGTGTCATTTGCATCAAGCTGAAGTGTGACAAAATTTATGCCTACTTTTAGGCCAGTTTCCAGTGACTTTGCATAAATTTCATTCTGAGCCTTATACATTGGAGTCCTGAATTCACATTAATTGGATTCTCCATATGAAGAATCCTGTTAAAACATGAATCACCATTAGGTTTCTGCAGTATTAACTGTGTGATCTATTATTAGGAGAATACTAAAATTTGCTCTGTAGAGTTTAACTACAAAAGAACTGAAAAGTGACAAAGGTAACTGAGGATAAGCAAGTGAGAGGCATGGAAATCTCAGTAGTATCCAGCTTCAGCTGCTGAGAGTAAGAAATCACCTTTGACAAGAGTGATCACAAGCACAGTAACCAAAGAGGAGGAGCCTCAATGAGATTGTGCCCAATGTCCCTTTGAGTATTCCTGGTCCTCTGTGATTGCATCTACAGTACAGCTGGGTGGGTGATACCGCTCCTGTTGAAACTAGTGGCAACATTTTCATAGATTTAATATGTCTTAATTCTGCTTATGAATAAATTCTGACCAAAGGATTATTTCCCAGATATTAAACATGACAGCCTACACTCCACGTAGATCTCACCAAAGACATAATATTCCCAGCTCTAGAAACCAAGACCCTGTTATCTATTCTTGGATAGACAGATGAAGACCACGGCTGCCATAAAATACTGATCATGGTAGTTAGAGATTCATCTCTTGGACTGACCAGTAAATGGAGACCTTTGACAATTTCCTTTGAAATCAATACACTTTCAATCACGCCTTTCAGCAGCTTTCAGTATTTTCTGTGTACTTAACTTCCAATGATGAAACCTGTTTAATAGCAATGGGAGAGGGACTTTCCATACCTCACCTTACAACTGGGTCATGGCACAGGAAAAAATTATCTGTTGTTTCACATTACTTGAAATATTTTCCAGTGAAAAGTACTCCTAGAATTTTTCCAGCTGAAGCACAGAATTCTGCTAAATACACAAAAGTATCAGAAGTGCTCTCTACAGACACTGCAAACTATTTTTCAACAGGTCAGCTCCACATACTGAACTATTTGCAAATTATTAAAAATATAAAAAATATTAAACACACAGACTGTTCATTACATTTATAAGTCTCACAGGGCTGAAATGCAAATTACTCTGTACTACAAATATTTGGGTAACTGAAGACTTGCCTAAAATGTTTGAATTAAAAAAAAAAAAAAAAAGAAAAAAAAAAGAAAAAGCCTTTTTATGGGTAAAGGTAATAATGAGAAAACTGTTCTCCCAAAAATCTGTATCTTATTGTTGGACTGAAAATAGTTTAATAGAGAAAATATTCATTGACAGGGCAGTATTTTACAGAGAGAATTAAGCCCCATCAAAGTGGGCAATGTCATTCCATCTACATGGGGAAATGCCAAAGGAGACAGCCAAAATTTGCAACGGTGTGATAATACCAGCAGGGATGGATTTGTTGCTATTATGATTAAAGCATATAAACAGAAGAAGATTAGGAGGGGTGAGAGTGAAAAGAGAGGAAGAATAGTTTATTGGTTGGAAGAAGGGCAGGGAGAAGCTTATGTTGGAATGCAGTGTCACAGTTACACACCATAAAGCTTTCAGTTGCTCCCATTACATGAATGTCCGAATGCAGCTGCCACTTTCCAGCAGAAATTCTTTCCGTTTTCATTTTGGAAGTACAGGGTGGGTTTTTTTTCAGTGTAGCACTCCCATGAGATCACCATATTGCATCTGCAGGTACCCTTATGGCACATGGACTGGCAAATGAGACCTTTGTATACATGCTCTGGGACATTTACCACTAAGGATGAAGCAGCAATAGGCCCTTAAAGTGGAGAGGTGACTCAACCAAGAGAAGGCATTAAAAATCAGACTTTGTGTTGTCTTGAACCAACTGCTTTCACAGCCATCAATATACAGCCATAGCTACCAATAAATCTCAATGACAATCCATTCAGTTTAAGGAAATGGAGCTGAACAAAGTAAATGAGAAACCAGCTTTACAATTATAATCTCATTCTGTTGATGGAAAGGCCATAATTTTCCATCAGTACCTTGAGATCCCTGGGCTTCTATTTTTAAGTACTCCATACTCCACTCAAGATATTTGGAAAGGGTTTATTTCACCACTCGTTTAAATCAGCCCTCAAAAAGGCATCCAGTCAAACCAGACCCATAGTTCTTCTCAGCTCAAAGGGTTAGGAGGTAGACAAGCTCAGCTGGCATTGAATATTGGATGGAGTTCAGGCCCCTACAATTTTAATTAATTGAAGTGGCTTAGTGGCTTACGGATGTACCCTGGAGAAAGAATAACAGTAAGGTTCTGCCTTGTGACATCAGTGAAAAACAGGATGAGTGAGTCAGGAAGTATACACTGAGAAGAACTTTATATTTTTGTCAAAGAATGAAAAGAAACCATGAGCATTTGAGGTCTGAGAGAGAACTTATGTCCCAAATTTTTGTCAAGGTATCAGAAGAAGGTAAAAAGAGAGAGTGAAGGGAGTTAGGAATTCTCTCAGTCAGCTTGTTTTTCCATCCTTGTTTTCATCTTTCCAGAACTGTAAGCATTTTAAATAGTAGGGGAAAACCAGAAAATTCCTTCCTTTGCAATACTACAGGCTATTCTAGCCTTAATTATTATGACAAATATATGCAGGAATCTGCTAAGAGAGAAAAAATTATCATATCTAATTTATCACACAAATAAAACTGGTCATCAGGTAAGTAAGGTTTTTAGTGCAACTGAGAATGCAGAATATCTTTCAATTGCCAGTGCCAGGTAAGAAGTCTGAGCCATGCCAGCTGCCTTCAAAAGTAGCGATTTAAGTTATATTTATTGAGAACTGGAGTTTGTACCGTCCATATCAGTAAAATACACTTGCAGTAGTCATACTACTGTTTTAAAATAGAGGAGCAGAAATTGAGTGTTTTCAAGAACAATTAGGTCTCTGAATTCTGCTCCTTATACAAAACTATGCTTTGTTTTGGAATTTGAAATGGAGCAGAATGTTCTTAAAATTTTCCAGTGACTAGAAATGCTGTAACAAAGTTATTAAAAGCATACTTTCATTAACATCAATTGAACTTCCTTAGAGAAGTTCAAAAGGTAATAAGTTTATTAAATACATTGTCCTTCCTGGACTTCTGCTTAAATGTATACTTGACACTCAATTCCACATGAAAGAGCAAACTCCAATGATTTTTTTTCACAAAATGCCACAATTAAGTAGACTTGCATCCAAACACCAGAAATCAAGTATTTCAAACACTTACAAATTGAAATAAACAGAAAAGGAAGTGGATTTCTATTACATATAATTTTGAAGATAACCTCAGTCATATGAGTACAAATGGGGATTCCTAAGAAGAAATCTAGGGCTTCACTTAGCTCCATAAACACAAGCTTATAGTCACTGAACACATCCTCAGGTATCTGAAAAGATCAGTGGTGGCATTGGCAAAAACTCCCCTAAAACAATCAGCAATCAAAGAAATACTAAAAAGATAAAGAAAAAAAATTCTCCAGTATCAGCCTGAACTTAATCTAACAGGGTATCAGAAATGCCCTCCATGCAGTGGATGTGCTATCTAAGCTCAGAGCTGTTATAACTGTTTAGTTATAAAGTTTGTGTCTTTTTCTGATTCCTTTCACTCTTGCAGTGAACTCTTTAACAGGACAAACCATTCTTGGGCAGAAACCAATGCAGCAGAAGCACCCGTAGAGTTCACCATGAATCATGTGGAATGAACAAATGAACAATATGACAGAGTCGGAAATATTTGCAATTACAACCCCGTCCATCCTCAGTAACCTCTTTTATAAAGTTCCAAGGGAAGTCCTTCCTCACTGCCTAAGCAACTATACCACATATAACATGAGGCAAGAACTGACAAAGCAACTCAGCTTGGCTGAGGGCTCTAGACTAGGAGTGAAATTCCATTTTAATACAGAGCTCCTAGGAACAGATAATGGTTACTAGAACCAAAGCCTAGCTCAAAGTGTAACTATGTTTTAAAGTCCATGTTCAAAATCTCCACAATGTCCCTTCACCTGCTCCTTTCATGAACCTAACTGGCTGTGTTCTCCTTTACCTACTATTAAAACAGCATGAGAACTGCTAGATTTTTGGCCCTGTTGTCTTCTGTAAAAGCACATTAACTGCAATATAAAAACATAAAGAAATTTCAAGCTATGTACAACATATACTGAATTCCAACCATTTGGTCCAATTCTCCAAAAAGATGGCTCTCTGATTTTCAAGAGCTATGCACACACATCTGCAGAATTTCAAAAGATCTCACCTCCCAGCATAAAATGTTCTTTGGGAAGCCTGGCTTGCAGAAGGTGTTGAATTGAGCTCTTCTTAAAATATATGCCATAAATCCCAATTGTTTTTGAGATTCACTTCTTGCTTTTGATTCACTCATTTTTATACAATCATTTCAGTTAGTTATTACAATATGAATCCAAATTTCTGGAGATTCAAAAATAACAAGATTTTATTAATAAAACTTTAAAAATTCATAGTACTTAGTAAATCCTGTTATTCTACCATTTACCATTTTAACCATCTTTTTATTTTTAGTTCTTCATTTCCGCCTCATTCTCATTCATGTTTTACTTTGGATTCCTGATGAATGATCACAGATTCCACTTTTCAGTTTATTTTTCTTTCTTTTCTGTTTGTACATTTGGCTACTTTAATGTCTCTTAATTTCCTAGAAAAAATAATTTTTATAGCTGTATTAGAATTTTGACTACATACACTTTAAATCAGATGCTTCATTAGCAGTGAAATAAACACAACGTTATAAAAAAAATCAAGTCTCTTGAAATCAAAATGATTGCTTTTAAGTTTTACTTCTTTGAATCATCACAGATAAAAATCTTGCTTTTCATATGGTTTCTATATTCAACTGAGCAGGAAATCAGTATATTAAACAAGGTGAGAGAAGGTGAAGTTTCAGTGAATGCTATGAACAAACCACAATTTTCCACAGAAAATTTTTTCCACAGAAAGCTTTTTCCCAGGCCTTCTGATCACAGGCTTATGATCCAAACAAAGAGATCTTAGGGCAATGCTGTTATTAACTCTGAATCTTCACTCATAAAAATGTGATCAATGATAAAAACAGAAACTATTATTCATCTGCTTGGTAATTACGAGCTGACAGATACAGTGTTGCTGATTTTATCAAGCCTGTCTTTTAATTGCAAAAATTGTCACTCTACCATTTACCAATCTCATCTCATCTTCAACACTTCTGGACTGCAAATTTGCTTGACTCAGGAGAGGACTGAGCTATATGTAATCCATTATTTCCCATAAAGATCTAGCATTGAGCAGGTGATACCTACCAGCTTCACCCACCTCAAAAACCACACAAGATAGACTATGGATACACAAGGCAAACTGTTTAAAATTTAAACTTTCCTCAGGCGTGTTACATCATAATTTGTATCACCTTCAACAAGGTTTATCTTACTTCATTTTAAGTTTCTTAAATTTATTTTTTTGCATCCTTGAGACACTTCACATTCTGGTCGCTGTATTACAAGGTGGGGTTGTTTGCCTGTGAAGCAATTTCTGGCAGACCTACATAGCACGTGGCAATGGACAGTGCCTGTTCCTACTGACAAAGGCAGTGTCCATTGAGGGTTAGACAAAAGAGCCCGTCTGCCTGTTGACTGCTGCATTTTCTTACAGTTTACATTTTTTAAAGCTTGTTTTTTGAAGGAGAATGGTAGAAGAGAAAGAATATAACAGGATCCCTCAGTGTTAGGGTCTGTCATCAAGCCAGTGAAAATGATGGTTGCTAGCAGTGTCTTGGGTGAGCTGACTTTCAATCTCATTCTGCAGTTGTCAGCCTTTCACCGATGGTGTTTTCAACGTTTGTTGAAATTTTAAATCCAAGCATTTTATCAGTGTCTCAGTCAAAAGTTAGCATTTCCTTTAAAAACCTTTGTTTGTCCTGAACCCACCTCTTTAGTTTGCAGCCTCCCACCTGAACGAGAGGGTGTTTTATATTTGCCTTAGGTTTTCATTTGAAAGTTTTTTCATTTTTTTTTTTTTTTTAGGGGAAAAAAAGAAATTTTTCTACAAATCTTTAGAGCAACTTCTTCGATACTTCAACGATATAGTACCTTATTTATATTATTTTCTTCTATTTAATAAATCATCTGCACTACTTCTCTCTTTTTCCAGGTGAGTGAGCTGCAGAACGTTTACATACGCCCCACGTTTCTATTGGTGCTTTACTGCCTGTTCCATTAGAATTACTGATACTGCCTGAAGCATCATCCAGAGTTGCAAAGTGGATTTTGCAGACTCCGTAATGTATAAGCTGTCAGCTAAAGTAAATTTTATTCCAATTGCTGCCTCAGACCACCGGGGCTTCCTTGTATATGCTTCCAGAGGCTTGATATACCAAGAACTGGTAGAACTGCCAAATCTCTCTCTCTCTCTCTCTCTCTCTCTTTTGCACAAACATAATCAACTTGGAGACCAACTTAAAACATCCATAAAGTTAAATTAACACACTCATCTCAATAAAGGCAGCTGAACATAGATTCATGTTTAAATCTCTGCAAAATTGTGTCAGGGTATGTCTTTTCTTGCTTCCTCAACATGTAATAGGGGATGAAGGTGGGTGCATATGAGACCAATGCTGTATGTGTGTTCTTTTAATATGCATTTCATTTATATGGATGGATGGTCTGAAGAAGAAAACTACATCAGACTCAGTTTAGTTTTACATTATGGCCTCGAAATACATATCTCTCTTCACAAGATACACATTTATATGAAATCTGCACCAATTCCCTTGTGAAGTCTGCTAAGCATAGCCATCTGGGTTTTTTCCCTGCATAATAATTTCACAAATATTGTCACTGAGTTTGTGTTATTGTAAGTCTTTTACCCATTTTAATTTTTATGCTGATTTGGGAATTCATGTATTTATTACTCCCTCTCTCTCAATACATATTTCTATAGTATTTCTCTATTTTATGCAGTTTCACTGTACTTTTCAAAATATCTGAGATAAGCTTACTTTTGAAAGGGAGCACTCAAGGTGGCTAAAAATATACTTTGGTAAGCATATTTTATAATGGACAGTGAGACCATCAGAAGTTAATTTACCTAGAAAACAGCTATATAAACTAACTTTGTTTAAAGTACCATGACATCTAATTTAGGTAATCAGCACTGGAATTAGATGCCATTATATCAAATGAAACTTTCAAATATGGAATAAAAATTTATATTCCTTTTTATCTCATGAATGGTTATATTTTCATCTTTTCTCTTTTTACAAAAACACCAGAACTTCTAGTCAGAACCTGCTACACTGCCATCCTTTCAGAAGATATTTTCTGTAATGGTGACACCATGACTATTGGATTACATATCTAGGTTCTAATCTCAGCGAAATAGAAACTGAATGAGTATCACTGCTTTCATATAATCTTTCCCTGTTCCTTTAATCCTGCTGAAAAGATTCCCTATTATCTCAAAGGTCAGGCATACCTAGTAGTTCCTGTAGTGTTAAAAAAAGTCTCCCTCTTTTAATCTCACAATCTCACAGGTCCTGTAGACTTCCAGTAGTTCCAGAGTAAAGAACTTTGTTTTCTTGTAGAAACACCCATATTTAAAAACATGGTAGCTTTTTCTTTCCTAACGTTATGAAAGTGCTTCCCATACTCACAATTAAGTGTTCCAACAACTTAAACTAAATAATCAGTATGTGCACAGAAATGATGCTCCAGGGTTTCCAAGTTAGGAATGTGTTTTATGCATAACTATTCCAAGTTCTGTGTTTTTTAGCTATCACTTACGAAATCAACAAATTCCAGCAATACCCAATATTCCTTCGCACCACTGGGACATAGCAGCGATCCATGGGTTTGATTTACATATTACAGAAATTTAATTTGCTTAAACTGATACTACTCAGAGGTTTTAAACTCTTCCTCTTCAATGAGTTTTACAGGAACAGCAACACTTACATTGTACTCATTAACAAGAGTTCATTTACTGCCACAATGGTGCTAGCATTTCAAAAGTATCAATGCAAATGAAAGACTAATGCTGTAAGAGATTGAATTTCACTAGCAAGGAAACTTGTCAATCTCTGATTAAATTAATGATCAAATGGAGTGTTTTAGGAAACACTCAATAGTTTCACCAGTAAAATACAAGGAAATCCTCCAAGTAAGGATTTGCATTTTAGAAGAGAATGTCTGGAGGATGTAGCATATTTATGAGTCAGATGCAAGTTCCAACAACTGAGAAAATAATTTTGTCACTGAGTCTCATTTTTCAGTTCTGTTGTCTGAATAAAGAGCGAAGAAGATTATGAGGTTAAGAGCAAGTATCAAGGAAGCTGTACATTATTGCAGTTTTCCATCTTCACAAAGTGAGGCTGATTTTTTTCCTTCTCAGTGCCAAAAGTTTTTAGCAGTCTGGCAAAACCTGGATGCTCTACTTCCCACAAAGAGGTGCATGTTGTTAAGACTTGAAGCCCACCATGACAACTGGAAAGTGTTTGTGGTTACTCGTGAGCCAGAAAAAAGACCAGCAAGGAATTATTCTGCAGCTTTGTCACTGAACAGGAGGGGATAAGATGGTCTGTGCTTACATGGATCAACCTCCTCCTGCTCCAAACAGGATGTCAGCATACAAACAAACTACTGGGAATGGTCCTGGACATCAGCCAAGCGCAGAACCATGCAAGGGTGTTGCTGGGAGTTGCTGGCTCCTTTGGGCCAAAAAGTCACTTAAAGACAAGTTTAAAACATCACTGTCTCAGTACTAATATCTGTGCCACAGCCCCACTTAGTTACAAGTATGGATGAAACTTGTGCACCCTTCTCTACTAATCACACTTGGTTAAAGGCATCACCATAAGACTAAGTTTGTGTTAATGGGTCTCCTGAAGGAACACTCAATGGAATCCTCCCTGAGAGCCAATGGGAAAATAGGTATAGGCTCCAAAACTGAATTCATGCTGGAATAAACTGGCAATTCCTGTTTCATTTCTCTTAATGGAAGAGGAAAGCATTATCTCACACAAGTTCAAGGAAAAAATGCAGTACCCCATTTACTTGCAGAACACAGGGGCTCTAGATAGCCTCTAGATAGCAACAGTATTCAGGTCCAAAGAAGGGCAATACAGCTGGTAAAGGGTCTAGATAACCAGTCTTATGAGAAGTGGCTGAGGGAGCTGGGATTTTTTAGTCTGGAGAAGAGGAGGCTCAGGGGAGACCTCTACAACTGAAAGGATGATGCAGTGACATGGGGGTCAGTCTTTTTGCCCTGTCTCAAGTGAAAACATAAGAGAAAATGGCCTTAAATTGCACCAAGAGAGATTCAGATCAGTTACTAGAAATCTTTTTTGCACTGAATGAGTGGTCAGGCACTGTTGCCTGGGAAGTGCCCTGGGAGGTGGTGGAGGCACTGTCTATAAAAGTGCTGAAAAGGCATACTGGATGATAAGGCACCTGGGGATATGGGTTAGGGGTGAATATGGTCCTGGATTGATGACTGGACTTGATGATCTTGAAGGTCTCTTCCAACCTTGATGATTCTGTGAAAACTGACACCCAAAGAGAAACCAAGGAGGAAGGAGAAGGGGACGTACTCTCTCCTTTTCATGCATGTTAAGGGAGGGACAATCTAGTCTCTACGTGGTTGGACTACAGAACAGCTTTAAATTGTGAAACAAAAATTTCTCCAGTGAAGCAGGGTCAGGCATTGGAACAGACTGCACAGAAGTGGTTGAATCCCCAGCCCTGGAAGTGTTCAAGAAACGTGGATGTGGCACTGTGGGGGACATGGTTTAGTGCTGAACACAGCAGTGCTGCACTAACAACTGGACTCAATGACCTTAGAGAGCCTTCCCAAATTTAACAATCCTGTGACTCTGTCATTCTAAAAATCCAATCTGCTAAACACAGATTTCAAACATAAATGTTTACTGGATTATTTGAATAAAAAATACAACTAATTAATCTCTAGCTCAGAATAATAAACAGTAAACAATGAAAGGTTCTTAAAGCAGAGAATTTTAGGACCAAACCCAAAATTCATATAATGAAAAAATATCACCAAGAACTACACAACTATAAAATCAAATGATCTAGCTACTAAAATACACATATGTGCTCAAAATCTTGTGGGAATCAAATATTCCAGTAAAAATAAAGGGAGAGATGGAAACACAAGTTTCTTATTATCACACTTCATATGTTATAAAACCTAAGAGTTAACTTATTTTTGGCAGAGGGACAAAGATTGCACAATACCCTGGCTTACACAAATATTTTCTATTGTTGAATGCATCTTAAATGGAGCTTGTCATATATTAACTTTATGCACACAGTGCACCATGAGGTCTAAAAGATCCCTGCATTTCAAAATACTGATGAAAAGCTGCCAGCATCCGGTGAGCCAGGTGTAAAAATGTTACTCAACAATTTACAGTTTCATTGAATGCAGATAAAATCATCTGAGCAATAAAGACTACAAATTTTGACATCCCCCCCTCAAAAAAAAAAAAATTATTGAGATTTTTGGACAAATGAATACACATATTTTTTAGAATCCTTTTTTCTGAAAATTTATCTCAAATTTCTGAAGATTTATCTCAAAAAATGTTCTTGTTTGTAATCACAAAGTGAAATATGCCTGTAAGAATACATCAGGATATCCTCATGCTTCACATTTTAGATCCTTTCTCCTTTAAAGGAGGAAAAAGTTAGCTGTGCAGCCAAAATGGTTATGAAGAAGTCGATATGCATATATTAACCACATACATTACATTTACTAATCACATACATATATTAACCCCAGACTTCATGTTACCACTAACATGGCACTTCCTTCCACTGAAGATCTTATAAAGTACAGGAAGAAGCAACGATTTAGTAAGACTGATTGTTTAAGAATAAAAATTCCCTATTCTCCATTTATCAGCCACTGAGTTACTACTGAGCACAATTTGCCATTTACAAAGGGCAAGGATATGGTCCTGCTTCAGCCTTCTTACTGCTTCACAAAAATGTGACAAAGAAAAATGTTCAGATATACAAAACATGCAGTAACAGCTCTCACCCTCATTGAGTTACACAAACCAAGACTGAGTTGCAGAAGCAGTGACATTTATATTAAACTTTAAAATCAATGTCTTTCATAGTAGCATTACTCCTAATTCATATTACTATTCATTCCCATACATTTTCCCCTGTCTAACCAGCAATCTGTTCACCTCAAGATAAGAAACCACTATAAAAATCACAACTAGTCCTAATTTTTGGTGTAACACATAATGCAAATATCTAGTGATTTACTTATAAATTATTTAAAGATAAGAACGAGGAAGTCTTAAATACATGTCTCATCATTATTAATTATTTATATTCCAAGGCTTTTAAAGATCCAAATTCAGACTCAAAATTACATCAATCTGCTTTATTATACGTTACTAGGATCAAGCAACTTTTTGCAACCTTTTTGTCATTTTTGTTTGTGTGTAACAGAATAGAGTTTCCACAGGAAATACATGGCATTACCATAGGCTGAGCACGTGCACTGCTTTGCTAAAAAAGCAACTCCCATTCAAGAAGGTTCATGTACCTGAAGTTCTGATGCTCGTTTCATCATCTCCAGGGTGATGTAGCAACCAATAGAATGAGCAATCAGCACCAGCTTTATATCTTTTGATACATTCTTTTTGAGGAAGTTCAGCTTATGTTCTACTTGTCCGTTAAGTCCAAAAACATCCTCTAGCTCCTTAATATCTGTGTCTGAAACACAAAAGAAAAGAAGTCCTTTGGTTCAGTGAAAAAAATTACAGGCATGTCTTTTTTTTCCCCCCACTTCTTTGTAGAACACTGAAATAAAAACTTGTATTAACTTTAAAAAACACAAATAAAACAAACACAAAAAAGCCCGTCACCAGACTTAAAAATTGAGTTTGCAGATACCACCACTGGAAAATACTGACTGATGAATCACACAGAGAGGATGTAAAGTCATGTGTAGCTTGGGGACCAGTACAAGATACGTAAACACATGGGGATTTCATAGCACATCATTCACTAATTTGATCTCCTCATTTGGAACAAGACCAAATTCAGTGTATTGGATCAGCTTAAATCAATCCAACTTTACGCTGAGAGATCAGGACCTACAAAAGCAATACTGCCGAGGGATGAGCCCTTCCTCATAGAAAACAAGCTACCACATATGTCATCATGCACTAGCAACCTTCAGATATTCAAAATCTCCTGTCTTAAAGGTGCACAGAAATGTCCTATGGAATGAGGAAAAATAGGAAATGCCTTTGTAGCACAGAACACTAGCACCTATATAAAATATCCCTGTTAATGCAGGTTCTTGTCATTGTCAATTCAGCTAAAAAGAGGAAAATCAAGTTAGAGCTTCATGGTTCTACGTTACTGTACAATTTCATTCCTTTTTCACCAGGGACCTATTACAGGAGCTTGGGCAATCCCTCATGATTTGGCTCGTTGCTTCCTGGCCCGTCAACAAGACAAACTAATCTGATGTCTGTAAGAATATACAGCAATTCAGGCATCTTTAACTTGCTTGTTACCAGGGTGACATGTATCTGAAGTTCCCCAGTCTAAGGGGGTTTACAGATCTTTCATCTGCTAGAAAAGTGCTTTACCCACTAAATACTATGTTAAGGATACACCACTCCAATTTATGCTGGACTACTCTACTGACATGACTGTAAAGAAGAAATACCAAAAAGAATAAAAGAGACAGAAAGAATGAAAAAAATGCATGCCTCTAGCTTATCTAGATGAGATGGAATGGTAATAATATCACTTAATCTCCTAAATATGTGCTATTACCTCAGGATTCAGTTTCATACTACAGATTAAACCTCAGATCCTTTATGCTCCTTACAGGCTGACTTGCAGGGCAGTTTCAGCCTGAAGTAAGCTAAACCTCCTGGCAGCACAGTTTAGACACACAATGGGGACCAGCTCATTACTGAACCATGGTCCTACAGATGGCTCCTAGGTTCCTGGCAAAACCCATCCACCTCTAACAACTCAGGAGCAGTTCACAGAGTGCACGCACAGCCCTAACTGGCCCAGTAAGGTGTTTAATTTCCCACTTGGTGTCTTGTGATGAGCTCTGCAACAGTTCCCTGTGTGAAAAATAGATGTAGAAGAAAGCGTCCATCAGGCAAAGACACTGTAAAGATAAATACATTAAAAAGACTGAAATGCATTGAAAAACTACTGTATGAGAAAATCAGAATTGTAGTTCTGCTTCAGATTGTTCTGCACCTGCTTGAGGAAAGAGGCAACTGTGTGTTAACTGCCTATGACTGTGAACAGTATTTGTCAAATTATGGCTGTCAGTGCTTTAATTCGTACACAGTAAATTTCATGGCAACTGGACAGTAACCTCAAATACTAAAGATTACTAACACTGCTGCAGTGAAGCTATTGGGAGGTTGATAGTAACAGAACTAATCAGTAGCCCAAGTGGGCTGTCACTACATCACCTTTTTGTTCATATGTATGAAACACAACCTTTAGAAGCAAAATAATTGCCCAAGATGATATTTTCTGAGTTTAAATAATTACCATCTAAGTCCCAACAAAGTTGTTCTTCAGTTGAACTAGTATTTCTGCTAAAACTACCAATGATCACATCCCAGCATAATTCAGAGAGTAATTTACTCAAAATGAAAAAGGGTTTACCAAAACACACCCAAGGAATATAAAATTAGATAAGAAGTGATATTTTGTTTATTAGGCATGCTACATGTAAAGAAAAACAAGGCAAAACCATTGTTTTTAAATTTAGTTTCCAGCTTTAGCAAAAGTTGCCTTTCCTACAGTAAATTACACAGCAGCTCAGCCTCATGCAGGAATAGCTTGTCTACATCTCAAGTCTAATTCTAAGTATATGTAAAACAAAAAATGCCAGCATAGTAGAAACATGATGGCCCACTGGATACAGCAACAAGTGAAAGAGTAAGTTATACTAAGTATATATTACTTAGTATACAACAAATTGTATACATTACAACATATATTGTAATATGTATTTTTAGGTAACATATATAGTGTTGGGTTGAGAGAGTCAATTGTCCCTTGTAAATACTCGCTATAATTTCTGTTCTGTTTTACTCAGGCACTGCCATCTCAGTAGTTCATCAGCACATCTTTCAATGTTTTGCATTTCATTTGAATTATTGAAAATAAGTGTTTTCAGTTTATTTTCTAGTCAGAGCAAGGGAAAAGGAGGCAAAGTAGGGGTATAAATCTTCCACAGAACTATTCATGATTGATAAGACCCCAGAAACCAAGCAGGAAACAAGACAAATTTTTATTTGTATTATTCAATCTCATGAGGTTAATGGTTTCCCGTACATGAATTCAGCATCTGCTAAAAGAGCTGCTGAAGACTGCTGCCATGAAATTAATAAATAGCACAGCAGAGATAGTCTAGACCCATCTCAATATTTTACAAACTAAGATAACTATGTTAGACAAGTACAGTTAATTAGTTAAGACATTACATACCTAACTTAATGTTTATTTACCTAATAAATAGTAGTGTAGACATTCTGGCCAACATACCCAAAGCTATTGACTTCAGTAGAAATGTGCCTGATCAGAACCAGCTGTGTTGCCAGAGCAAGAACCCTGAGGAAGGACATGGCTGGGGACTGAGAATAAAGTGAAAACAATGGCTTTTTCCTCCTTGCATTTGGCCAGACTTGAGAACACTCAACTCAAGCCTGTGCACCAGTGTTTCCCTAGGGGAGCCAGGGAGAGCTGAGCCTGCAGAAGTGATTTTTAATTGGATGGGACAGTTGTGATTGATGATGATCATGGACACTCCTTCTACTGTGGGCCAAATCACCCTCAGTGCAGCCCTGCTCACACACTCAGAGCAAGGATGCTCCAATTCCCTCGGCTACTGGCCTGTGTTGCACATACAGAGAACCTCTCTGAGGCTGCAAGTGAGTCCTGACAGCCAAGGCTGACCCCAGAGAATTGTTTCAGCTGTTTAATACAACTTTTTCTTTTCTTCTGAAATAGTGGTTTATTGCCAAACCCAATCACCTTGGCACTATTCCTAGAGAAGCCACACTGGGGAATGAGCGTGCAGTGTGGGGTCTGGTAATCCCCATGCAAAACTCTCATCATGGACCAACCCCACACTCCCCAGGTGAAGGTCCAGTGTCACATAACCCTGTACTGAAACAGGCATCCTATTTGACATCTGGACAAATATAAAATTGCCCACGCCTCATGTCACTTCATGTTTCCCCAACACAAATGCTACACTTCCATTAGTTCAAAATGTGCGAGAGCTGGGCTGCATCACAAGTCTGAAAGATTTATTTATTTATTTTACAGAATAAAATTGCCCAGGGATTATCCAAAATCAACATGAATTTCTTGGGTGGAGAAGCTTAAATGGGTTCTTTGTATAAGCAAACAGACTTGCACAAACACACTAGCAGTCAGCACTCCAATGGCTCTACATCAAAGAAGGGACCAGAGTGACTTCACCTCAGGTGTGGAATACATGACATGGCTGAAGGAGAGCTCATTTAAGCAGTTTTCAGATAGCAGAAATTATACGACTTGTACCTTATGCTACAAACACCCCATCTGGGCCAAGACATGATTTTAAGACTTTATTTAACTGGCGTATTAAAAAAAAAATACTGCATTTCTTAATTTTTTTTGGCAAAGCATTAATTTTATGATGTCCTTTCAGAAAAACAAATGCGCCATCACTTTAATGAATCTCTTTTTCTAACCTCTGCTAAAACTACAGGCAGAAAACAATGATAGATTAAAATACAGTGTTTGCTCTAAGATTAGTCGACAAGTTAATCTAGCTAGGAAAGAGGGCTTTGGTTTTCAGGGAAATAACAGAATTCTGTTCGTTTTTCTGCTGTGTATGCAAAGGAAATTCTTATGCAGAAAAAAGTGTAGCAGTTATATGAGCAGACTTCAGGCTGCCAATTCATAAAAGTTAGCCTTTCATTAAAAAGTCTGCTGAATCATAGACTTCTTTTTACTGGAAGATTCAAAATGATACTGGAGGCCTGACTTTCTAACAGGACCTTCAAATTTCTGCACGCCTTTGTACTTCCCAAATTTCACAATTTTACAATGTCCAAACTCAAAACTGCCCTGGTCACAACAGGTGACTGAGTGTTTCAGCTCGGTGCATATGAACACAGAGCAACTCTGAAGTATGTCCCAAGATCAGCTCATAAACCTCAAAGCCTCCAAACTACTCATGAGCAAGTAAGGAACCATGAGGAAAGGTAACCTGCAATTACCTATAATGAAGGAAAGGTAGGTAAAAACCACCAATCTATCTGCACTTTCTATTCCCCTTCCATGGATCATTGACTAAGAATTGGTAGCAGAATATCTAAGGACAAACTTCAGTCAATCACTTCTATAAACTCGTGTGGTCAAGAATTTTTGGAACTGGACTTTTTGCAGGGTAAGGACAAATAAGTGTCTGGAGATTGACACCCCAACCAGTGGGGTAGCTCAGGGACATATCAATTCCTCTGCATCTCCACCAAATACCCCAATTAAAACCAACATTGGGCCAAATGTTTTAGACTTTGCATCCCACCTCCTTCTTCCATCACAAACACACACACAGACACTGGTGGAAGGAGCAGTAGTTTTGACTGAATAACTTGTGTTTAGATGAAGCAACACCTGGAAAGTTTTCATCTTTTCCTTCATGTAGTGACAGGCAGAAATTGCAACTGAATTACTTAGGTTAGCTGTTAAAATGGTATGCAGAATATGAAGTCTAATTCTGGAAATTAAATAAATAATTTGATTGGGGTTTTTTTTCTCACGGCAAAAACAGTAATTCCTCAAAACTGAACCATGTCATTTGAAAGTGTTTAAATACAACAGTAAGCTTAAAAACTGAGATTTAAAGTTTGTGGGTCTAGTAGGGGCATCCCCTAACAGCATATTGCTCAAAGTCTAAATGTTTCACTCAATCTTTCATTTGATTAGTGAACCATGGATAATTTGTATCAGCAAGCAATAAAATGCCAAATAAATAGGATGGAAACCCTGAAAGAATGTTAAATAAATATTGAAGAACTCCTCCTGACACTAAGAACCAGGTCTTAAAGCATTGTGTTTTAGATTAACCCTTAGACCTTAGTCTGGCCCTAGCACCCACAGGAACTGTTCATGCAACTTTTAAGATAAACACACCACTCATTAGTGTTTATTGGAGCAATTACTTTTTGTAAAGTTATCCTCCACAAATAAATTACCATTTAATTGCCATTTACTCAAGATATTGAAGTGGTCATATGTATTATTTTCTTTACTAGAAAAATAACAAGGCCTTATTTTACAAATTGAACTACTGATTTCCTTTGCTTTCTACACACCTATTGCTGGGACACTTGTTTAACACCTAATATGTTTTTCAAAGGAAGCTGTATTATAATTAAATTAGCACAAGTGTAGTCTGACAGAATGAACTAATAAACATGACAAGTACTAAATCCCAGATTTTTAGAAAAGCATACAGGAGCACCCTGAACCTTTAAAATTCTCTCTCAGAAACTTATTTTCTTTTATATTCCCAGTCTTGCTTCCCTCAGAATAACTATTATCAAGCAATTATGAAATAACAATCCAAACTCTGAAGCAGAATTTTGTTGCTTGTCTCCAATTTTGGCAAGGTAAACACCATTAAAAACTGTTTTATTATGCAGTTCTACACCAATCAACGTCTCCATTCCAAGCACTTTAATGGGCATAAAGCAAATGTTATAAAGGTGTTTTACATAATGTATATGGTAAAGTTTTCTGTGTTTGAATGACTTGAGTTTTGCAGTCAGAAAGCTGAACAACTGCAGGAAGTGCAATCTGTAAGAATTCTCAGCATCGTATTATTAAGAGGGAAAACAAACAGTAAAACAAACTTACAAAAACCCCACACACTTTGCAGTGTACAGGCTGTGTAGAGACCCATCACAGTTTAGGAGCAGATCTGAATTTCCAACATAAAATGACCTCATGGAGCAAAAAGCAAAGAGGTCTAAGTCCATGGGAAGGTGATTGTCCATGCTATGTTTCTTGTTTCTGGACACACTGAAGCCAAGTATAAGGCTGTGTCAATGCCCCCCATGTGCCCACACGAACAAAACTTCACACTTCAACAAAACTTGCTTTTATACAGATTAACAATGGAAGAAAACCAGAATAATGATGTTCTGCACATCATCAAGAAGGGGTAGATGCAGCATAGAGAGTAAGGAAAGGACAGTAGAAATCGTGTGAGTATTGAAGGGAACAAAAATAGATAAATATCACTTCACAGGCATTGATTCCATTGGTTATGACAAACGAGGTGCTGCACCACAGCAGGCAAGTCCAACAGTCACACCTATTGAAAACAGCACTTCAAAACTTTGGGAAGTTTAAACAGATAACAAATAGAGAAAGAAGGACTGAGAGCAAACAAGGGAGAGACAGAGTTTGGAGCAGAGTAAGACAGCTGGCCAAGGAAGACAACCCATGTTATTTCACAGACAGGAAATAAAAAGAATTATTTTCAAAGTAAGAGAAAATGAGAAGGTGCACGCCATGATGTTAAGAGAAGGAAAAGGGAAATAGCAGGGAGCTGAGAGGGGAAGTTATACAACAGCCCAAGTTACAATACAGAATCTGTACATCACAGTGATTGGACAGATTGATGGGTGACATTTTCTGAAGTGCTTGATGCTTCTACTGAACTCAAGCTGTAACTTTTAATTGGCTGAGTCCCAATTTTTCTTGAAAATCCATCCCAAAATTTTATTCAGTACTGTGATATCAACCAGGTTATATCATGTTCAATTAAGAATGGCTTTTCAGAATAATACCAAAATAACACTAATGCGCCTCCTGTTTCACCAGCTCCTATAATGAGCATTAGGATGGCATTCAGTAAGCTTAGTCCTTTTTCTTTGCCCTTGTGTATATTCATCTTGGATGACAGTTTCAATAGAAGTACAAAGACAAGTGTAGGTTTCTATGTTCATTTGTCCATAGAAATGTTATATTTAATACCCAGATCCAAATTATGTATCAACAGAATCTTTTTTAAGGAATAAACCAACCACTTGGGCAAGCATAACATTTTTCCATCTTTCATCTGTATCCCTCAAAACTGAAGGCTTTGAAGAAGCCTTCAAAATTATTCTCTTATATGCCCTGCTGCTGAAAACTGGTGGCACAACACTGACTGCAAAGAGCTACTTCAGTTTTTACCAGCAGAGAAAACAACCCCCTGCGAGCACTGCTGAGGGCTGTAGCACAGCACATCTGCAAAATATTCTGCAGTGCAGTGCCACCTTACAGGACTCAGTCAACGTTCCCAATGCTACCTGTCCTGAAAAGCCTTGTAATCTCTGCCTGGGCTCCTCTTCACACAAGGAGCGTGACCTGACAGCAAAGGGAACCAACCACGGCTCGGTGACTCCCAGCACTGATCTCCACTGGCAAAAGAGAAACAGACAAAACAGCATGTGCAAAGTCTGAATATATGAAATTCACTGGTAAAACTGAGGAGAGCAAATAGAATTTAACCTTGTACTTTGTATAAATGTAGCAGGTTTCTTTATCAGCTGCTGATGCTTTAAGTAACCATTTGCATATGCTGTGCAGTGCAAATTTTGTATCTTTAGGGAGGAAACACATTTTTGTGAAATGACTACTTTAAATTCTGATTTATATCTTTTCTTCTCCAGTGTTCTGTTACACTGTTTAAAAATTAATACTCAGTTACCGAGATAGCAGTTTCCTCTTTAACCTTCCTGAAGAAAATGCTGAAGGTTTCGTTCTTAGCCACCCACCTGAACTGCCCAGCATACAATTATGGCAACCTGCCCAAGGTACTACTGTGATGGCTTTATTCTTCTTGGGAGTTTTACCTGATAGGTGACATGGAGACTGAAGTGCCACCAGTACAGAACTGAGTATTTAAAGGGGCTACAGACAAGCTGGAAAGGGATTTTCACAAGGGCATGGAGTGATAGGACAAAGGGAAATGTCTTTAAACTGGAAGAGGCAAGTTTAGTTTAGGTGTAAGGAAGAAATTCTTTACTGGGGGTGGTAAAACTCTGGGACAGGTTGCCCCAAGAAATTGTGGAGGCCCCATCCCTCAAGGATAGGCTGGACTGGGATTTGAGCAGCCTTATCTCATGGAAGGTGTCTCTGCCCATGGCAGGGGATGAATGAGCGATTTTTGGTTTCCTGTTTGCACATGTGAGAGATTCTACATGGAAAGAAAATCAGTTCACCACAAGCAGTTCTAGAGTCACGGTTGTAAAAAGTTTGGTTTCCTCACTCATTTACATTAGCAGACATTGAAGCAGCAGCTCAATACAAACATTTTGAAACTGCCTGAGACTTTACAGTATAATTTATATAAAAAGACATCAACTGAATTTTACCTGCACTCTAAATAGCCTCAAATATGATCAAGATGTTTCATTCTATAGTATATTCCAGGACATTGATATTGCCCTCTTTGTGATAAACTGAAAAATCCCTCAATCAAGTAAATCATGTAAACCGTAGCACAGAAGTCAGTGGAGTCTCTGACAGCAAACTCAGCAATAATATTCTTGAAACCATAGCTCTGTTCTGAGAAAAGTGATACTACAATGGTAATCCCTGAGAATTTGAATTATCTACTACAGTGTTTAACCCAATGGGGAATTATTTGGCAACTAAGCAGTCACCTGAACACACCAGTAATTCAATAACAGTAATTCAATAAAACAATAATAATCTAATAATAAATTAGATTATTAAAATATATGTATTAATTGAAAAAACCTCAAATTCGGCCTTTAGAAAGGTAAGAATATGCCTATCTTAAAGAAAGACAGTAGTGCCATGTGGTGTCAAAACTAGAAAAAAGAAAAAACTTCATCCATCAAGAGGCAATGAGACTCTCATTCAACTGGAATTCACAGTACCACATCATTTTTATCTTTATCTCCCAAGCAGTCTGCCTCTACTCAGATCTTACAGATTTAAGATACACTAGAGGTAACAGTAACTCATTGCTGATTATTCAAGAATGAGGCCGTTTGCAGTTACTTCTTCTTACACACTCTGCCTAAGTTTCCTGTATTTCCCCGAAATGTCTACATTGCTCCTCAAAGGAAGGGAAATTCCTAGAACTGATACAAAACTAGAAAGGGTCCATGTTCCAAACCTGGTTATTTTTAGAATCTGGAATGATGTTGTGCATTACTGTGAGTGTTTCATTATCAGTTAAAAATAATGTCATTAAACACTGGACTAATCCCATCAAGATCTGCACCATTTGTTGCAAGTTTTGTGGGTATCAAAATTAAATCAAATGTCCCTTTTATAAATCAGTACTGATAAACAAAACTGTTCATCAGCTTTCTTTCTGCAGCCAACTTGTGTAGTGAATAAAATTTTTGATTCAACTATAAAAACAAATCCAGACCTCTTAACACCTTTAGACATGACGATTATTCCCCGCTGTGGGGAGACTTCATTGTTGTTCTGTTAGCAGATGCAAGAAGATCTTTCAAATTGAGTTGTGTTATAGGATTCCCAAGTATTCCCCCTGGGGAAAATAACCTGATCATCTCAATATTGTGTTTATTAAATTACCTTAGGTTTTTACTTTCCCTTTAACAGTATGGTAAACATTTAAGCAAGCTACTCTGAAACATCATAGCAACTGCTCATCCCAGGGAACTGTGACCTGCCTTCAAACAGATACTAGAAGATATAACTGTTACCTCTTCACTGGGTTCACATCCTTGAACTTTTCCCTCTACCAAAAGCCACCTGCATCTAAACAGAAATGGTGGTATCAGTTTGAGAAGACACCTATGTCATGGGACAAAATGCAGAAAATAACCCATAAACAATTTCAAAACCTATAGTCAAATTCCCTGGAATGCAGTAAAGACACTGTGCTCTCTAATGGATGAATTCTTGCCTTTTTAATTTTTTTTTTAACATCTTGTTTTCTGGCTAGAGACCTAGAAGATTGTATTAGTTTTCAAAAATCTTTAAAAACAGAATTGTATTACTCTTTGTAGGTATGGATGAAAAATTCTCAATCTTTTAACCAAGGAATTAGCTGAATAAAGTACTACAACGGATTAAAAAGCTAGCCACATGGACATTTTGTAATAATATTCCAACAGATATTATATCAACAGACTTTGTGGAAAACTTTGAAAGAAATAGAGAATGCAGACAACCTATTTTTCATATAGCCATAAGAAATGTAAAGACAAAGTCCTATTCCTTGTAATGTCAGCAAAAATTAGTCACTACTCCATCAACCTCAATGGGATATAGAGATACATTAAGTGGTACCAAAACGAGCTTAATAGTGTTTAAGTGATCTTTACAAATAAATACATGGCTGCTAAGGTATGATAATACAAACACTTCAAATTGTTAACATTTTGAATGGCCAGAAAAGAAAACAACAGAGCAACTTAGAAATACTTCATATATGGCAAAATTTTATTTTTCTTAGTTTTGATTTTGAATGGAACAGGACTTTTAAACACATGCTTAAAATTAAGCAGGACTGATAAAAGTCAATGCCAAATGCCAGGATTTCGCTCTAAGGATGTATTTGCATAATTATGGGACCTCCATGAATAATTATCTGCATGTGGTTTAAAGGAAAGAAGTAAATGGAGTAGTGCAGCATCCCTAGGGCTGCTTACTTTTCACACATCTAGATTTCAAGCATTCCAGTGGGTTCATAACATGAAATGACCATTTGTTGCCTTAAAATAGACACTTAGCATTAAAGCCATACAGTAAAATTCAGATCTTACCAGGCTAAGACAAAAACCTCAACATTAAAATGGCTCATAATAACTTTTACACATGCACACATGCTTCCTTCCTTAGGTTACCTTTTCCAAGACAAGGAAGGAATAAGGCTCCTGGGCAACAGCAGCTGCTGGATCATGAGGGGCAGCAGGACTGCACTGCAGTGAGCTGACAGCTCCTGTCCCATCCTGTGAAACCAAGCAGTCCCTCCATGCATGCCCTGACCTGGGATCCCTCACTGCTGATAAACACCCTGTGAGGAGCTACATGTGATTCATCAGTGCCAAGGCCAGCACAGCAAACAGGAACCTTCCCCTCTCTATATGTTAAAAACTACACTTGGTATGAAATAGTTGTGAAACCAGCATAACTCTACCAGGATGGCATGCTCAAAACTTGGGGCTTTTATTGTATCTACAGTGTGATACCACTAGACTGGAGACACTGTGTCATATATATCTGCATTAAAGCTAAGCAATAAGCAAGAATTTTAATGTGTTCTGCGGCCATAAACATGACCACAGAATTCTCTCAGTCTGCAATGTAGGAATCTAACTGACTAAACCTCAAAGGAACTTACACAAAAGATAATTAATCTTTCAGTGATGACTCTCAGATACATCTAGGAAGAAGAAAATGTTGCTGAAATAGAAATAATTGTGAATTAAATGTGAGTAACATAAATTAAATGTGTATACACATAATTTTAAAGTATGCAAGATGCCAGCCCAGCTGCCTTCCTACTGCTTTTCTCCATATGTATATATGTATATATAAATATGCAAGACATAAATGCTTTTTAAATACAGCTATCACTGCATACCTCAATGTGGGCACATATCTGCTGTTATAACCAATCATACAGGGCTGAAGCAGAGATAAGGATTTGCTGGTCAAAAAACTTCTGAGAATGACAGATAAATTCTGAGGTGTTTTGGTACTGACCAAAAGAACTGCCAGTATCTCTGATCCACCTGATTCAGTAATGTAGGTATTTTCCATCATCAGAAATTGCTAAAAACATCTATTCTACTTAAAAAAAATGAGTCACAAGCCAGCAAAAACTACCAAATGCATACAGAGTCCCTGTGTCTGTGTAACTTCTGTCCCTGGAAATGTTTAAGGTCAGGCTGGATGGAGCTGTGAGCAACCTGGTGCAGGAACTAAATGATATTTAAGCTCCCTTCCAACCCAGGCCATTCTATGATTCTGTGATACACAACAGGATAAGTCCCTATTTTTAGGAACCCACTTCTTGGAATACCAGACTTCCATAACCTCCTCCTCTCCTGTTTGCAGCAGTGCAGACCACAATCCCACTCCTTGCCAGCACCACACATTCAAGGTGGCACAACATCTCCAAGGGCACTGCAGCAAATACTTACACAGAAGCATTATTGGAAAAGTATTCTTAGTTACTATCCATTCCTTTTAGCAAGGGGAAAGTGGAGAAAGTGTGAACAGTATCTGATCAGCCAGATCATAGTTTGGGAATCACTGTCCTAAATAACTAGTAACCCTCTTGTTTTAGAACACCACACTCTTTGTCCTGCTCTGGCTACTATTTTAGGCTCTTTCCTGCCAGCACAGCATATCATGATGGTAAAAACTCATGGCTCATATCTACTAATCATGACTACACCTCTATCTGTTATTTGGTGGACAACTAACCAGCAATTAACAAGATTATTAATTTGCTGAAGTAAAAATTCAATTTTACCCAAAAAATTTCAGTCATTTTTTTCTGGATTTATATCACTTGAGCTAGAGGCAGTCTCTGACTCATAGCCAATTCTGCAGTTTCACTAGAAGCCAGAGGGCTGCAAAAGCAAACTCCACTCAGATGAATTGTAACAATAGCCAAGAAGCAATACATAAAATAAATTTAAGCTACACACCACTTCCAAATTTTCCTGTAATGCTAGAATTTATTTTTTTTTATGCACAACTTAATTTCAGTTCAAAACTTCACACTGATGGTACATTAACATTTCAGGTTCACATAATCAATGTCTTCACAGATAATTTAGTATTCCTTCATCACTTCTTTGCTTTTCCCATACTGTTTCTTAGGATGTAATTCAGTTTCAAAATGGTCTGAAGGCCCTACTCCTCCTGTGTAAAGAGAAAGCAGTAGACACACTTTTTTGATGGATTAGAAATCAACCATTACCAATCTTTTTTCAGCAAGAACCATAAACTAAGGCTATCTTAGAAGATTTTAAGGACATACTATTATCTTCTACAGTCCATAGAATGCAAAAGATCAAACTAGAAATTTATTTTGTAAATTAACTATTAAGAATGCCGCTCAAAATTTCCTGTCATTCAGAAGGAAAAACATGGCCTTGTTGATTTGACTGTGTATAGCTCAATACTCATCCATGCAGTTTATAAAGTTCTAAAGATTTATCTTGAATAAAGTTTATCATTTGACCAAATATTATATCATTAAGTCATGAATGCTGACTAGCTGCTTATTATATGATACTTAAATACATCAATTGTGTCTCTTTAGTTGATTAAGATACGAATCACAGGATTCCATGTTTCTGTAGCACTTGGCAAACACAGACTATTAGGACAAATAAATTAATAATTTAATTCTGATTTAATTTTCCTTTATTATCAGTCTTACTTTGCTACGAAAAGTACGTTATTTGCAACCCTAAGGACAAACAAACGCAAGCCTCCAACCTTCTTGAAGGACATTAAGCATTGGAGTGAGTCTAGAGAAAGGCAACGAGCTGGGGAAGAGTCTGGATCACAAGTCTGATGAGGAGCTGGGGGTGTTCAGCTTGGAAAAAGAAGTTCAGGGAGGACCTTGTTGTTCTCTACAACTGCCTGGAAAGAGGCTATAGCCAGTCAGGGGTTGGTCTTTTCCAGGTCACAAAAGATACAACAAGGGAAAATGACCTCAAGCTGTGCCAAGAAAGGTTCAGGCTGGACACTAGGAAAAATTTCTTCATTGAGAGTGGTTAAGCTTTGGAACAAGCTGCCCAGGGAAGTGGTGGAGCCACCATCCTCACAAGCGTTCAAAAAACAAGCAGATGTGGCACAGCATATGGTTTAGTGGGTATGGTGGCATTTGTTTGCCTTGGACTTGATCTTGGTGGTCTTTTCCAAACATACTGATTCCATGATTCTACACTTATTTCTGTCTGAGATGTTGTATTTCTTATTTCTCATCAAGCCACAGCAAATGTCCACAGAATTAAACCACTTTAAAACATGGCTATGTATGTACACCTGCTGTCTACGCTTATGCTTTACGTTAATTTTAAACAAAATAAGAGAGAACTAGAAAACTGTTCTCCTTTTTTTGTAATTTTGCCTACATCTAAGGATTGATGTTGGCCTGTTTTACGTTCACAGCAGTGATCAGAACAGATGTCTTTTTAAAAGCTGGGGAGGAGGATATGAACATTGAAATTGAGGTATAACTTTTGTATTGTATTCACTGAGTAAAATTAAATTTCACATAGTTTCGCACAGTGGATTGATTGCTGGGAGCAGAATTACAGCAGTGAAATGTTCAATTAATGGTGTGTGTCTCTGTGGAGCAGAGCTTGCAAGAGTTCTCTGAATAGAAGGATATTATACAGAAGCAGAAATGACGGGTGCAGCTTTGTTCAGTTTCCGAATTGCAAAGTGATATCACTCCAGTCAATTTGGAAGTAGTCTGTGATTGATGGCTGCTGTTGGAAAACTTGCTTTAGTCTTTATGAGACTTTCAAAATCTACTTGAACTAAATGTAATCAGGCATATTATTCCTATGTTTGCTACACTTTTGACCCCTTTTTGCTACCTCTTTAGACCCCTTTATCATTCATAAGTCAAATGCAAAGTTTTAAGTGCTTGCACACTTTAAATCAATGGTCTCCAAAGTGGGGCGTTTGCATAGTGTGATATAGGAAGAAAATATCAGGAATGCTGATTTACTGCTACATCATTGCAGCTTGACCAAGTCCTGAGGACTTTCAATATTAATTAGCTTTCAAGACAGAATTCACTGCTGGTCCCCTGCCCCATCTAAAAATGCTTGGAGTACCTCTCACTTGTATCTCTCTTGCTGGAGATCTGCATGTCAAAAGACTCTTCAAAGATACACAAGCAACGTCTCCCCTGCAAACATCCCATACCCCAGTCTCAGAAAGATGTACTGTACTTGCTTCCAAGAAATCCACTGATTTAGTACAGCTGTTTTTAAATTCAGAGACAATTAAATCTCTCCTAACGTACTCAATCTCTGAATCAGACATTTAATTAAAAAATGTACTTCTCTAATCTTCTCTTCTCAACATAAACACACTCTAGACCTTCTTCACTGTAACGTGTCTCTAACAACTGCCAACAGTAAACTCTCTTATTCTCTTAACAGCACATATTTGTCTGGCAAATCTAATTTACCTAAAATACTTCACTAACATCTCTTCTCATACAAATGTGAAAATGGTTCTGTGGAAATACAACGGAGACATTTAAAACTCCTATCAATCTGTTTTCAATAAACACAACTTATGCTATTGAAACTGGAAGGGCACAAACAATCCTATGTACAAGTTACAGTATCGTACCTTCTATCATTTCCATCCCACTCGGAGGTTTACAATGTCCAGCATGGCTCACAACCCAGACAGGATACTGCTGGTTCAGTCCACAATAAAGGGCCTGTATAAAGGTCCTGTAATAACCTGCCAGTCCAGGGTTACCTACCAAAAAACAAAACATACAAGCACAGTCAATAATAATCTTCTAACAGCAAGCAAACTGATTCAAAACAGACTAAACAGCATTACACAGCAATTTGTTAATTTATTTTCTCTAGTACATTTCCAGTTTTTATTTCCCCAATGTTACAGTCTATGCTATTCAACTGGTTAAATTCCACTGACCAATGGTACTCATGGGAAGCATTTTACAGATTACTTTGAAATTGCAAAACCTAAAATTGAAGTCAAACACAAGTGAAAACATCTTTTTCCATCAGAGGTCAACCAGCTTGCTTATCTATCCCATTCAGTTACAGGACTGTGAAATTAAAACATCACAAATTCTACAGCATGTATCACCTGATCCAGATGTCTGCTCTCCAAATATCTCAGTGTTACCACTTCAAAAGAGGTATGTGGCATTATTACTAAACAAAAAGGCTGTCCTGACCCTAAAAGAAAGGATGATTTTGTTTTAAACACATTGGATCAAATAAATCTTTTCCTGCTTGTAACTTCACTTTCTCTCTGTCCCTTTCTACACCAGTGGAGAAGCTCTTTCCTCTTTGTGCTTTAGAACCATGGGAGAATCTGTCATCCCTCCTGATGTCCCAGCAACTTATGAGGACTTCTCAGAAAATGGACATGGAGATGACTTGCCCTGGGAATTCAGACCAACCTGCTCTAAAATCCATTGTTAAACACGGAAAATATAGCAGTCATATACCATTGCTGAAGTGGAAACTGAAAAACCATCCCAGAGATAGAAGTACGTATATGAAAGGGATCTCTGGATTGCCAAATAAAACTCTATACTCCGCTAGTCCTTTTTTCTTTCTCTTTTTGGATAGCACTAATGATGTACATTGGAGAGGAAATCCATATGAAGACAAAGTAGAAATTTACTAATTTCCATACAATGCATAAAAATTCCACAAAGACATAAGAACATGTAATTCCTATTTATGTATTTATTCATTTTCAAGAGTAGTTATGCTGATTTTTTATACTGTTTAGACACCAACAAAGCTCACCATCACGTTGGGATTGCTTATGTGTCTTTCAAATCCTACATCAGGCAATTCTTAGTTTGGATATCACCAACAGCAAAAGGCAGCAGGAGCAGTATTGTGTAAAAAAGCTGTCATTTTTAAAGACAAAGACATTCCAAAATAACACCAGTGTATTATGAAACAAAAATCCTTCATTCAAATGTTGTCAACTCCTTTGTATGTCTGATTGTAAGAACAGAGGCAGAGCTGTGTAAGTATTGGTAATGAAAGGGAAGATTTAGACCTGTAATCAAACTACAACCTGTGAAAATGGTGCCTGGAAATAAAAAAAAAAAAAAAGTTTATTTGACTTTTTCTCTTTCTGTAGTGGGTATTTTCATTTTTTGTTCTTTTACTTTTACCATTTTGCTCTTCAGGTAGCACACAGTAAGTTCATTGCTCTCCTAAGAGGTTCCCTGACCCCAGTGCCACCGAGGCACCCAAAACCACCCAGCAGAGTCACGTGTCTGGGAGGTGGTACCAGTGTGCACCCTGGGATGATGCATCAGCACAGGAAGGGAGCCTTTCCCTCTAGGAAATGTATCTCACACATTCACCTCTCACTTACATGTACTAAGCGTCCCCGGGGGATTTTAAATCTTAGTAAAGCTAGAGATCTTAGAAAACCATTATTTTTACTGGACTACACAGATGTAGGGGAAAAAATTCCTCAACCCCAAAACATCACTATCCATTATTATGTATTTCTAAGCATCTCTTTGTAATCTTGCCATTAAAGGAGACATTAGAAAAAGAAACTGTTGTTTGGTAAAAATTCCAGAACACATAACCAAATTTGTGCAAGTTGATTTCCAGGAAAACTATTTAAATTTCACAAGGTTCACACATCCATACAAGTCCATCATGCTTTCATACATCAAAAAATATGCAACATAAAGGGCCCCAGAGACAATAAAACATAATCTTGACATCATCTGTCAAGTTCCTTGGATTGATGTTACACAGAGGAAATCTGTCTTTCAGCAAGGTGGAAGAAAAAAGTAGCAGCAATCCAAAAATCAATTGTGTCTTTTGTGGTACAAATGATCATAATGTTTTGCATTATCTTTAGGCCTGGAATATAATACCATTAGGAGTTTTGAGATCAAGGAATAACAAAATTAATCTTAATTACAGCATTTTTTCTTTACACTTTTTTCTCCTTTAATAATGGATAACAAGGATGAGGGAGAAATGACAGCAGCTTAGACGTTTTGGTGCTCTTTCCCATCATCAGCCAGGTGAACCTAACACATAAAATCTGTTCAGGATTTGGTCATCAGCTGAAGAACAGTCAGGTAAGAACTGCTTAAGAACAGTGAGGCTTTGCATTAAATATTATACAAAGCCTAAGAGACTAATCCTTCTTCCAGAGAAAGGGGACTTTTATTCTGTGATAAATGTGGTGTGTATTTTAGGCAGCTAAAAGAGAAAATCCACGAATGCAAAAAAAAAACCCCTCATTTTCCCAGTCCTCATAAGCATCTGCTCATGGTAAGAGATATTCTGAGAGGTCTAAGTTGTTAGAACTGCTACTGGTATTTAAAAATGCCTTGAAGGGGTATGAATGAGAACTGCTGACACACAGGGGAATGAAAATCAACAAGAATTTTAACAGCAAAAATTTCTACAGAGAAATCACCATGTGTAAGGCAGCTATAAATTAATTCTTTATTGAACTTGCAATTCCAATGGAGTTATTCCAGATTTGTATGGATCTAAGTAAATGGAGATTAATTGCCCCTGCTCTTGAAAAGTGGCATCTACAAAATTTATGAGTGAAGAATGTTTATCTCACATGTCTTCAAAGTCATTTTGTATGTTTTTAATTGAGCTGCTATCTGTCAAAATACTTTATGGGGAGGAAACAAAAAAACCTGGACTGATTAAGATTTTTTTCATGCAACAGAGTAATAGTTAATAATAATACTAACAGCTAATAGAAATAACTTGGACTTAATATGTACAGCAGTCTGCAATCAATGATGTTCTAGGCTGATCTTTGACACTGAAATGTGTTTAATTAAATTATTTTATCTTATAGATTAAAAACTACCAGGTTAATCACAAGGGCACCCAGACAACACAGTACTCATTTGTGCTTTCTAAGGATTTCCCAGTACAGTAAACCAGAACTGCCTATGATCTATCACTCAGCAACTAAGTGTCAAAAAATGGAAACCATAAGTAAATGCAGTGTTAACCTCCATGATTTGAAGGTTACTCCAGTTATTTGAATACCACATCAATCCTTAGACACCTCAGGGCAGCTGAATCATTCATGCATGCCAACAAATCTCAAATTTCAGTCAGCTGAACCATGAAGCACATCTTAAGCAGTTACTCTCAACTGTGCTTAATTTTCAACAGCATTTATGTTGTTTCAGAAGTCTTTTAAACAATAACTGTAAATGGTGACCGTAACAGAAAAAGACACAAGACTGTAATACACTGCGGAATTGTCTAATTTGTAAAAGATTTATAAGCATTTCATGGAAAGAGTGTGTCAAATGGACAATTTATACAGTGAATGAGAACAGCAGGACCACTTCATCTGATGTACCCCTAAGCTGCAATAACCAAAGGACTCCTGCCACACTCCCTGTTTTTCACTGTAACACATGACATTTCACCCAGCTCCACACTAAGCCCAAACTCTTTCCATTTTTAATTTGAAGACGGGAATCCACTGCTTCCTTTTCCGATCTGTTCCACCCACAGCTAACACAAAACGGTACAGAACAACCAAGAGTGTAGAGGTGGAACTTGGAGCTATTTTAGGAGGCAAATATTCTCCACTTCTATATACTGTAGATACAGGCTTCCAAGAACTAGAACTACTACTCTTTAGTCATCCATATAAGTAGAAATACGAACATTACTTATAAAGATGCATTTGCCTACCTTTCACTTTCAAACATTTTCCTGTTACTGCTTTTTCCATCAAATCAAGATTTTAAATGCCATCTGCTTTCTCAATAAGACATTTAGGCAGTGGAGAGAGAACAACTTGTATAAACAGAGTATTTACCTCAGGACATCACTGCTAAAGAATAACCTTTATCCTGATTTCACATGATTTCCTATACAATTCATCATAAAGTCAAACTTGGCCTGTCTTAAAAATGAAATAGTAATATTTGAGATGCTGTACTTCCACAAGAGATTTTTTTCTGACTTTATAAATTTAAACTTATATACAATGCACAACTCAATCACTTTATTATGAATGGAAAACAACAAACACATCACATGCACTTAAAAAGTAATAGACCATAGCCATTACTCACAAGCAATGACAGCTTTTACAGCTTACAAATTGTCAAACATTTTGAATTTTTCAGCTACAGAACACATTCATGTCAAATGGAAACCATAATTAAGAGAACACTAGCATTAGATAACCCCATGCAAAAAATGTTCCAGGTTAGAAACTAAGATATTCACCAAAACATGAAGAAGTCTTCTGTCCAGAAAAATAGAAGTCAAAAATATATACAGCTTGCTCAAAAGAAATTGAGACTAAAATATAAAACTGGGTAATTTTTAGCAGTTCTGGAAGGGATAGCTGAATTGAGAAAGATTTATTTAAGCAGTATATAGTAAAAGCCAAGAGTGGTGGGGAGTGAATAAAAAATTGGCATGCAACTAAGTCATCCCAAACAGTGACAAGGTTTCTTGCACCTTGCTTTGAAACAAGTGTTTGGGTTCCATGCACTGTCCTGTGAGACATTCCCCAATGTTTCCAGCTGTGTCTCCAAGAGCCTGACCTTCCATGGGAGCAGTAGCTGGCACTGAGCTGTGGTGCTTTATGCACTTCTCCAGCAGTTGCTTTTTGCTTGCTCTGGGACCTCAGCAGGACTATAAAGTATAAAGGCAGCTACATGAATACAAGAAGGGAAATACACAGCCAGCAGTGGGTTTACAGACAATTTTGAGGAACTGGAAAATATGCCAGCAATTACTGTAAATATAATTTTAGAAATAATCCGCAGTTTCAGAATTAAGTGTATGCCACAGTATTTACATTATAGTCCCCTGCAAGAAAAAACAAATGCAGCTTCTAAAAAAACCCCAAAACAAACAAAAACAGCAGCCGTAAATCAAATTTGAAATCCAGGGGTGCACAGCAGGATACATAAAAATCATTTTTGTGGCAATGATTCTCACTGCCTCTTCACAGAGCCAAAGCTCCCAGCTCCAGCTTGAAGAGCCTCAGTGACAAGTTCCTTGCTCAAGGAAACTTAATCTGCCTTTGGCATCTGACCAGCCACCATGGAAGAAGATGCAACTCCCCCTATGTTAATGAATGGAAAGCAGCCCACGCAGATGTCAGAAGAATTTAAATGGAGCATGCAAAAAACACAATGATGTTCTCACACTTGGGAGAAAACTGCAGAATCTGACACCGTGGCTGGTGATCAGGCCATAAAAGGCAACACACAGGTCTCTGAAAAGCAAGGTCAAGGGATTTCACATAAAATATGTCAAATAACATTTGAGTGACCATCATAAACTCATGTCAATGAAGCTTTCACCTGTTTGCACGTCTCAGGGACTGGCATTCTTCATCCTATATCCCTTTATAGTCCCTACTCTAGGGGAGCAGCATCAGCCAAGGAGCAAAACATTACAAGGACGTTATACAGAAACACATGTGAAAACTCTGTTTGATCCTCTCTAACTCTGGAATTGTGAATTTGGCTGGAAAGCACCTTAAGATATTTGCTTGGATTGTGAAAATAGGGAATCTCAGAAGGATTCAGCCAGGTGCCTGTAACACAGCTTATTAGAGAGGTTTTTCAAGAACATTTCACATTTTTTTCCTATATACACATACACACATACACTGTTATTAGTTTGACACAGCTATAAAACCTACATATACCATTTTATAATACACATTCTTTGTATATGTTTTGCAAAGCCAATAAGCTTGTCTGTTGCTCTCCAATGCTGCTTCCCCTTTAGGATAAATGTAGGTTCATTCACCTCTAAAGAAATCCCACAGACAGTCTGATAAACCTGAATTAACATAACACAGCTGTTTTTGCCCAAGTGACAGGAGTGCCTGAAGTTTGTGAATTAAAATTACCAGCTAAAAATTGTGACAGTATATGTCAGCTTTCCCATGTGAATAATTAACAGCATCTATCCAGGCAGATAAGATATGAAGTCCAAAATGCTGATTCCTTCCATTACAAATCTACCGGACTTTGTAATTAAGGAATATTGTGAGGGTTATAAAGTCCGCAGATATATTACAATAATTACTTCTGCCATCTCAACCAAAAGAGGGCCATAAATACAAAAGAAGCCTTGATTTTAATTTTTTTTTAATGTGTCCTTAAACTAATGTTTCTTGGATGGGAGTTAAGACTGAGACATAAAATTGAAATAATTGAGTTCCCAATGGAATAGCCAATTTTTCACATTTTTCAATGGTAGAATCCAGGACTTTCTAGTGCTTACAATTATACAATTTTTGTGTCGTTTTCCCCATAGTAAATGAAAAATTAAAGCATTTAGTTAGATCTCCTAGTACACACCTACACACAGTCTCTCAAGCAGATGAAGACAGATGTAACTACTTGTAACACCCCAAAGGTGGTTGGTCCAATCCAATCCATCCTACAACCAATGCTGGCAGAGAGGGGCTACTGTGAGTTCTGTGCTAGGTCTAGAATTCCCAGTGGGAATTTTTCAGCCAGCTTCGTGGTCTGAAGCAGCATTGGACCAGAAGAAAACAAATCTCCCTCTGAAAGAAAGAGGGAGAACAAAGGAAGTGCGTGAAGAAGAACACGAGACTTGATGTCAAATGGGTTCACAAGAAAGCCAACGAAACATCTGAATAACACAACCCTGATGAGAAAACAGCAGCAGGAAAAAGACAAAGACAGGAAAATAAATAATTCAAATCCAAAATAACCACAAATTATTTGTTTTGTGCAGATACACAGTTCTGAAAATTTGACCACTTTTGAATAATATACAAGGAGAAGGCAAACAATACACCCAAAAGGCACCGGAAAGAACATTTTCAAATCTGTATCAGATTTTCCTATGCTGTACCACTGGTAAGAATTAAAAAAAAAACCCAAACAAACAAAAAAAACCCTCCAACCCCCCCCCCCCACAAAAAAAAAAAAAAAACAAAAAACAACACACACACACAAAAAAAAAAAAAAACAAAAAAACCAAACAAAAAAAACAAAAAAAAAAAAAGAAGAAAAAGCACAGGTTTGGGATTATTATTAGGTTTGGCTATTGCTTGTTTTGTTTTATCAAGGTAGTCACACACAAGAAACAAACAACAGAGAACATCAAGACAGTTAATTTCAGAAAAAAAGGCTGAAAAAGTTTCTGCAATTTTTGTGTACTGAAACTTCAACAATGTCATAGTTGAAACCAACAGTCTAAGGTGATTTTGTAAATGAATTTTGCATTTGCATCTGCCTTGAGTCTTCAGAACTGCAAGATAAAAGAACAGACTGTGCTGAACATGGATAAACCAAGATTTACCAATTCACATCCTTAGGGAAAGACTCTTTGCACTGACACCACTGTATTTCCAGCTGAGGAAAAAGGCTTTGTAGTTGGGGTATTAATACTGGGCCTAAATAGATGCTCCATGAAGAGTTCAACTGAAACACTTTTTTCAGAAAAAGACAAAAACACAAGTCACTTCACAAACACATTTATTCACCCATTCAAGATCTATTGCGAAGAGTTTCTGCCTCTTAAGAAAATGCTGTGCTAATGGATGTAAAATATCTAAAACTTAAAGATGGAAGGCAGTATTTATGTAACAGTATGCATTTAAAAATTCCTATGAGAGTTTTTTAATCCAACAAGGATAATCAAGGTTTGTTTTCAAAAATAGATATCAGGACAATGATCAAAATCTTCCATCATGCCCGTAACATGAAAACAAGAGCAAGACTTACGACTTAGCAGTTTCTGGTTGTACTGTTTTTCATAATCCAGATATTGAACATACTGGGTCATATTTATTTCTATTATAGATTAAGTGATCCATTAGAGTTACTATCAGATAGAAATAAGGCCACATGTTAACTAGAACCTGAAAAAGGAGCTTTATTTTTCATTCTTTTCAAATACAACTAAGTCAAAATGTTTAGTATCATGGTAAATTCATAGTAGCTCAGGTATTTCTGGTATCAGCTCCCAGAAAGGAAGCACATTATACACTGCTGCTGTAGTGTTAAACATTTTGAACATTTTATTTGTACATGACGCACACTGGATTTCCTTCATAGGTAGGTGCTTCACTAAGCAATTTTTTCTTCCCTCCTGCCTCAGAAATCCCAGGAAGAGAAACAGATCCTTCTCAAAATTTTCAAATCAAGCAAAATACCCTAGAGCACAACTTTTCCATAACTCTGGCCAACTCAAGCCACTGCACGCTGCATGAGAGGGATCACTTCCTCCCCTGATGCTGCTCACACAGCCAGGCAGGAAGGATCCATGCTGAAAATGCCTCATTAGTAGGGAGAGGACACTAAAAAGAAGACTGTGGATTGAGAAATTTCAGTAAGTCACTTCAGTAAGTCACATCTGCCACCCAGATTTATTGGAGGGAAAAACTGTCAAGCACAGTTGGACGTTCAACCATCCTGTCATTACTCTGCCTTCTCAAACTTAACAAGCTCAACTGTGCCAAGCCCCCATCAGAGGTACTTCTGGAGCACTGGGAAATTCAACAAAAATGGCATATTTCAAGTCTAGATCTGACATACAGGCTCCTCTCTGCATGAGGAAGTTTTTATTTTTAATGAAAGACTATGTTTTTTTCTGTTCTAAAGACAATGGAAGCTCGTGAGCTGACCCAGTAAACAAAGCTCAACTGTCAGCATATTTTAAAATATTAGTCACAAACAAGGAGTCCATAAGCAGCTAAAATAATGGAGAACAGTGTCCTAAGAACTGATTCTTTTAGTATATAACGTAGGATAGAACACACACCTTTCCTTCAGGGGGTACTCTACCAGCATGCATGTCTTCTAACCAATCTTTTATTTTGGTATACTTTGGCATCCACTATATCTCAGAAAAAAACCTTCCTGAAAATTCACTGATATATTCAAAGTTTTTTGTGGATTGAAAACAGAAATCAAATTAGTATTATCTGCTGCAAATAATGTCCTCAGGGATCAAACTATTTACCTCAGTAAGAAAGGTGAGTCATTTGATATTTATTCACATTTTATACATAGGAAACCGACCGAATAATCAGTGGCTAGTAATACTTTAATCTTCATGCACAAAGAACTCTAGCTTACAGTACTTTATGTGCATGACCACTGAAGAAACAAGGTTGATCTTGTAATGAAGTCATGAATATTTGTGCTAGAGATAATGAAATGGCTAGAAAAGTTGGGAGGAGAAATATTAGGAAGATATGGGTGGGTTGTTTCTTGGTTTGTGTGTGTGTGTATGCTTTTGCTCCTGTTCAAAGTGCAAATACACAAAATATGGTGACACACATCCCATACAAGTATAAGAATAAAAACTGTTTGCTTATGTCTCTCTAAAATACAAAACTGTGCTCTTACTTCCTTACCTGCTGATAAGAAGACCAATCACAGGGAAAGGGAAAAACATTTCATCTTACTCTATGTACTTCTACCTGGATTGTTATGTTGCACAAACTTTTCATGCTGCAGTGTAGACTCTGCTCAGTGATGACTTTTGCATCTCCCATACCAGTTACTGGGGAGTAGGAAAGTCAACTTTTTTACCCAGGAAAAAAAAATAATTGCAATGTAAAATACAAATTCTCCACATCAAAATCTGAGAACTCAGGGTCAAATGCAAAGAGTTGGCAGCTTCAGCTGGAGCTGCAGTGGAAACAAAAGCAGAAGCCTCAAGGGAGAGGCATTCTCAGCGAATCATTACCACCTGGAGAGGCCAGTGGGGCACCAGCTCCTGCCAGAGAAGTCTCCAGATGGAGCATGTGAACTCATGTATGTGCTGAGTGCCCCATACTGACACCATAATTTATCAACAGAAAGTTCTGTGGCAAATCCAGCTGAAGGAACTTCCACCTTCCCCCCTGACTATCATTCCCACCCTCCTACCATGGCTCACCAGCCCCTGAATTACACTGGCACAATCCTGTGGGGGCCCTGTTGTGAACCCAAACAGGGAACTGTTCCAGTTGTAAAAAGATCCCAGAAATAAATGTATGCATTTATTTAATTCACAGCACGATCTCTCAAAGTATTGTTCTGGCATAACTGAGGGGTGGAATGGCACAGCATGGTGGGAAAAGGAATACCTTATGCCAGTATTGTTGACAAACATTTTGCATTGCAAAATAATGGCCTTAGGAAGTTTTTTAAGTGCTCCAAGCACTATCTCTTGCACTTCTATTGTCTGGTGAGTCTTAATGAACACTCTACAAACAGTTTCTAACTTCCACAGTATTTTACATTCAGGAACAACTGTGTTATACCTAACTTCATGGTTCTAACAGCTGTGTGAAGGCAAGAGCTCTTCACTGGCTGCCCACATCCAAAGAGAGGTTCAATTACTTGAGTGTTACCTGCTAATAAAAGTAGATAATGGTAGAGACTTTCCAGGAAAACTAATGATCATGTTATGCTGATCACATAAAATCATAACACAGAGAGGTGGAACACAGGGGAAGTCACTCTTGAAAATTTCAGGAATACCAGCTATTTTTTTCTGTGTGATGAGCAGCCCAGCAGGCAAATAATACATTCAAAGATCAAGGGATTGCTTCAACCCCTATGCTGCAGGTGAGGCCACAATAAATGAGAACAGCATTTCTCTTCCTCTCTGCAGGAAAGGGCCGCAGATTCACAGCCATTCTTTCCACACAGTAAGGAACAATATTTTATAGTAAATAATCCAGTCAAGTAAGTTTAATTTCAAGCACTGTAAATACCAAAGAATAGATGAATGGTACAGCTAAGACAAAATGTAGAAGAGAAATAATTCCAAAATAAAGAGTGTATCTGTGCACACACAGAGGAGGAATTCTGCTCAGTTGCTTGGATATGAACAGCATATAATCAGGACACAAATCAGATGCAAAATTCAGACTTTTTTTTTTGTTCCTGCTGATTAACCACATGTGACTCAAGTGTGCCAGCTGGCCTAGATGCCATTCTGAGCTCCATAACCCTCCACATGCCTTGTCAAGAGAGCCAAAGAAGAAGATTTTTAAGTTGATTCCCTGGACCAGATGTGTTAAATAACAACATCTTCACTTTTGAACACCTAAAATTTCCTTTTCCTCTGCTCCATCACTTCAGCTGAGGATGGACAACAGAAGCACTGTTCTCCATGGGATGGTAGGATCAAAATAAGCAAAGGCAATAGGACTCATGAAACCTTGTATCTTATACTAGTAGAGGTACCTAAAGATAAACAAAGCACCATGTTAATAGGACAGAAAACATCCACACAGAAAACAACCTCAGCTTTAGGTCCCCAGAACTATGTGATAAAGGACTCAGAAAAGTAAAGTGTCAGTTAGTACATAAACAGGGGACCTCTGTAGCTCTTTTCAACATAAGTACTAATGTAGATAGACTTTCAGAATTTCACCTAAAAATTTACATTGCATGTAGAAGCATTACTTAATTCAATCCCCAAAATCCACAGTTAAATGAACAATACCTTTAAAAAAGACCTGAAGTACTTTTATGTGATGAGTTATTTTACTGATGTTCTTTGGGTATTTACTGCTGTACACTGCAAGGTGATACCTGCCCCGACTCAAGAATTTTTCCCAGTAAGAGTGGCACTGCCCATGGAGCAGGTAAATGATTTAAACATTCCAGAAGAAGTATTTATTGTCTCACTCTATGGAGGTTTGCTTCTATGTTAATTTATTTACTTGGTGTTAGCTGACTGTAAGTGAATGCTAGCTTAGAAGCTTAGGTTATTGTATAATTATAAATACTGTAAATGTGAATGAGGATTTGTTTGGTGCTTTGGGACACAATTCGTGAGGATGACTGGCCACCTACTGAGAAACAAACCAACGGAAAGGTGGGAATAGAAGCCCCAGGACTCCCAGTCTTACATTCTCTGCTCTAATTTGACTTGCTTTATTTCACTCCTCCTAATGCAAATCAAAGGCATTTGTATGACCCTCAGCAACTAATTCAACTGGTTAATCCCTGTCACATGGTCTTTTAAAACTACTAAATTTCTTTTCTGATAATAACACAGTAGAGAATCAGTCAACGCTTACCTGTGCATTCAGAGGTGAGCCTGAAGCATGTAGTATAGTATATCTCACTATTATAGCAGTAAATTTGCCAAAACACACTTTTTTTTCCTAATCTTTAGAACAGCTCCCTCTTCTGGCATACTCTGCTTATACTGTATTTAAGTAGCATGTTTCATTCTTTACCACTTTTTAATTCTATTTCACTCTCAACAGTTAACAAACCCAGTTTCATTGTTCAGGCTCTCACTGTTCAGTACAGCTGTGAAGGCAAACTACAGCTTTTGAAAGGATGACTAATTCTTATCAAGTATTTATCTAAGATTATCCATTTACTACATTTGGAAGTATCCCAGTATCAACCAAGACGAGAATCCACAAATGGACAAGGGGCCTGGATGCCCAATTCAGGGGTCACATTTGCAGGATCACTGAATTTGGAAGGGATGATCTGAGATCTCTAAACCCAACCCCTCCCTCTCCATGCAGAGTCAGAGTAGGCTGCACACAGAATCAAGTTTTGATTTCCTCCACAGCTGGAGATTTCCCATCTCAGGCCAACCTAACCCTTCAGTATGCAGAAATGTTCATTGCAGTGCCATCCCTACCTACTGGTTCTACAAACTACACAGAAATTTATGCTCCTTCCTTCTGCATCTGAATTAGTTCTTTAGTATCAGGCTGGATGAAACTGGGCCTTAGAGTCACTTTCTGAACCAGGTGTCACGTTATGGACTCAGCCTGACCACCCCCCTACCTTCCCCCCCAAAAAAATCAACAAACCACCAAGCAAAAAGCAAACAAACAAAAAAACCCAAGCCATAAGAGCTCTCATAATCCTGCTGATAGTGACAGAACTGCAAAGAACACATGAGGACAGACTTTTTTTCCTGGATGATGCTCTGGTATTATTCTGTCAAAAAAAAAAAAAAAAAAAAAACAAACAAAAAAAACCCAACCAACCACAAAACTAGAAAGAAGAAAAAACTGCCTAACGCATTCAGACGGAACAGATTCTCAACTTTGTTCACAGAATTGTTGCTGGACCTCATTCAGTGACTGCAGGCACAAAATATACGTGACCCAGAACTCAGAACTCCCCTTGCCCAGGAGATAAGAAATCTGTTTTCCTTTTAATGTGTCTGTCCATTGCCAGCAACATTCCCTTTCCTCCAGTTTAATTTCAAAGGCAAATTGTGAACACTGCTATATACTGGGGGAGGAGGCCCTGGCTGCTGACTTGGAAAGTAGTGTCTGAGAAGATAAAAGTACCTTCCCTGAGTAACTCAATGGTCTTGACTCCAAAATCAGATTTTGTTTCACATAAACAGTTCTGATTCACCCACATGAGATGCCAAGATTCCATATGAAATTCCAGATTATATCCGGGCTAATATTGCCAGAAGCTACACAGTGCAACCTCATCTGCTGATACTGAGTCCTTACTACATCCAATACAGTTGTTGCAGGGCAAGTTATAACAGAAAGATTATGTACCAACAAGGGCATTTAGTCACATACATTTTGTATAAAACAACACCCATTCTAAAAACAAACCAAAGAGAATTAAACATACTTTACACAGTTTGCTGAATGAGGAAATAGATTTTTTTACCCCTTGGTCTCAGTGGTGACAGTAGACCCTCTGAAGAACAATTCATTCCAGTAACTGCTGAGCAGAGCTAATGATTAATAGCTTTCAGAAAGCTGCTTTGGTGGGAGCCAGATAACAAAATACAAAGCAACTAAGCTTCAGGACTATATAATTAGTTTTATTGCAAAGTATTGTAACAGTGATTCTTAATATAACTTTTCTTATGCAAATGTTGACGGTGATGACTGTTAAGTAAAACAGCAGGTGAAGACAAAGCCAGATAATGTACTGAAAGCTCTTCAGAGTCCCTATGTTACAGTCAAAAATGGAACTTTAAAGACTTTAACAGGAACTCTCATCTCAAGAGAGAATGTACTAAAGACTTGTCATAATCCAGGAAAATTGTTTGCACTGTTCTCACTGCTGAAAAATAGTTCAGTAGTCTTCAAGTGAAAGAGTGTTGTTGATGTAAGTACATATAACTACTCCTAGGAGAAGATGAGAATCCAAGTCCTCAATTTCTGCTGTGCATAAGCAATTCTTGACTCAGACAATTAACTCAGTAGAAGGATCTCAATACTTGAAAGAAGTGTCTGCTTAAGTCCTCATAGCCCTTAAACATCACCAAGTGACAGTATGAGGTGGTAAAAACGTAAGGTGATCCAAATACCCAGCAGTGATCCAACTGCAAACAGGCAGGTCAAGAAACTTGGCAAAGCATAGGGAGTACTCTGCATGCAGGCCAGAGAACCAGATTCTGAAATTATTTCTGTATATTAATGAATGAAACTTGTGTAACATGATTTACCACAAAAAAAAAAAAAAAGTTATTTACATTATATATGCTTCCCAAGTACAAGATTGCAAATTGCAAAATTGCCTTGTTTACAGCAATGGTAACACAAATTAGGAAGCCTGGAACAAAAGTATATTTCCAGTGTACTCCTGCAATGAAATGCAAAAAAAAAAAAAATTGATGAAAAGCAAAATGTCATGAGCTAAACAAAGAGTACAGTGGTTTTAAAATTAGTATTTATTTACAAGACTAAACGTTTCATAAATACACAGCCACAAATAGACAGGTACTATTAAAACAACAAAAAAAATTCCACTACACTTTGTGAATTGTGGTTTTCAATGAACACAAGCGATGTTAAATATTGCTGTAGCAGATTTTGTATTTCACTGCTAATTTTACACTAAACAAACACCATAAAAGCAAAAACACTCTTTTAGGATACAAGAGCAAAACCAGTAATTCCTGTCCCATCCATAACACCGACATTTCTAGAAAATCATGGATCTGATCCTTCAACTGTACACATTTAATGTTATTCTCATGAGTAAATCTCATCAATTTTAATAGAAAACAATTCATATTAAGAAAGTCAAACACGGATATGCATATATTCTGGACTGAGGAAAAATTGGACCGTCTACATAGTAATTACTTTAGTAAACACATTATTACTCCTATTCAGAGGTTTTGTGGACACAAGAAAAAATGAACCAAAAAGGTGTGTATTAAACATTTCAATTAATACAGTAAAGCTTTATTAAAATTATAAGTTAATACACACTTCCACTAATAAAAAACATTGTTGCTGTTAAATGAGAGTAAACTCTGCTGCATGTTCTGTTTTTCAACTATTTCAAGCACAGTAATCTATCAGTTCTCAGGAGGCAGAATCCTGCCTCATTTTAAGCCAGTAGGAATTTTGCCACTGATTTCAGAGTAGAAGAATGTTTGGGGTTATTTTTTTAAAAAAGTGGAGAAAGGAAAAAAGCTAAGTTGGACCTGAGAGGAGTCTTCCCTGTTCTGAAGTAACATGATTAAAACACAAAATGAAAATAAATATACGTGATTTATTCTCAAATCTCCTGCAACAATTCAATTCCAGCAGATGAGAATTTTGTCATCTTTCTCAATACCTACCCACAACTCTGTTTGGTCTGACTAAGTGTTAACAAAATCATATGCCTGAAGTTCATTAGGATTGGAAAAGCATGTATCAGAGCAGTTTATTACACAGAACAGAGTAACACGTGCAGCAGACTAACCCCCTTCAGATCAGATCACTCAACATTTGGCTGTGCATACTCTCTTTTTTAAAGCCAGAGCTGCCCTTGTCTGGATATTGCTCTCCTTGACTTGTGAACCAAGCTGTCCTTTTACCCCTCTTTCCCTCATTCCATAAAGAATCTCAACCATGGGTATACATGCCTTTCAAGTGTGAAAATTGCTGGACTCCAGAAGGGCTCCACATTTCATACTGGGGAAGTTACAAAAGCACAAGAGGAATGCTATCTAATCCTGACTGTTTAGGTACACGAACACATTGCCAGATGACCCGAATGTCCAGCTCACTCCTAAGGCTGTGTTTTTTGCACTGGCAGGTAAGCCTTCCCTTGAAGGCTAAAAATGAGGCATGTACAGTAGCAAAAACCCCCACCATTTGTTTTATGAGAAGCAAAACTGCACTCTGTTATGCCAGGTCCCACTAAGCTCCCTGCCAGCCACAGCAAGAAGCTTGGGTAACTAAATTCACTACTGAATTTGTGCACATGAAGATAGCATTATAGTGGTTGCTGAGGTTTTAAATTGTTTTCACAATGAGAGAACTTCCAGCTTGTTACAAACATAACTCTGAAATAAGAGCAAACCCCTAAATAAGCGGCTTGCAAAAACCTGAAAACCATAACAGAAACACACTGAATTATCTCACTGATGTCTATTTCTTAACATCTGTCTAGTTAAGATGTTATTAAAGAGTCTTTACATAACTGTTCTGCAGGAAATCAGCTCTATGTAGCCCTACCTGCCACTACATTTTATTGCATTAAAAGTTTCCTATGGTGAATATGGATACCAGGCAACGAATGTGACTTGGTACATTTTGAACAGAATACCTTAAATACCTTGTAGAGGTACCATACCTTGGATGCTAATGTTCTACTGATATATTCTAACTTTACAGATTTGTCCTTGTTACAGCCTTTATTATCACTCCAAACAGAAGGTATCAGCCTGAAGACAGGTGCAAGTCCAGAACTTCTGGGAAAAAGAAACTAAACTTAGCTGTTCAATTAAACCTTCCACAAATGCCTTAATTGAGAAAAAGCAGCAACTGCAAAGCATGAAAACAGGTTTGTACCTCCAGAGAGGTGCTAAAGAGATATTGCATAGTGTATTTGTTATGAAAGGTTATTCCTCACAAAAGAGGAAGAAGATACACTCATAGAAGTCTTCTTTTTTTCAGTTAAGGAAAGAATTTAAACTACACTGTCACTGGCTTAAAAAGTTAATATTCAACTCCTGGAGGAATGGGCATAAAACCATGGCGCCCAAGAAAACTAATAAAATATTCTATGGATCTTCCAAAACACTGAAACCCCCACCCCAAAAACTGTACCTGTGCTCTCTTTCACCACTAAGTAATGACCAAACCACACAGTCCCATAAACAGCAACTAGGTACACTAACAGTGAACCAAAGTTGTGGATACTATACTCAGAGAAGTCATTATTTGCACCACCCACTCTGAGGGAAATAACAACAGTATCCAGAACATTCAAATAAACTATAGAAAGCATTTAGAAATCTGCAAACTGTCAGAGTCAGCATCTGTGCTTGAGTGAGCTCAAGCTCTACTTTTGCTAAAGACAGGACTCCTACAGTTCATTGGTAGACTTCAACGAAATTAGGGTTCCTCCATTAATTTTAACATATACCAAATGCAAGTTTAGAGCTCTCATTTTAAGACAGCCACATTTAAATATAATGAAGAACTGTACAATACTCACTGAGTTCAAGAGGGTCAGAGTAGGAATTCATGTGCAAAAATCTGAGTTGAAAAACTTTTACTATTAAAAAAACCAACTTAAAGAAACAACTGGATCTAGAATTTTCCCTCAAATACTGTAACTTGTATCTCTCAATTGGCACACAGCTGGAATTGCAGTAACACTTCAAGGTGCAAGACATAAATGGAAGAAGAGCAATGAAAACAAAAACCCACAATGGTCTCAGTAAACCACCACCACGAAGAAAATGAGCAAGACATCCTAATTTCTAAGTACTGCCTTTTGGCACTGTAAAAAATAAAGGTAGCGGTAGCAAAAGAATGCAACAAAGAAATTTCTCCACTGTAATATTATTGATCTTTTTGGCCATGTGCACGAGGCAAAATCTACCACTTACGAAGTGAGACTTTTGAAAATTAAACTGGACATGCCCCTTTCAACCAACAAACTTCTAGATTTAAACGAACAAACAAAAAAAAGATCCTTACCAGGAATAATCATGAACAAGAGCCTGGGTAGATTTTTACTTTCATCTTTTGAGAGGTCCTTCCAGGGCCCACACTTTAAGACATGGGTAGCAGCTCCACAACAGTAGATAAATTCTTCATGTAAGGGGACTGGCTCTTCTGACCCCGACCTCATGTTTGCTGTCAAGCAGAATAAGATACTGTTATAACAGGTCAACACTTAGAGACTTGTCTCTTTGCTATTACACCTTCCCACAGAACGATTGCAAAAAACCCAGCCAAGCCATCCCACCCCTAACAGCTGTCATATCCACTAATCTGAGGCCCAGTTCAGTATTTGATATTTGAAGGGGCTGTAGAAGTTGACACGTTACTACTATATGAGAGAAAGCATTTCAGTTTCTGTCACAGAAATACACAATGATGAACTGGACAATAAGCTCTATTCTACCTTAAAGGCAAATAATTTTAAATTTCTTGTTCATGCTGTCCGCTGAACAGATTAATCTAAAACCTATTTGAAGGCAAACAAATGAAAAAATACTAAACAAACAGAACTAGTGCATGAATGTATTTGCAAGTTCTGTGTGCCTCATAATAAAACTGGATATTGCAGCAAAACACTATGACCTTTAACCATCAAAAGCATAATTAAAAGTAACCTTAGTCCTTTCAACTATTCTTCCTTAGTGAAAAAGGACCATTCATTTTTGAGTACAAGGACACAAATTCCATTCCCTAGTCAGTTTGTGAAATTTCAGGCTTGTAAGCCAAAGCCTGAAAGATCTACAAGGTCTGCTGCACTATTAAGTGGGGGGAACTACCTTCACTAATAGTCACTGCAAAATTCTCAGTGCTACACAACTTAAAAGGAACAGGTCTGACTGAAATTTTAAGTAATGACACTTGAAAACATTAAAAAAGTACACTTGAAGAAACATTTCTTTAGTTTCCCCAATTTCAATCTGGGGTTTTGAAAGGTTTAATGTAAAGAACAACTAAGGCAGAAAAGACAGAAAATGTTTTGTTTTGAACAAGTACCACCTTGAAGAAAACTGAACATAGTATAAATGGAAAACACTTTTGGAGGGAAAGAAGAAGTGTTCTTTAATGCTGTCAATTACAACACAATTCTCTGGATGAAATCTTGCACCTCCATCTGCGTATTTCGCCCTAGCACCCCCAAAAAGAAGTTCTTTTAATGATAAAAAATGATATCTTTAAAGATAGAGACACCTTTATTACTTCATTGTTTGCCATTTTATTATCTAACTTGTAGCGACTGAAATGGAAATTAAGCGAATCTTGCCAAACTATAAAGAGGTACATTTTTAATGAATTATCCCTACTTTTATTTCTTTATTATTTAAAGCTGAAAGAAGCCAAGAGCAGTTTCAAGAAAGAAATCCACTTACACCAACAACCACAGTAAACATAAGTTGTCACCCTTTTTCTGAGGTGTTTACAATCCAATGCAAAAGTAACTAGTTCTTATACAAGAAAGTAGGTTTTAGACAAAGTTTCTGATCACGAACCAATAAAATCTGTTGTATATTTTCATTCTGATTTGATTTCACACAACAAATCTAAATGGAAACTCCACTGACAAGTCTTTATTTGCAATGTTGAAGTCAGAAGTTAAGCAATCAGAACAGAAAACTCAGCAAAACATTTTGGACTGGCATAGGAGGATTTTCAGATTTACACAGACCTGTCGTTGTAGCTTTGGTCCAGTCTTTAACTTAACTTCTAATTTCAAAAACACACAGTGTTGCAGTACCTGAAAGGAAGACTGCACACTAGAGAAAAAGTGGTTATCTGAAAAACTGCCTGTCTGAGACAATTCCAAATGGCTTCTTCATACCAGCTCTATGTAATATCTGACTGATTTTTATTGATTTATTGTTTTTAATTTGCAACTTTATGGCCTTTGGTAATAGAAAAGGACAGAAGAGCAGAACAGGGAAAAGAGAGTATATATTCTGGGATATACTCCCAGAATACTATTCACATCTGTTTCAAGATGAAATCAGTAACAGCCAAAAATACCTCTGGATCTCCTTCCTTCTTCCTAATGAAGTTTTGAAGAACAGTATTTCTATTACAGGCATCTATCCTTGGCACAAATTGCCTGCATTTCCCCTAGAAATATCTTAAGTTGGTCTATCAATTTCCAAACAGATTTAACAGGCAGAGGTCTCTAGAGATGAGGTCCTTACTGGCTCTGTCAGCCCACAGAGAGAGCATAGTTTGCAGCACAGCAGCTCCAAAAATGTTGAGGAGACAGAAGGACAAACTTGACTGGTGGGAGTTTCACAAGTTATCACTGAGATAAGTAACAAGACTCAAAGAGATGCAACTACCTAGGAAATCAGACCTTATTACGTCCCAAGCACTATTTTATTCCTTCTCTTCAAGCCCTGCACATAAATTCTCAAACCAAATGCAGGAAAAGTATTACAAGAAATTCAGCTTCTGTCAAGAGTGCTTAATCTAGTACCAAAATTTCTGTTAGAATACCAAAATCCAGGTTTTGATTCACAGGGCTTTAGCTCTAGATTAACACACGATGTAGGTGTACCAGAAAACAAACTCCTATTACAGGATACAGAGCCTTAGGTGTCAATACATGAACTGATTAGGGGAACAATCATGAGATCAGCTTCTTGGTTGCCACCTCAGCATTAGAGAAATCCTCTCCTGGTTAGCAAAGCCTATAGTAAAAACATATGAAGACACAGACTTGCATGTGCAAACCAACACATATATTTAGGTGTCTCACTACAGATCCAGAAGCCACCTACAGTAACTTTTTCAGACAGGAATATCTGGAAACAGAGTTATCCACAAAGGGCAGACTACCTCTGCCATAAGACCAACTCTTTTTATCTTTGGTTCAACTGACCCCAAAGTAAAATGCTGATAGTAAAGCTAAGTGAACTTTGTAAACATCAGAATAATTATTTATGCATCTTTCTTGACAGCATATTTTAACCGCTCCATCCTACACTATTACTTGGACTTGACATTTTATTTCAAAAATAGCTTGGAAATAACAAAATTTGATCTACACTTAAAAGAGTGCTCAATGAAAGAGTTATCACAAACTCAGACTAGCACCACATAACGTAATCAGAGCAAGTAAATTGGTATCTGACATATAAACTATTCAACCACAAGACGGGACAAACAGGTTGGTGTACCTATTCTGAAGCATGATGCTGCAGTGAAAGATGCAATGGTAACCACAAGGGCAAAGGTAAGTTGCATAAAACAATGGCGAAACCAAAATAAAAGAGAAAGAACCACTGCAGCAGATTTGACAGACGAAGTTCCACAAAATCATAAGAGAGACACCTCAAGGTGTCCATGGCCAAGGCTTCTGTGAGGCCACTGTCTTCTGGTAAGTCACAATAACATTGGAAAAAGCTACCTAGGAAAGTGGTGGAAGCATTCAAAAAATGTGTAGACATGGCCTTTGGGGACACGGTTTAGTGATGAACATGGAAGTGCTGGGTTAACAGTCAGACTCGATGATGTTACAGCTTTCTCAACCTCAACAATTCTGACTGGGAAACGTGTCTGGAAACACAGCAACCACCGTGCTCATGTCAGAATGTCCAGGGAGCTCTAGGCCAGTCAACCTCATCTCAGCTCACAAAGTTAAAAAGAAAAGAATAAATCTGCTCAAAGTTGTACCCAAGAACACAAAACAACCATTAACGTACCAGCGATGTATTTCAAGGATCACTATTGGGCAATAATGTTCAGTGTCTCCACTGAACACCTGCACAGAGGACAGGAGCTAAACGTTAAAGGTCTCAGAAGGGTCATGCAAAATGCCAGTGGGAGGAAGACAAACCAACTGGAGGACAGGGCTGCTATCCAAATGGGCCCTGACAAGCTGGAAAGGTGGGAACCACACAACAGCCAAGAACAAATGAAAGTCCTGCACCAGGAGTTCAGCAACCCAATGCAGGACCACAGGCTGGGGGCTCAAAAGTAGGAAGTGGCTTTCCAAAAAAGTCACAAATGATTAACAAGCTGAAAATGAGTCAGTAATGAGTCCCTGTTACCATCAAGCTCAAGCATATGCCAGGCTGCACAAGGAATAGCCTGCAATTTTGGAATGTGTTCATCTTCTGCTGCTTGACATTAGAAAGACTGCATCTGGAGGAACTGTGTCCAGTTTTGGACTCCTCAGACAAGCAAGATGACAATATACTGGAGAAAGCCAACTAGATGACGTGGATGCTGAAGCACGTGATGTATGTCCAAAGGACAAGGAAAAACAGTCAAAAGTTGCAGTGAAAGAAATTCCAGTGACAAAGGGTTCCTTCACATACACAATTAGGACTATCAATAATCAAAGTTGCCCTGAAAGGCAGAACATTCTCCCACAGGACAATGCTCTCAGCAACCTGACCGGCCTTGACCTTATTGAGAAAGGACCTGGACTACATCTTAGGCATAACCTACAAAGTTGGATGCATGCAAATTCATGAGACTGGACTAGATACGCCACAAAGCGCGAATTGCAAGGATGCTGTTTATCAAAAACCACTGTAAATGAGCAGAGATCTTGATGGTTAAGGATGTAAAGACATTTAAAATCATAGCCATCTTCCATCAGAAAAGACAAAAAAGAGCACCCAAGGCACTACAGGCAGATCTGGCTCAGGTAAGTCCACAGGAAAAATCACAGGAGCATGTATTAAGTTCTTCTAATCACATAAAGGGAAAGATGTTAATTCAGAATAAGAGACCAGTCTGCCAAGAGAAAATCATGCTCAAGCAACACAATTGCCCTCAATTATAAAATACCTGGCTACAAGGATGAAAGAAAATATGTAAATGTAATGCACACTGCCTTATTAAGAATTTTAGCACTATCTCCCACTGCATTCTCCTTTCCAGGCCAAGGAAATGCAGGCTGAATAAACTGATTTGCATAGTTTGAAAAGTAACTGAACAAGCTTAAAAGATAACCAATGACTGTTTGCCAGTTGTCAAGTAATCTTGGGTCAATACTGGAGCCTATAAACCGCAGGATTTTCATCAGAAACACACCTGCAACAGAGACCAGCTCTGTTCAACCCCACCATGGCAAGAACACAAGTAAATATCCAGGCTAGAGGAAAAGCTTTATGAACGGTGTGCTTTTTCAGTCTCCCATGCTGTAACCAAATAGCAACTTAGAGCCATTTGAAGGAGACCTACAAAAGCAGCAGAGCCAAACCTTTCTTTGCAATGGAAGATGGTACAACAAGAGGCAACAGCCACAAGTTGTGTCTTGACACTCCAAGGCATCATAAAAAGCAAATTGCTCGGAAGGCAATGGATGATTGCTAGGAAGGCAGCGGAACCTCTCTTGGAGGTTTTTAAGACTCAGCTGGACAAAACTAATTTTGATCTCAACAGAAAGATGGACTAAGTTTTCTCCCGATTTTTCCACAAATCAACAGTTTACAATTCTTATGGCCCTAAAACAGCAGAAAAAATTAAAGCAGGAGGTACAACAAGGATCTCAAATAAGTTTTCTAGTACCGTAGTAAATACAGTTTCATGAACACAGTATGTGACAATAACTAAGTACTTAGGTCAGAGAAAAGGAATCTAAACTAGATCAGTCCCCAAAAAATATAGGAAACTGTAGATGTATTCTTTTATTAGCTGTACCAGCTTAAATAACAAAGAAACCCTGCCCTAATAGGTGATTTTACGTGACTGAATTCAACATTAGAATGCAAAAGAATAACTGGAAAAACAGCAAGGTGCCCTTCTACACTAAGGCTCTGATAATTTCTACATTATTCCCACAGGGGAATCATCCAGACCTGACTTAAGCTCTTTGATCTGCAGACTGGAACTTACATGCTCATAGCTAGGAACTAAAAAGGGACAGACTGACCGACCTGGTAAGAAAACTGCAAAGAGGAACAAGAGACAGGGGGATTACATTATGTGAGAGATGAGGTATGTCATGACACATGATGCTCAGATCTCATCAAAGATTTATCTGGAGAAACAAGAAACAATTGATGCCAGATTTTCTCAGGAGAAAACTCAGGCCAAAGACTTTGCAAACTGTTTTGACATCAGTCACAAATCTTGACCAATTCTGTGTAAGAAAAGCAGCAGCAGCAGCCAGTAGCACATAAAAATGAAACATTTCTTCATTGTACTTTCCAGTACAATTGTCTGTCAAAGTCATATAAGAGTCCCTTTCACACTAGCTCTGAATTAGTAAATAAAAACTGTTAGGCATTATTTGTAAAAATGAACAAAACTAAAAAATTAACACTACGGATACATCAAATGAAGCAACGTAGTTACACAAAATAACACTGTTTTCCTCTTTTCCTTCCTTACAGTGAAGTAAGTAGGAGGCCTTGTTTTTAGTGATCACTTGATGAGCTAGCAATATGATGCCTTCAATTTGTTGTGTTCCTGTGTCATTCCCCCCATGCCCCTCCCTCAAGGAGTAAAACAGCTGGGAGAATTTCACTGATGACTGTATAAAAATATCAGTGACACACGTGGAAATGGGGTACAGCTTACTCATGTTTTGGGTTGTAATGATAAAAAGCTGAAGTGCAGAATGAAAACTGGAATCATTCCTCAAGTCTGAACCTTGTTCAGAGACAACACATGGGGAACTGTGCAAAGACCTAAGGAGGGAGAAACCTAGCTTTAAGAACTGGACCTTCCTGAAAGACCTTGTAACATCACATTACCATTAATAATCTTGTAGCAATGACCAAGAAAGCATGCACAGTCCTGATGTTAGGGAAAATAACTTCTGGGTATCTGTTTTGTACCAGACAAGTGGTCCCATGTTACTGTCAAACATAATAAAAGCAATTACTGAGACAGCTATTCATCAAAGCAGGACAGGACTCACGAATCAAGAAACTGTTAGCTTGGAAAGGTCCATTTGAGGACTCAAATCAGGAACAGATGGATTCCCCACCAACCTTATTCCAAAATGGTGCTTTCTTTTGAAATGAGTAATTTGAAAGAGTTTTGGTCTTAGGGTATCAAGAAATTGGAAAACATTTTCAGATCCCACAATGATACATTGATCCGGCAGAAAATTATTCAACAGATAGGATGATCAAAACCCTGGGGAAATGGATTAGGAAGACCCACCATAACTTTTAACCAACCTTTATACATCACTGTGAGTTTTAGCTTTGAGAAGTTCAACAGGTACGAATGACTGGGAAAAAAAAAATCTGTTAATTATCCTAATGGAACTACTACAGTACTCCTGGCCTTGACTTTCCCACTACTCTCAAGAGGGTGAAAAGGCAAATCAAAGACTTCCATGGGGATCAGGCACACTGGCAACCTTAATGAAAGCAGTCACACCTCTGAAAGCATCAACTGTTCATCTACAGCACTTAACAGTCAGAAGCAGATCTGATGTTTCACTACAGTTTTGGAAACAATGCTCTAAGGAGAAGGAGTCTCTTTCTCCTTTGGCAATCGCAGACCTCAGTTTAACAAAGGTCACAAAACCCTAGCCATGCTTGCCCAGTGCTCCAAAAGCAGAGTCTATGTCCTTTGGTACCAGCTAGATCAAAGCTCCTCCATTTGCTGTTTCAGTTTAACACTTGGTTAGGAACACAGAGCACTGGAGTGACAGCAAATATAAAGGAAACCCTGAGAAGTTACCCTGGTGTGGCCGAGGGTCCCTGAGGCTTCACCCAATACCAGCCACTATGAATGTATGCAAAAGAATAAAGACATGACATTCTAAAAGTGGAGTATGTTTTATCATACTCGAATTCCAGGGTACAACGGAAGAGGATGCACTGAAGTATTGGATCCAGAGAAAAACCAGGGCTTTTAAAACTGAAATCTCACAGGGGAATAAACAGAAGGTGGTAGGCATGAATAATATGTGGGTATAATAAATACACTTTATATTCTGAGACTAAACTGCATGTTAGCAAAACCTCAGTCAAATACAGTATCTGTGTGAAAGAACATAAAAAGCTGCAGCTGAAGTACAATGCCTGCATGGTAAGAAAGGTTTCCAGGGGAAAAAAAATATGCCAGGTCTCTTCTGACCAAAAATTTCAAAGACACAGCAGACTCATGTCAAGAGAATCTTGTAAATAAACTTTCCCAGCTGCCCATTGCATTAGAAAGTCAAAGGGAGAATAAATCATTTTGGAATGGATAGCATGAGAAAATTGTCACAAATTCAGTGAAGTTTGCAAAGTATGCAATTTGTTTATTTGAATTATGTTGAACATCAGTATTTTGGGATGAACTGGGCAAAACTTAAAATTTAACACCACGATTACAGACTGGGTTAAAACTTGGCTGAAGTTAAAGGTGGGAATGTTGTACTTCATGAACAAGAACCCCTCATGCTTATGTTTGAATACAGAGAGAACCATCCATGGTCTCTAAACTTCAGCACAAATCACCATACAAACGAAAGCATGTTCAAAAGTGAATAGTTAATCGAATTATGGGGGAGAAGACACGGCCTTTTACAGGGTATTGCTTAAAAGGAGAGAGAGCAAATATCAAAATATACTGCCAAAAAAAAGAGACAAGGACACATGGACAAGAAGAAACTGAAAATATCATTGAGAGAAAAGAAACATATAAGGCAAATAAGCCTGCTTGTGGTCTAAGAGTTTGGGAAAGAAACACTTGCTCAGTGAAATACAATGATGCTTCTTTACCATGTGGTTCCTACTATCCCTAGGGAAAATGAGAACTTTTCAAAAGAAAAAAAAAAAGCCAAAAATCTATTTGGCTCTTCAACCATATGTTTTATACTCTCATTTATTCTCCTACATCAAAAGAACTACAGGTCCCATATTTCTGCTGGACAGCTGTTTAAGTAATACATGTAATCTGCCCAACATTCAATGAAACATAAAAATGCAACAATTTAAAATAACAGCAACCTACCTATTCACTTAAACCACAGCTCCCAGAAGTTAAGCATTTGAAGAAACATCCATCTTTCAGCAGCAATGATAACAGGCAAAAGCAGAAAAAAGCCAATTTATTTCTCCTTATGTTCAATGACTCATTTTTCACCTCCTATTAGAATAAGATTCACTGCTTCATGGAGAGAACTATTCTTTCTTTTGTCTTGTCAAGTAATGCAAAGTTCAAGGAGCATTATGAACATTAGAAAGAAGCAGATATCAAATTAAAAAAAAATAAATCCACAAATACAATTAGCATCCCACTGCTCTTGATTAGGCTTCCCCCATCCTTTCCTATGCTGTTCAGCACAAATCTTCCCATGGAACTATCCCTTACTTCTCTGTTTATTCTGTATTTTCATGTTAGTTATTCTCCTTTAACTTAAAATACGCTCCAAATTAAAAAAATCTTTTTCTTCTCATTTTATTATTTCAAGTTACGTATGTTCTTACATCAACTGTTCATCCTGCCTTCAGCTTAGCTGTCCGGCTGCTGCTGGTCTTCCTGCTTTCTAGTGAGGACATAAAAGAATTATCTACACACAATAGACCAACTTACTAGTCACAGCTGCATTCTCCAGTAACCCCTCAACCCGTGCTTGCTGCTTACTACCTCCTCCTTATGTTTCCTGCAGCAGCTGTACATTCTGAGACTCATCCACTCACTTAAACAGGTTAGGAAGGCACTGCAAGCAGAGACATGAAAACAAACTGAAGCAGACTGTATGGAGCTCTGTGCAAAGGACAAAGAAGTCAAGCAGGAGAATCAATGAACAGGAGACATGAATAACACCAGGCAGCATTAGATCCCTTTCTGAGCCACTACAGCAGTATAATTGTCTGTATTCCTGACATGAGGCCTGGAGTTTGAGTCCTTCCCAGTAAAAAGTGCTGATTCTGCTCATCAGGAGGACAGGACAGGGAACTGAACAGCCAGGCTGGGTACAGTGGTTCAGGAGCCAGAAAGTTTCTCCAGAACCATTGCTGCAGGAAGGCCTGCACATGCCAGTGCTCTGACATACAGTTCTAGTCACAAGAGGATGCAAAGACAACTCACCATGCTGGGAAAACTGCAGCTTGTTCCTCACCACAGCAGTAACCCCTGAAGTAACTCTATTATAGCATTTTGCACAAGGGCCCAGCTCCTCCCATCAAAATAACACTGCTAAATCCTGGTAACTCATGACTATGAACACAGACATACAGGAACAATGCTTGTGCCCCTCACAGATTCAAGTAAGAATCCAGTTTTCATCTGATACTCATTCCCAACTGGTGCTACAATTTCTTTCAGGAGGTAAAATTTGAGGAGTCGGACTTCTGCAAAACGTTTGTATCACAAGTGTTTTATTGCTTTGGGATTCTTTTAAACTAAAGATTTGAATAAAGAATTGATCAAAACAAAGGACAATGCGAAGAGAATCTAAACAGAAGCTAGAAATGAGATGGAAAAAGGAAAGAACCAAGTGAATAGCATGGTAGCAGCAGGCGGAAGCAAAGATACTGAAGAAAGAAACAAGGATAATGATGTAAGAAACCCTGCCAAACCTGAAGTTGTAGCATCGCTGGTCAGATCAGGCACATCAGTATTACCTAACATATGGTAACAAGGCATTGTCACACTACATGAGGTGGTTGTGCAACCCCAGCAAGCTAAACAAGCCGTTCTCATTCATTTCACCAGTGACTATGTAGTCAGGCTTGTATTCTGTGAAAACTTCGATTTGTTTCACGCTTAGTTGCTCTTTAAGCTCAGACATTTCATATTATACACTTTTTCTCCTATTACGAATATTCTTCTACCAGAATAATTTACTTCCCCCAGTATAACCTGTTTACAAGCTTCACAAGACATCTAAATGTCATCATTCAACATGTAAGCTGGAATCCAATGCTGTCAAACATTTCCCTGGGAATTCAGTGTCTACACAGTGGTTTGTCAGGAGCAGAAAAAGCACAGCCACATTGCTATTAAGAGCATGCCTGATTTAAGTAAGTGAAAATTACCTGTCCTTCATATCCTGCAAACATGTTTTCTGTATAAATGCATGCTTAGTATGCTCTGAAGATGAAACCTTGAAATTCTGATTCTAATACTCAACAAAAATAACCTACACATCATCCAAAATGGGGACCTCCCCTGTTTCCAGACAAGGTGCTCTCGTTATAATAAACCACAAGAATGGAAAGTGCTATTTAAAAGAAATCAAAGTTATCAACTAAAAAAACCCAAACCAAAATCAGCATTGAAAACAGTGCAATTAGAAAGCTTTAGAGTAACTCTTGTCAAATTTACTTGATAAGTTTTTGGCTTGGCAGTCATATTGGAAATTTTGTTTTACCATTACCCATACACAATTTATCGTAATTGTCCTTGTGAATCAAATGAAGCAGATAAATAGTTAATAATCCATCACTGTCTATTCTAATTTAAAAAGTAGAAAATACTATGCAGAATAGCAGAAAGCATGTCGAAAATGAACAGACATTAGTGAGTTAATGGATTTTTGACCCACGGAACTACTTGTTGCTGGATGTTTGGAAAACTAGAGCTATGCATGCATCAAAGGCAAGGATGAATTGATGGAGATATCCACAGTGGATCTTTAAGACCTCAGCACATTTGTTCCAGAAAGTTCCTGGACTGCACTTTGTTGCAAGCTGAGTGTATACTCCCAGAATGGGACTAGGTAAAGTAGAATCATACATGTTTGCCTTGTTTCGCAGGCATCTGCTTAGGGTACTGTCCAAGATTCCTAAAAAGTCACTAACTTTGACTGCTTCTATATAAACCTTGTAGTAATTCCATGATGGAAAGTATAAAGTCTTAGTGTTGTCACTTACTCAGATCTGTAAACGTGTGACCACTTCCCTCATTGACATCATAAGCAAGTGTCACAAAAAAAAAGGAAGCTGAAATAATTACAATTAGTAATTGAAGGTTTCTAGTCTCTGAGATAAGCAGAATAGAGATGCTTATCCAGATTCTGACACAGGCCCATGTGGATGGACTCTCAGACCTTAACTGGGCATCATAAGGTCCCAGAGGGCCAGGAGTATACAATACCTAAAAGAAACAAGAGTCTGCATCATTCAAGTCATTCAAAGCTTTAATATTACATTAATTTGCAAGAAAATAAGCTCCTCCTTCATTCTCTCAACACAACAAAAGACTTACCACTAAGAAACCCCTCAACTACTGTCATGCCTCAAACAGCCCTTCATCATTATCCTAATTTCTTTCACCGCACATTCCCATGCCATCATTTACTTGCTTCCTGAACCTGCTGCTCCCTCCATCTGGCACAGGCACCTCTTCTCTTGTGTAGTAAATACAGGCGTGAAGGTGGGTGCTGACAGTGATGATGCCCTGGGACCAGCAGTGACAGCAAACCTGACAGACAGCAGGTTCCCGAAGGAGGGTGTGAGCCTGCAGGACTCCCTGCTTTTCCAAACCAGCAGCTCCTCTACTAAAATACGCCTCTTTCCACTTAAAAAAAAATCTCACCTCACTTCTAACCTTTAAGAATTTATAATCTTATTTTCCTCTTTTCCTATTTATAGGCCCTTCAGGTCACAGACTTTTCCTTTTCTCGTTTTATAACATGCCACCAAGATAACAAGTATCACTCAGCTCCGAGAGATGCTTCACAGGAACAAGTGTTAACACACAGAAAAAACACTACAAATAGCATCACCTCAGTTGTTTTCTGGAAAAAGAGACATCACTTAGGACTCGTTTCATGGAGTCTCCTCCACGACAAAACAGGTCAAGGGAGCACGTATGAAGCGCTTCTTTCTGCATGGGATGCGTCAGTCCATCCTCAACCGCACGCCTAGAGATCACCAGCGTATTTCGGCAGAACAGGTCTCTGTTACAGACCCAACACAGCCGGGCTGGCGGCACCTCCCTGCTGGGCGAGGCTCCGGGTCAGCCCCGCACGGCGGCGGGGAGGGACCGCCCGCGGGCCCGGGGCGGCTCTCGGACCCTGCACAGGGACAGGGGAGGCAGGGGAGGGCAGGGGAGAGCAGGGCAGGGCCGCTGCGGCACGTACCTTCCCCGTTCGCAGGTTCCCCGGCTCCCGGCACGGCGGCGGCCGGCGCTGTCTCTGCCGACACCGGGCGGAAGCAGCGGGCGAGGAGGGGCCGGGCCGCTCCTTCCGCCGGGGCCGCGGGGCGCGCTGAGGGCGGGCCCGACCCGCCCCTCCCGCCCGCGCCGTGAGGGCGGCGGCTGCGACCCCCTGAGGGAGGGGACCGCCCTTCTTACCCTGCCCATCCTACCCTGCCCGTCTTTCTTACCCTGCCCCTCTTTCTTACCCTGCCCTTCCTACCCTGCCCATCCTACCCTGCCCATCCTACCCTGCCCATCCTACCCTGCCCTTCCTACCCTGCCCATCCTACCCTGCCCAGCCCACCCGGCGTCAGGCGCCTGGAAACGGCCCGAGCGGGAGGGGAAGGTCATCCCGCCACGCGCGGTTTGGGGTTTTCCCTCTGCCTGTCATTCACTCTGTGTCAAACGTCACAGTTTCTGTGGGAATTCTGGCAAAGGAGAAGAGGAATAGGTAGTTTCGAAAGAGCAAAATGAGCTGGGGTGCCTAAAAAATGGCAGAGGAAGGGGTAGAGAAGTGCAGGCTTATCCTTGAACATGTTTGAAGGCTAGGATTGTAGCTCACCAAGGTTGGATCATCCGGTCGAACCATCAGCTGCAAACCCCAAAACCACTAAACCACATCAACCGGGCACCAGATCCAGACACCTCTTAAACACCTCCAGCGATGTGACTCCACCACCTCCCTGGGCAGCCTAATCCCATGCCTGACCACTCTCAGTGAATTTGCTTTCTAGGATCTAATCAGAGTCTTTTCAGTCTGTTTAAGGCCATTTCCTCTGGTCCTCTCACTGTAGGTATGGTAGAAGGGACCACCCCTTCCTCACCACTATCTCCTGTCCAGTGGTTTCAGAGAGCAAAGAGGTCTCCCCTGAGCCTTCTGGAAACTAAACATGCTCAGCTCCCTCAGCTGTTCCTCATAAAGCATCCCTCATAATGTTTTCTTTCATGAGCCTTGTTGCTCTGTGCCGAAAACGCTGCAGCACACCAATGACCTTTTTAAAATGAGGGGCCCAAAACTGAGTACACTACGGGAGGTGCAGTCTCACTAGGGCCTACTCCTGCTGGCAACATCGTTCTTGATATGGGCCAAGATGCCACTTGGCTACCTGGGCATGTTCCTGGCTCAGATTGAGTTGGCTGTCATCCAGCACCTCCATGGATGTTTGTCTTAGCTGCATCTCAATGGACCAGAGCATCTGGACTGTAGCAACACACTAAAGCACACGCATTCCTCCCCCTCAAAAAAAAAAAAAAAAAAAAAAAAGTTTTAGGGATCAACTTGCAAAAGAACACCATGCAACTAGCAACAGGACAGGAAGACATAGTCTTAAGCTGCACCAGGGAAAGTGTAGGTTGGACATTAGGAAGAAATTCTTCACAGAAAGGATGATTAGATCTTGTAATGGGCTGCCCAGGGAGGTGGTGGAGTCACCAGCCCTGGAGGTGTTTAAGGAAAGACTAGATATAGCACTCTATGTCCTGGCCTAGTTGACATTAGGTCATAGGTTGGACTCAATGATCTTAGAGGTTTATTCCAACCTAATCAATTCTGTGATTCTGTGAAGGTAAAAAAAGTGGTAGTAAATTTTTCCCCTAAGCCCCAGGAACCTGACACAGAGTCTGCATGTCTGCTAGGTAAGGTGTGAAAGGAACTCAGGGAAGATGTAATGAACAAACTAAACCCCATGCTTATCAGAGAGGAGCTCAGGGAAGTTTTCATGCTGAAATGCTGCTTTTTCAGGTAGAAGTGTTGGAAGAGATGTTTCCAGTTAAAGCCAGGATAGTAGATAAAAAGAAATAAATTTCATAGTAGGGAATTGGCAAGATTGGATTGTGTTTATTTAGGAGTTACACAGGGATTCAGGCATGAAGAAGCTGGACTGCGTAAGCACAGGCTACAGGAGCTGCTGAAGGACTGGGGAGTACTGCCTCTAGCCAAAACCTGAGTGAGCAGCTTCAAAAGGAGTCCCTAAGGTTTGTATGCATGTTGATTGAATCACTGGTAGGAATAACAAACACAACAGGAAGTGGAATAGGAATAGGAAAGATGCACTTGAGAACCATCACCTTTATTTTCTGTGGAGGGACATGGTGCCTCAGAAATTTGTGTGACTCTTTGGAGGAGCCAGGTGACCTCATCTGCCAAGGCAAACCAGGCCAGTGAACACAGAATCATAGTATAATAGGATATCCTGAGTTGGAAGGGGCACATCTGTATCATCACATCCAATTCCGGGTCCTAGACAGGACACTCCAAGAATCCCACCATGTGCCTTAGAGCATTGTCCAAATGCTTCTTGAACTGTGTCAGGCTTGGTGCTGTGAGCGCTGCCCTGGGGAGCCTGTTCCTCTGCGTGAAGAATCTTTATCTAACATCCAATCTAAACCCTCCGTGAAGCAGCTTGCTGCCATTCCCTCAGATTCTGTCACTGGTCACAAGAGAAAGAAAGATTGATGCCTGCCCCTTGGCTTCCCCTCATGATAGTGTTGAAGACTGCAATGATGTCTCCCCTCAGTCTCTTCTCCAGGCTGAACAAGCCCAATGACCTCAGCTGCTCTCGTACGGCTTTCCCTCTAGTCCTTCACCATATTTGGAGCTCTCCTTTGGACACTTTCTAACATCTTTTTTATCTTTTTTTATATTGTGGTATCCAAAACTGCACACAGGGCTCAAGGTGAGGCCATACCAGTGCAGAGCAGAGCGGGACAATCACCTCCCTTCACTGGCTAGTGATACTTGTGGTGCACCAGGCATGGCTGGCCCTCCTGGTTTGGGCAAGAATTTTCATTAAAGGTTTTTAGAAGATTCAGAAGTCATGTTTTATTGAGCCACTCAAGATTTGAGCCCCTCAGGATTGGACTCAAAAAAATACTGCAATTTGTTTTAGTTGTTAATCAGTAGCTATAACTAGACAGTTATGATTAAGTAATTGCATTGTGAACATTGCATGCTTGGCTAATCTGTTGTTTTAAGAAAAGGGAAGTCAATCCCAAGATGAATGAGCTGTCTGGATGACAGCCACCAGGAGTGAAGTCAGCAGAACTGAGCAGTAACTGAGGGAAAGGTAAATCAAACAGTAGGAGACCATGACCATCAACTCATTGACAACTACTCTAAACAAACCCCCAGCTCAAATGGAGGAAAGAACTGTGCAGATGGACTAATTATCGTAAGAAAAAAAGAGTTATAACTAGCATATAGGGGGTTTGAGCACTAAATAAAGAAAAAATTGTGTAATGCTGATGGTATTGTTGGCCAAAACATATAAATAGTATAACGTTTTGATGACTGGGGTGCCAGCCTTTTGTGTCTTAGCACCAAGCTCCCTACTTTGCACAAACTTGAAGCAAAAATTGGAATATTTCACCTTAGTTTGTGAATTGGTGGTGTGCACTTGTGGAAAAGCTCAATGAGATAAAGATTACGACCTTCAGATGGGTGGATATCTGGTAAAGAGATAGGGTAGAAAAGAAAGGTTAGGAATTGATTATTATCTTTTTCAATGGATTGTGTAACAGGTAGGACTTACAAGAAGTTTGTCTGAAGGTCAGTACTGTTCAACACAGGCATTAATAGTCTGGAAAAACGGGTGTGAAGGAGAATATACAACTGACACATGAATGATTCCAAGCATTAGCACTGCCTGTTCTTCTGAACAACCTTTATACCATTCATCTTACATGCATTACACCTGTGTGCCTGCTCTACCCTTCCGTGATTACTCTGTACACCTCAGCATTTCAGGTCTCTTTACCTTCAACGCTGCTCACCTGTCCTACACAGCTGTACCCCATAAGGGATGAGGCTCGGCCACAGCCCCATTCCCAGTCACCACAAACTGTGTGCCTACAGGGGCGGACAATGGAGTAGTAAAATCTGTTGTTCACACTGAGTTATTTAGATTTAAGAGAAACTGTCAGGTTGCAGTGGACCTCTTGAGCAATAAGTTGATGGAAATATTGACACGTGAGATAAAGCTGAGTATTTAGATAGAATATAAAGCCTAGTGTTTCCAAAATCAGGTAATATTTAGTAGCCATTGGGAAGTGAATGTTATGATTGTCACTGTGTGGTGGTGATGTTCTCGCTGCTTGGATTGGGACTGAAGTTCCTATCTCTCAGAAAGGGTACAGTAAATCTAAAGAACATGTAGAAAATGTGACAAAATTTTTCACAGCTCTAAATTCCTCCACATAAGAAGTAGAAAGTAAAATGGAAGCTGGAAGACAAGCTAATGAGAAAAGTAGCTTGGGGAAATAATGCCAATGGTTTATGAAATCAAATTGAATGGACAGTGATTCCTCATTATAATTTCTAATGCAAAACCTTTGGAAAACAAATTAGACTAATAGGCAGTGGCTTCAAAAGCAAAATATTTTAAGTAGTCTTAAACTTCATTGAAATATCACAGATTTCTAAAATTTAACAGGAATATACAAAAAGATACGGCAGATTTATGGAAAGAAAATTTATCAGGGACTGTTAAACATTAGAATACTCTGTAAAGGCTCAGGCAGCCCTGAGAGCTGTCACTCAGCCAGAGCTTGTACCAGGGAGATAGCCCAATGTGCTTGCCCTTTCCTTGGCACAACTATCAGAGATTGTCAAAGACAGAATGGACTTTTGGCCTAACCTGATATAATTTTCATGTTCCTATTTGCAACTAACATTGCTTTTTTTTTTTCCTGAGATTCACATCAAATCCCTCAGATCATTTCTTATTCCAGAACCCAGTTTGTCTAATGTACACTGAATAGATAAAAGAACCACCTAGGTGCTTGATGTACTGTTGATCAGAGTACATTTTATTAAACAGTTTATAAAATTGGTTTGTCAGTGGCAGGTTAGTTGGTATGACATTAAAATAATGAATGCATGTATTTAATTTGATAGGAACTGGAGTTGGTAAGTTGCTGTAGTGAAGTCACAAAAAGCTCTTTCACTTTTGTAGAAGAGGCAATTTGCCCTGGTCTGTGAGCAAAGGGAAACTTAAGGTAGGAAAATGTCATTATTCCACATCTCCTTGGAAAAAAATGGACTTGACATAATGTTGATTGTCTCATTGTGCCCTATTGTGTGAGCACACACAGACTTTGTGCCTTTGAGTTATGTTCCTATCATAAATAGCAGCAATAACATTTTATTCCTATATTATAAGACTGAAAAAGACAACTGCAAGGTTTTGGAATCAGAATTTGATTGGAGGTTGTATATTTTATATATTATATGTATAATATATATAGTATTGCTATATAGTATCTTATAGATAGTATATTATAGTATATATATTATAGTATAATATATATAGTATTGCTCTCATGTGCTTCTTTTTTTCAATATATAAAGCCACAATACTGCAAGCACAAAACTTTGAGCATGGGAATGATCTAACATAGGGTAATGATCCCAGAGTTTCTGGACATGCATAGGCTTGCTTAAACAAACAGCATCCTGGAAAACAGCGATCTTAAACTGGCTCACATGCATAAAAATTTTGCTAGACCAGGGTGGAGTACAATAAATACATTTAAGGGCTCATTTAATTCAGGCATAGGGAAAAAATAAAATTTATGTTATGAAAGCTTGGGGTAGTGCTTTATAAGGCCAGATTTTCATGAGTATTTGGCATTACTTGCCTGGTTATGCTTTTACTGCTACATGAAACAGGACAAGTGAGTGTCCTTCAGTGCTGAACCACTGGCTTTCAGATTGGTCAAGCATTGCCCTGTTCTGTGCCTGTGAACACTCTGATGAACTGTCCTGGGTGCATTCCAGGCCATGGGCTTGCACCAGAAGCCATGCTCAGTAGTCAGGATGAAAAATCCTCCACCAAACACAATGTTCTCCACCTCGTGTGGCCTTTCCAGAGCTGTCCTTGCAGCCTTTGCACTCTCACCCAGCCCATACCATCACACTGCATCCAGCCCATGTTTTGTGAAATAGAGAAGTCACCCTGGAGTAGAGTCTTTGTATTTTTCAAGCACTTACAAATGAAAAAATCCTACACAATATAACAATTTTGCCTAATGGCCAGATTGGTACCGCCCAGCTCCAAAAGGAGAACTGAGCCGAGTACTAAGTGTAGTTGTGGCCAGGCTGCACCCCTTGGCTGGCTGAGGGTCTCTGGTGCTACTTCATTTAACTGCAGAGGTATGGCTTCTGACAAGGCCCAAATAGGAACATTTTATATAGCCAGGTACCAGGAAGTCCTTGAGGAATATTGGTGCTGAAACAAATAAGCCTGGAATATTTTTGCTGGCATCAATGAGAGGCACAATGGCAGCACATTCAAGCAGGTTTGAGAAGTTAGTTGGTAGTATCTCTAAGCACCAAATAAATCTGCAGGAGATAGGTTCTTCTGGCCAGTGCTCTGGAGGCCATCTGTTGCAGGTTTGTTTAGTAATATTAAAAGCACAATAATTGCTATGATCTATATATTTAAGGCTATTTCATAGTTCAGTTTAAAATGCTTAATCCAAAGAAAGCACAATTAATATCCAATCAAAATAGAAAATTCCCTTTACATGTTAACAGTTACAGGACAGCAAATCCTGTCAAGGAACAGATGGAAGTATCTTTGTTAGTATTGCCCCACAGATGAGTGGAAATTAGTTTTAAGGCAGTAGAGACAGAAAAAAGTGCATGTATGTGTAAAGTAACATACAGAATTCACCAAAACTACATAAACACATGAAAAAAAAGTTGCTGGTAAAACTTCCTGAAGAGACATTTGATTCTTGAAAGGATACACTAATGTAAAATGTGTTTGTAGCTAGCTGTTAATGCAGCTGTGTGTACTGGAACAACTCACACAGCAACTGCCTCATATTTAATAGCTGTAAACTGTAAATGAAATAAAACATTGACTTTCAATGAAATACATTCCATTTATAAGTACATTTGAGAACTAGTCAGATAATTTCTGGTTTCTTTTTCCTCTTGCCTTCCCCTGTTGCTATCTAAAACTGACCATGAGAACTGTTAGTCATGAATCACAGCCGTGTTTGGCTAAGAATCTTCATCAGAGATTTTATGGTGTTTCAGAGGGTGTAGGCTTCAGCTCAGGTACAGAACAAAGTCTCTTGTAAAAAGTCAGCCTAGCTTTTGATTCAGCAACATGGATCACATTTTTGCTTAGCCTTTGCAGAATATTGAATTTTATTCTGAACTGTAATTTATGATTACTTGTATGTGGTCTCCCTTTAAGCAATCATAGACCCTTACGCAGAGTTAAAGGGTTGACAATGAAATACAAACCACTAGAAAGTGGTGAACTTTCCAAACACCTTTCTACACTGCTTCCTTTTTGTTAGTGATGAGACCAACTAATTTGCCCCTGAGGTCAATATGCAGAAAAAACCTGCTGTGGTAATGTTTTGGTTTTAGTCCCAATGCAGATAGTAAATTATAATTATTAATACTTCAGCCATTTTAAATGTATCAAATTGTTCTCCTTTACAACAGCACTTGTGTAAGTTTAGCTGTATTAAATCCCCTAAAATGTCACGTGCGTTTTTTCTGTACCTTTGACAATAATGCAATATTCTTTATACTCTAAAACTGTATTGTTGGTGAAGTAAAATCTGTGACTGAATTTTAGTTTAATGATGCATTATAATTTTAATTTAATTTATGTCAGTGTTACATGAAAGAAAATTTTAATGTTTTACATACCTTTTCTCTTTCCCTGTCACCATTGTAATGTTACAGTACTTTATACTCACCAACAGAGTGGGTGACTTTGGTTTTCTATTCCCTTGTTTAATTTTGGAAAGAGATGTAGTTCCAAAACAAACATGAGGTTTAGACATCAAATGAAAGAAAGGTCAGCCCATCTCCTGAGTCTAGCACAAATGGTGAGTGGAGTACATGGACAAGTGTAACTACGTAGTTATAATTTTGCTCTAGAAATTAAGCATAGGAAAGACAAACCAAAATGTTACTTTTCTGCTTTTTCATCTGCCCTTTTAAACTAAACTTACAGATAGACTGACAGGAAGGATAACATAGGAAGGGACTCTGGAGATTTTCTAGATAATTCTCCTGCTCAAAGTATGGTCAGCTGCAGCAGGTTGCTTAGAGCTCTGTGACCATTTGGGTTTGAATCTCCACAGGGATAGAGACTGCACATGTTTTCTGGGCAACCTCTTCCAGTGTTTGACCTGGAATTAATAATAGTAATAATAAAAAAGATGGTTTGGGATGTTCTCATTTTTAATTTTATTTCCTGTATTTCTTTGTGTGCCCACTTCTTGTCATGTAACTGGCTTCCACTTCTTTACTTCTCTACATCAGGTATCTTTACTCCCCTAAATATTGATCAGAGCTCCCTAAGATTTCTCCAGGTTGAACAGTCCCAGCTCTCTAAGCCCTCTCTTGCTTCTATCCCACAGTCATCTTTGTGGCCCTTTGCCAGACTTGTCTGTTTAAGTCAATGTCTCTCTTGCATTAGGATCCCATGATGGACACAGCACTCCAGATGAGGCCTCACCACTGCTGAGTGGAAGACAAGGATCACTGTCTTCCTAGCAATGCTCCTAGCAATGCTCCTCCCACCACAGCCCCAGGATACTGTTGGCCTTCCTTGTTGCAAGGATTCATTGCTGGCTTGCAGTAAAACTTGTCCACCGGGACTGCCAGGTCCTTCTCTGCAGAGCTGTTTTCCGTCTAGTTGGTCCCCAGCCTGCTTGGGTGTGTGGAATTATTCCTTTTCCTGGTGCAGAGCTTCATACTTTGTGGAACTGTGTGACCCTCTATGGCCATCTCTGCAACCCACTGAGGTTACTCTGCATGGCAGTACCTTCACCCCACTTCTCCCAGTTTTCCTGAGGGTCTGGCCCGTTGTCCAGGTCATGAATGCAGAGGTTAGACTGTACTGGTCCTGCTATCGACCCCTGGCTGTGCTGTTAGTGACTGGCCTTCAACTGAACTTGGGGCCACTGATTACAGCCTTTTGAACCCAGCAGCTCTTGATATTTTGCCATGATTTCTGACAGTTTCTCAATTTGCAGAACATCAGATGTTCTTATATTTTCTGTGAAGGCACCTATAATGGCTCATCCATTATTCTCTGATAAATTCTTCTGCCATTTCATCTTGTGCTTGTGTTTCTGACTTCACAGGACAGACATAATTTTCCCTGCACAGAAGAAGGGAACCTCATTCTGGTTTATTATATTTTCAATCAGTTAACAGTAGTGAAGAAGCTTTTCCTGTGTGCCTCTCTCCAGAGTGTTGCATGGGCACAGACTGTGCAGAGTCTCCATTGTTCTTTCTGTAGCATTACTACACTTTTTTCTCTGCAGGATTCTAAAAGATGGCAGACTTTTCTTCTGGATTATAGACAGACATATCCCTCCAATATCTTCTGGTTTTATCATTTGGCTCCAAGGCAGGTGCAATTACTAGATACTTGGGAGAAAGGGTGAGGAGGAGGCCAGAGGTTGTTGCTCTGAAATACTTATCTGTTTAAAAATATAAGAATATATCAATTATACAAATAATAGACTGTGGCTTGCTGCCACATGACAAAAAACAAGAGGGTAGATTACATTTAAGGATGAAATTATTGATGAGCTTGGTGAAACACTTGGAACAGTTTGCTGAAAGAGGTGCTGCTGGAAACATTCTAGGTCAGGCTGGACGGAGCTCTGAGCAACCTGATCTAGTTGAAAGTGTCCCTGCACATTGCAGAGGGGTTGGACTAGATGACCTTTAAAGTGTCTTTCAACCCACACTACTCTAGGATTCAGTGATTCTGTGACTGACAAAAAACTCCTGTTAACTTACAATGTATGTTGAAATAATAAACCCAGACAGTTCCACTTGAGAAATACTTTGTAATGTTCTATGGCTATTTTTGATTATAGTCTATGGGAACCTATTATTTTGGGGTTTTGGTTTTCTTGGAGTTTCCTTTGAGGGGGGTAACATTTCAAGTAGTTGCTATTTTCAATACAATTATTTTTGAATAGCACAGAGGTGGGATTAGGCTGGTACTGGAGCTACTGAGCTCAGCTCTTTCACTGTTGTGGCCAGTTTTGCTGTTCACTCAACTTAGAAAGCCATTGGAAACTGGATTTAGCTGCCTACATGTAGCAATCTAGTGCTATTTGACATGCTGTTGTGCACCTAAGACATATGTAGGGGTCTGGCACAGGAGAGACAGGACCTATCAGGCACTTTCTGGTCTGGCAGCTGGTGTCTGAACATCTCAGTGACATCCCCTAGGACATCTTGGCTGGGACTTTCAGGTGTTTGTGCAACCCAACCCTGTCCTGCCAGTCAGCCATCATTGTGTGAATTCCAGTGAGCAGCACTACCTTATCAATTATATTTAAAAAGTCTCTGAAATTAGCAACATTGCCAAGTTTACCAATAAATTCATAGTTACTGTGCCTGAAAGAGAGCAGAAGAAACATGTATGCATACTGATACCTGTACATGTGGAATGTGATTGCATATGCAGTGGGTTGATGGGAAGACTATAAAAAGGTCTTTAATAAAATATGTATTACCCAGATAGTAAATAAAAGAGAGTATTTAATTAAGAAAACAATTCCATTTGGGAAGCATGCATACTTAGAGAAGGATACATTTATGTATTTTTAGAAGTTCTTAACAGTCTATGTTACAAAAGTTATATTTTTGCACTATGTTTGAAAGTGTTAACTGGCGTCAGTATAAATGTGAATTAAAGCTGCTCTTGTTACACATGAACTGGAGCTGGGGGCATTGTACTCATGTAAATGCCGAACTTTCTCCACTAATTCCTGGGCAGGAGCCTTGTAATCCTCTGGGAAGGTGTTTTGACAGTCCTTTTCATTGCTGAAAGCAGTGCTGAAAGGAATTTCCTGCCTTAGATTTCAGAGGTCTATTGGAATTGCTTTACTGGGGAGCCTGACTCTTCAGCAGGCAGGAGGGAGGTGGCTACAGTAGGGCAAGGTTTGCTCCATAAAACTTGGCCTCTCTAAGCCTTCCAAGAAAAAGAATGGAAATTGGTCACTTTTTCTTTAGACTCAGAAGTCAGCAGCTTGAGATCCCATAGCATTTTTGGACCTTCTCCCCTTCCTTTCTTGTGCTGTCTGTATAATTTAAGTAGAACAAGTGTGTTCAAGAATTTGCTATCGGCTTTTTCTAGGTCATATTTCTGAAGACCTCACAAGCATCACAGTGCTATTTGCCAAAAAATTAACATAAGTTGAAGTGAAATTCCAGCATATGGCTGGAAGAAATCCAAGTGAGTGCAATATGTAAATAATCAGACTTTCAGCTTCTGTCCTCTACTAAATGTGTTTCCTTTGTTACAATCAGTTCTTTATTATTTGAATATCTCATGTCATTCTTTTAATCACCAGATTCTCCTCTATTCCTAATTTCTTCCTTTCTCAAATAAAATAAAAAAATGTATGTTTTGCTAAAACATAATGGGTGTAATATTAGAATTTTTTTCATAGTTCTTCAGATTAAATAAGCTCAGAGTATATATTCTATTTTACATCATACATTGCTAAAAATGACAAAGGAAGTTAAAAAGGATTAAAAATAACAGTTCTTTTGACAGCTGAAATTCAAATTCAACTAAATATAAACATTTTTTCTCTTTGAAACTGAGATCATAAGCAGACAGCCAAGTCTTTCCCAACTTTAACTGACTAAATCTAGTTGCAGATTTATTTTAAGCACATAATGCCATTGCTGATGAATCTTTTATTTGTTTATCTTCACAATATCCCTGTGAATGTAGGAATTGCTGTTGTCTCTCCTTAGTAAACAAACACATCAGTTGCATTAAGTATTAAAGCAATTTAAAATCTAGCCTAACTAGAAGATTTTCATGTATAGATGGCTTCTTGCATGAGTTCTCAGAGATCTATTTGAATTATTTGTTAAAATCAAAGTTCTATTATATGTATAGATAAAAAAGCAAAGTCTCTGAAGTCACATTGTTATGAAGTAGTTAATTGTTCCATCTGAAGCAGTAGAATGGTGTGAAGCAATTCTTTTCCTCTAGCACTGAAGGCAAATTCTCAGAATAAAGTTGTCCCTGTTTTGGGGGACATATTCCTGTGAACCTTGGGAAGCTTTTCTTCCCAAGCAACTGTGTTCTCTGGGTACTTAAGATGAGTCTTGCTTGGCTACAACTACCTGTGGTTTCTTTTCCAATCTGTACTGGTCTGGCAGATGACGAGTTCCAGCAAATTAGCCAGCTGCAGCCCCCCTTTGAACAGTTAACCCCTGCTCTGCCACGTGTCAGTCACAGGAGCAAAAGAGTGTGATTTACATGGGGCTTCTTGTAGCTCACAGATAGCAAGTTTTGAATCAGCACCACAAGCCTCCCATTGCTTATGCTAAAATTGCTCACTTTGGATGCTGAGAACATAAATTAGCAAAATGAGGTTTCAGATGGTTTGGGGGAAGTTTTCTGTTTCAGAGGTTGCCATTTCTTTCTCTACTTTTTAGAAAAAATTAATTAAACTTTAATATTCTGAGTACATTTTTTTAAAGTATTGTCTATGTTTATATTATTTGTCTAATACTATTTGTATGAAGTGGCCAGCACCTGCATTTAATTTATCTTGTGACAGGTCTTTCCTGCCTTGATCTAAAATTCTTTAGAACACAGAAGAAGTGACTATTTTCTGCTTGGACTTTACTGGCTAGCTCCAGTTTGATTGTTGTGGGCCTCTTCGAGCCTAAACAGATAACATACATCCAGCACACGGGTTTTTAACTAATTGCTAATGTTCTTAAAGCACTTTGAAGAGTAAAAGCACAATACATGTGTTAATTATTATTAAGAACTTAGCTTTGAACATCATGTTCTGATATGAAAAATGTTTAGTGAGTCCTCACCAAATTGTAGCATTATAAATGTATTTCATTAAGAGGTCATTAAGACATTAAAAGGCATCATTACTAATCTATACATGATCTAAGCTTGGCAAACCTCTGTAATCCAGACTCATTATATTAGCAGGAGTGCCTTTCCGGCCAAAAAAGTGCTGAGATTTTGCATGGTAGCATTTCCATTTATCAACGATATTACAGATGAAATAAAAACTCTGATTTTTGGAAAATCTCCCTTTCTAGTCCCATTACTTTTTCCTGGGCTTGATATGGTGCAGTTGTTGTTTCTGGCATTAATACCTCTTAGGTTCAGCATTGCACACGTTATTTGCATTGAGTAGTCTTATACATTAAGTGCAAAAGATCTTCAGCAGACTCTGTCCAGGGGTTTTTTGGATGTGCATCAGTGGATTTTGTGGGAGAAAAAATCTTTCTGGTACATAAGAGTTATACATGTTCTTTGATAAGGTGTTCTAGAGAAACTGTTAGTTTTTCTAAATTACCAATTGTGATGTGTAGCACAATAAATAGACTGTTGAAAATCATGGTGATTTTCTTTAAAGTTGTATGATGAAAAAACAGATTAAGTGATAAACTTCCAAAATAAAAAATCCTCAAAGAAATCTGCTAAGAAAAATCCAAGAAACCCAGTGGTCTGCATTTTCAATTTTCCTGCATGTTTTTATCTGTCACTTATAAATGCAGAGTTGGTTTTTAATTAGAGCTTTTCTGCTTTGAAAACTGAAAGTGTGGCCAGCCATTGACATGTGAAGAAGTCCCAGTGTTCTTCTTATTGCAATATACTTCTCTAAAATGTGATAAGAAAAATTAAATATTTTTCTTAAAATGTAAAACAAATTTTTAAAAATAAATTTCATACTTCAAAATATGAACATGTCTTTTCTGGGACAATTTAATGTACTATAATAGATTTTTATAAACATGTTAAATCAATCTAAGGATAAATGTCACAATTTAATATAATGACAGATCCACAAACCCTGTTTTGCATGTAATTGCAATATTGCAATGGTACAGTGCAATCATCATGTCAGTATTCTTGCTTATAAATTTTGAAGTATTTCACCAAAACCATCTACTGTGGCCAATGTATTTACTTTACTGTAAAATTCATTTTATTCAGAAGAATGCAGAAGATGTTTTGAAGTCCTGTGCTTGCAAATGCTCACATATCCGGTCATTTAATGGTCACTTAATATACTGAAGTGCATAGATATGGAGCACTGGAATTTACAACACTTCTAAATGTCTAGTTCTATGTATATAGTTAAAAATTAGGGATTTTACCCCTGACTTCCTTTAAGATTTCTGTAATAGAATTCTGTTCAATATGCTGACACGAAAAATACTTTCTTTCCAGTTATGGAAATTTATTCTTAATATTAGATGCCAAGTCAAAGCTCTGTTTAGGATTTAGATTCTGATTCAGATGCAGACATCTAAATTGGGTTGTCTGCAGTACAGCCACCTATGAATTACCTAGGTAAATGAACAAACTATATGGCCTTGATCCAGTTGTCCACACCTGAGATGCCCCTGGGCTTTTGAGACAACTGCTTATGACGCAGATATGGTGGAGGATCTGTGGGAGCTCCTTGCCCAGCTGGGGAAGTGGCAGTGGTGAAGAGTCCTGCATGAAGGGAAATACCCTGAGATCCTCAGGAGAACACGTCGTGATGATACCATTTAGACCATGACATTAGACTGCAATACTGGAAGCTGTGAAATTCCACTGTTTCTTCAGGAGAATAACAGGGCTCTCAGCCACGGAGTTCTCTACCTGCACTACAGTTCTGCAATGCAAAAAAAATCCAGTAGAGGCTCTAGTGGCATCAGCCAAGTGAGTTTAGTCCTGTTTCCAAAGGTGACATAACCTTTGGTTGAGGCTTTTAGGTTGAGGGTTTTGCCATTGTTATACAGTGCCCTATTAGAGATTCCTGAGTGGTTTCCAAACAAGCTGGCAGGCACAGCCCTTTTGGAAACAGATACCCAGGGTCTTGTGACTTTAGCTAGACACATTTTGACAAATATTCTTGAATAAGGGAGAGTTAACAACCAGGAAAAGAAGAGTTAACAACCAGGAAAGGTATTTTCTGAAAAATGTTATGCTAGAAGAATACTAGGGATGCCTGCAAAATAGAAATTTGGAAATTGAATATTCTTTTTATTTTCCTCTTTTAAAATAATATTAAATGAACTCTGCAAATATGACCAAAATAATACCCGTTAATATTATTAGAACTGGTTTATGATGCAATGTTAACATTTTCTACAAGAACTTTAAAGCTTTATACAGAAGACCTGCCTAGTATAAATAAGTTGAATATGTAAGCCCTGCACTTTTTCATCACAAACTGACTGACTCCTTTATTCCAGTCAGATCAGTTGAGTCATAGTTCAGTGTTACAGAGCATACTCTTAGGTTGAGTATCAGATTGCAGACTAATATACTGCAGATTACATTAATCTTTCTTGTTATCTTTTCCTCTCTACCCTTTCTTTCCTATTTTTTTGTGTGTTTGATTCTATGTTTGTTTTCATTGTTCCATAAGAAAGATTACCTTTACAGGACACAAACTATAATTATGTATACACATGCCTCCTATATGTCATTTGCCTACGACTGGAGTTTGAATTCTTAATTTCTTTGCTGGATTATATGCACTTAGTAACAAATAGTTTTTTAAAAAAACCCAACCTTAACTGATTTATAAGCTTTTGTGCTTATCAGAACAAAGCTCAAGAGCACTTGACTATGATATTAAACTTATAGTCATGGTTGAATAAAGACTTCCTTAGTTGGCACACAATTAGATTTTAATATCTTAAGCTCCTATGCATCAACCCACAGAGCAGCAGCAATGTCTTTTGTATAGAAGTTTCACAGTTTCATAGTTAAGATATGTACCTAACAAATAAGATTGGGAAAGAAAAGTTATCTCATAGTCTAAGGAAGTTTTCCAACCATGAAACTGTCTGTCAGCTGAAGACAGAAAAATAGTTGTAAGATGGTTGATACCTTACCTCTCTTGCTGAAGTTAAAATATTGTGTATCTACAGATGAGAAAGATATGGTGTCTGGAAGGAGAGGAAGTACCAGGAACCCTGATTTTGAAGTTTATTCGGTTTTCACTGCTAACAATATGGAAATTGGGTTTACATTGTCCAGTGACTAAGATAAACAAAAATATCAGATCTTTCCTCTTTGCTTTTGGGTTTCATTATCAATCTTTCCTGTTAGAGTGACTTCAGCTTTTAAGATGACCAAATGTTCTACTGCTGTAGTTTTTGAAAGACAGCTGTCCACATCCTAGATGGGTATTTCAATGTCAGAAGTGAAGAGTCAGGTTTATACAGTGCAGCTGAAGTTGTTGAAAATCTCTGGAGGTTCCTTAGTCCAATCCACCTGCTCAAAGTAGGGTGAATTAGAGCCACTTGCACAGAGCTTTGTGTCCAGTTGGGTTTTGAGCATCTCCCAGGATGGTGTCTCCAGAAGCTTTCTTGACCACTGTTCCAGTGCTTGATTATGTTTACACATAATAGTAAAAAAAAAAAAAAAAAAAGATTTTTCTTCTTCTGAAATGGATTTTTTTTGTTTCAATGCATCCCATCCTGTCATCACCTGGTGACAATGTGAGGAGCCTGGCTCTGTCTTTTTCATTCCTTCCCATTTGAACTCTTTGAACTAGCAAATGTCAGAAGCTTTTAGTACTGTAGACTGTACAGCACATTTAGATAATAAGTTTGTTAAAAATTACTGTAGTTCTGCTCAAATACAGTCATCTTTTCAAAAAGGCACAGCCAAAAGCTTTAGAAAAATCTGAAGCAGTCTTACAAAAAGTCATATGTTGTCTCAAAAGTGAGTAAAAAAAGATGAAGGGTCCTAGAACAAAAAGTATCACTCAGAATGCCACACTATTAATAGACCTTGGTATTTTTAACTATATGCTCTAATGTCAGGCTGTGCAAGTAAGATGCAATTTTAAAGCACTATAAAAAGAGGTAGTATCTATCAGTATTACATGACCAAAGTCACATTGTTTTTTATCCAGAAGCTAAATACCCTCAGTTCCTTCCAGAGGCAAAAATAAGTCTGAAGATCCAGGGAAAAAAAATTGAAAGAATTTTCCCTTGAGTGAAGGGACTCTCCAAAGCAAACCATATTCATGAGTGCAGAAGAAATATATGGATATTTCCACTAAAATTCACTGACACCAAGATGGTAAGTATCTCCAGGCAGGAAGAATCAGAAAATCATAGAAGAAAGAAAATGCTTCACTTTCTTGAAACACAATGTTTCAAGTTACATGTGTTTAAGAAAAGTAAGCACAATCTGGAACACAGTCATGATAATAAGATGAGAAGATGATCAATTACAGGAGAATCTAAATAGTCTAAGGAATCTTAGATTGCTTAGAAAAGGGTGTTATTGATTTTTCTTTCTGTATTAAGAGAGTGATTACCAAAGGAAAAAAAGAGTTAGTTAAACTAAAGAAAAATTCATTTGAAAACTGAAGTAAATATAATATTATGTAGCAAATATAAAGCCTAACTCTTTTTGCAACAGGACATCATTATTTCTTCTCTCACAGTGTCTTCTGAAAGCTTAATAGTCATGTTCTGTCTCCTAATATTTAGGTCATTAATGAAAGTGTACAGTGAGGTGTGCAAGCTACTTGTGCTTAAAATTATTTGGGCACATAAATTTTTGCAAGACAGATTCCTTTGTAGTGCATCAGTCACAGAGGTTTTGGCAATTTTATACTTTTTAAAGCAGCTGAAGCTTTTGGGGTTGTTGTTTTGTTTGGAGGTTTTGTTTTGTTTGGTTTTTTTTTTCAATAAAGCCATAAGTTGCAAAACAGGCTTTTTAAACTTTTCTGATATTCTCTTTTTCTGACCTATTTGGAAGTGTATATAAATCTTATCTGCAAAGTTTGGAATTTCCCATTAATAATGATGAAGAAAAAGAAAAGAACAATAAAGTGTTCGAGAAGAGCCTGGAATTTTTCACTGAGAGTTATTCAATAGAGTAGAAAACTGAACAAAGATATAAACATCAAACAAATGAAATTTTGATTGTCATTTATGAGGAGAAAACATCTGTAATGGATAGAACAAGCAATCTTGAATCTTAAGATTCAGACTTTAATGAGTAAACAGATATTTCACCATCTTGTAAAACAATAGTATTATGAGCTCAGTCTGGTTAGAACTACTTGGGTGCTTAAAGACAGCCTTAAGTGTTTTTCTGGATCAGGCCAGAATGGTCAGCACCCTGCCAGATTAATTCTTGGAAGAGTTTGCGAAAGATAGTGAGAAAACTTCTTGTGCATAGCAAGAAATCCAAAACAGTGACCACACCATGTGTATTGACAACAGGGTAAAGCCAAGTTCTTGAAGAGAATGATCTGAGATACAGAGTATCAAAGAAAAAAAAAAAAATTGTCTCTTTTTTGACTGGAAAAATTTTTGTCCTCAGTGACAGCTGAATGGACTGCAGGCCAAAGCAGAGTTCCTAAACTTTTTTTTTGTGTAAAACACCAGGTTTGAAAACCAACTTCCATTTACACAAGTGGGTGAGCGAGCTCACATGTGGTTGGGTTTGTGGGAAATACTAATGCAAAGAAAATCATCACTTTCTCTCATAAAACAGAGCAAAAAGCAGGGCATATGCCTAGATGTATGGAAACTGCTCAAAATGGGAAGAGCTTTGAAATAACTTGCCTGTCTTGCTGGCTTGATAACACCTTTTCATCAGAAGAGAGAATTTGCACATACAGTTCACATTGCAGTGTTTTCAAGAAAATGTTTTAGACTTCTCTTTATGCTTCTTGCATTACATCCCCTTCTTTTCTCCCCACAGGATTAGTTTTATGCTGGTTCTGTCATATTGCATGAGGATGAGATCCTCCACCTTCATGAAACATTTTGCTTTCTCTTTGTCATCCTGCATGTGGTATCACTGAAACTCTTGCAAACCATTCGAGGCCAGGTTAGATGGGATTCTGAGAGACCTGGTCTACTGGAAGCTGTCCTTGCCCATGGAAAGTTTCAAGGGGGTTGGAACTGGATGATCTTTAAGGTCCTTTCCAACACAAGCCTTTTTATGATTCTGTGTGGGTTTAAGGACAATGGGATCCTTGGTCAAGTCCCTGTTTGCTGATAGTTGGTGACTCTTCTACATCCTTCTTCCATCTACAATTCATCAATCTAGTTATGCTTTAATTAGTCTTTATTATGTATTTACTATCCAGCCACTCAGACAAATTCTAATTTCCCTTTGTCTCTGCTTGGGATGGAGTTAATTTTCATCACGGCAGCCTGCGTGGTGCTGTACTTTGGATTTAAGGCTGAAACAGTGTTGGTAATACATCAGTATTTTGGCTTTTGCTGAACAGTGCTTGCACAGCATCAAGGTTTTCTCCCCTCTTGCTTGCCCCCAGTGAGAAGGCTGAGGTAGGGCAAAATATTACAGGGAGACCCATCGGGACAGCTGATTCCTACTGACCAGAGGGATATCCCATATCCTATGTCATTGTGCCTAGAAATAAAAACTGGCAGAAAGAAGAGGAAGGGGAAGTTATGGCATTTGTCTTGCCAATTAACTATTATGTGTGCAGGGACCCTGCAGCCCAGGAAGAGGCTGGATATCTGCTGGCCTATAGGAAGTAATGAATTCATTACTTTGTTTTTCTTGCACGTGCAACCTTTGTTTTCTCTGTTAAACTGCTATCAACTCAGTCTGTCTCTTCTCACCTTTCTTCTACTTTCTCACCATCGCAGGAGATAGAGGAGTTGAGTGAGTTAGTGGGTGGGTGGGTGTTTGGCAACTAGCCAGGGCCAGCCCCTCATCTTGGCTAATTATTTGCTTGAATTAAGTGGGAACCCTTTCATTGTGTAATAATAACCTATGAAATGTGTCATTTGGATTGATCCTAAGAATATAATGCATCATAAAGTGTGTAAAATCTGGATTTTTTTTTTTTTATTTTATCCATCTTTGTTCTATAATGTTTAAGTTTCTTATGTGTTTTCAAGTCTGTAGGAGAATATTATATTGGCAAAACTGCAGCAATTTTGCAGGCTCCAACCTCAGACACATACTTCAGGTTTTCAGAGTTCTTTCACTAGGTACCGTACATCTGAAGGCCTTGTCAGTTTGTATCCAATTTTACATGGTTTTTTACTCTCTGGGTAGACTTTGGCCTATTTTACAGGAAGAGTTAGCTGATCTTGCCTTTGAAGTTTGTAAGCACTGCTGCAGAGATTGGCTATTAAAGGAAAGAAGGCACGGTGCCTGCTGTAAGGGGATTTCAGTCCTCATTGATCTCTAACATTTCCAGAAAGCAAATAATCCTGATAACATGACTGATCAGTTCAGGGTAATCTTTAAAGCAGATCCATACTGATAAAAGCAGAGAGGTAAACTCAGTGAATTGTGTATATATCCTGTATTTACTCAGCTCTGAATATTGCAGTGGTTATCTGTGAGATTAATGATTACTGAGACATTTGATATATAAACCACCAACACTTAATTAGTGTTCCTAGTAGGAACTTGAAGTACATGTCAATTAAGAAGCCAAAAATAATGGGAATATCTGTAATTTTCTGACTTCTCTGAATTCAGTGGTTACCTAAAAAGCCAAATATTAGAATATTGTTGCACAGTATTTTATAAGGCACTGGAATTGTCAACTTCTTTACATGCACAAATAACTACTCTACTAGTGATACTTTGGTTGTTGCAGGCACCCATCAGTAATCAAGGAAACACCGACAGCAAATCCTCATGAACAGAGCAATAATTCTGACCCCGTCAGGGTCAGTGATTTATTAATTTAAATAATTGAATAATTTAAATATTCAGTTTAAATGATTGAAAAAATTTAAATAATTCAAACAATTTAAATATCATGAGATTAACTTAAGAGCATAACATAAGCATGTCTTCCTTTTGGCTACCAGGTCTGGATCAAACACAGCATTTTTAATTCTTTAATTGGTCAAGCATTGTGTGATGCAATAAAACATAAATTTGTTCCCTGTACTAAAAAAACACTGTTAATAAGAAAAGGTGATGGGTTGCAGTAATAAGTAACTCCTGGGAGCTACAGGAGCACCTCTTTTCTGGCCTGAGGTGCTCTCTAGAGAGGTGTGCTGCTTGCTGGGGGCTGGTATCGAGGATGTCACCGAGAGGCTGCCAAGCCTTGTGCAGTACACAAAGCACTATCTGCTGCTGTTTTTTCACATGGGCACCAGTGACACTGGCAGGAGCAGGCTGAGGAGGATCAGGAAGGATTACAAAGCCCTAGGAGTAACAGTAAGGAACTTTGCAGAGCTGTTTTTTTTTTTTTTTTAATCAGTCCTCTTAGTCACAAGGAAGGGGTTTGAAAGGGACAATCAAATGTGGTTGATTGTCAAATGGTTACAGGATTGGTGCCACAGCCAGGGGTTCAGCTTCCTTACTACAGGAGTTTGAGATCTATAGGGTGGCAAGGAGGGCATACAGCAAACTCACTACCCTGGACTTCAGAGGAGCAGACTTTGGCCTCATCAGGGATCTGCTTAGTAAGGTACCATGGGATAGAGCCCTGAAGGGAAGAAGGGCACAAGAAAGCTGGTCAGCATTTGAGGATCACCTCCCCCAAGCTCAGGAGCGATGCATTCCAACAAAGTGGAAGTCTTAGCCTTAGAAGTCCTGCATGAATGAACAAAGATCTCCTGGACAAACTCTAAAAGAAAACCTACAAGAGGAAGGAAACGAGGATAGGTAGGCTGTGAGGAATGCAGAGAAATTTTCTGAGGACCAGGGATCAGATTATGTAAGCTGATAGAATTAAACCTGCCCAGGGATATCAAGGGCAACAAGCAAACCTTCTGTTGGTACCTCATCAATAAAAGGAAGACTGGGAAAAATGTGAACCCTCTCTGGAAGGAAATGAGAGACATGGTCACTCAGGATATGCAGAAAGTTGAGATACTCACCAACTTTTTTGCCTTGGTCATCACCAACAAGCAAAGTTCCAACCACACTGCCTGAGTTGCAGAAGGCAAAGGCAGGGATTGGGAGAATGAAGAACCACCTGCTCTAAGAGATGATCAGGTCTGAGACCATCTAATTTGAAGGTGCACAAGTCCGTGGAACAGATGAAATTCATCACAGGTCCTGAGGGAACTGGTGGATGAAATCACTAAGCCACTACCCATCATATTTGAGAAGCTGTGGCATTATGATGAAGTTCCCACTGACTGGAAAAGGGGAAACATAACCCCCGTTTTGAAAAATGGTAAAAAAGAAAAACCTGGGAATTGCAGGCCAGTCAGTCTCACCACTGTGCTGGACGAGGTTGAGGAGCTATACTGAGGCAATGGAAATCAAGTAGTTCATTTGTGACAGCCAGCTGTGTGCTGTAAGCACTGGAGGACGACATGAAGAGTAGATTTAATCTTCTGTAATTTGAGGGGTAGAATTCAAATTGCTTTAAATTCAGAATGAATTTCAAATTCTGAGCCTAAACCTAAATAACTGTCAATATTTGTGCATCTGCATGTGAGCTGGATGTCTAAGATTTCCTTACTGATGATGTACACAGCTGTTTGAGTGCTGAACTGTAGGTTCCTGATGCCTGTGACATACAGTACCCGACATCCCCCTGGAGAAAGCAATGTACAATAGACCCATCTGGAGGCCAGAGAGGATTCTATAAGGCATATGAAATGGCATGGGACTCCTTCGTATCAACAACTGCCATATACCATAGAGCTAAATGAGACAAATCATTATGGAAAGAGTATTAAGCACAAAAGGAATTTTTATGGCCTGCAGTCCTAAGGAGGTGGGTAAGACCAGCTTTCTGTTTAACACAGCCTATAGAGAAGCTGTCAAATGGCAATAACCAGTAGCCAAAAATTACTTAGTTTACATTACCAGGTATTACTACCTCTGGTAAAATGATCCTGTGTGGGGATTTTTCTTTTTCAAAGGAATGTAACATTTAATTATATATTAGCTTTTTATAACAACTCCTCCCCTTACTGTTATGATCATACAGTCCCTTCAGGATTTAATTTCTTCAGCAAAACTGTCACTCTGTTGCAGCAGCAAGTGGGTGGGTTGCATTATTTTACCTTTTGACTGCTGACCCAGTCTATTTGCTGTTGCTCTTTGTGTCCTCAATAATCACAATAACAGCCATAAATATAGTAGGTCCGTATTCTTAGGAACTTCTGATGTGCAAGACTAAGGTCATAGAAAGAAGAATTTGTGGCTGCTCCGTTTATCAAGTACAGCTATAGGTAGTTCATCTACAGAAATTCAACCAGTTGCACTGGAAAACATGACATACTGCTTAGGATGTGAAGCTTTACTTGGCAAACTTTTATATTTAGAAAAGACAATAATGTAACTTTAAAAAATTCCCTTTAATGTTATAATACAGCTACATTCTCTGACTCCATTAATCTTGATAGTTTTGCTCATTATGTAGTACAGAAGTACCCATAAGCATCTTAAAACATCATATCCATCATAGTGTAAATGTCTGAGGAGGAATATAATCTTGTTATGTTTAAATTTCTAATTTCCTAAGATTTTTTTTCCTTTTTCACAAATACGGGAAGAGATTAGGAACTCAAGTATGGAAACAAAGAAGCTCTCTGCTGTTTCTAGCCTTCTCTCTGTGCAGAAACGACCTTTACTGAGTAGGAACAAGTAGCAGTGACTCACTACACATTCTGCTTTTGATTTTGTAGGTATCTATAGCCTATTACTTTTTACCTTCTTAAAATATGTGTTGTAAAGACTCTGAATGCAAATGCTCTGAATCATTAATATATCCCAATATATTTAATATCCTTCTAATAGTCTGCAGCTTCCTGAAAGGAGACTGAATGCTTACCTGCTTTAAAAAAAAAAAAGAAGTTATGAAGAAGATCCTTATGGGTACTATAAGTTTTTTAAAAAATATTGATGATATTATAGAGGTTTGTGAAATAACAAAATGCAAAAAAATATTTAAAGAAGCCATAGATGCTTCCAGCTGAGTGCTAGGGCATCCTGACCGTGGATCCAGAAATACATAAAACAAGTCATAAACCTCTGGACCTTGGAATTAAGAAATCTGGCTCAAAAAGGCAAAAACCTATCTGTTCATCCATAGTTAACAGTTACGCCTTTTTCACAATTTATTTGCAGAAGAAAAACATGTTTTGTGGAATAAATAGTGCTTACCTCAAGCAAAAACAACTGATGTGATTGGAAAAGTGTGAAGGATGTTGAGGAATAAAACAATCACCAAGACTGAGGCAAATGCAGAAAAGGCAGAAGAGAAATGCAGAAAAGAAATGTGTAAGAGGCAACCAGACCTCTGGTGCTTTCCTCAGCTAGCTTTGTTTCATTTGTTGCTTTTTTTCATGCTCTAATGCCAATGTGTGTGTACAACAGAAACTGAGGTACAATGGAGAACCTGGAGAAAAAAAGACAAGAAAGAAAAAGGAAAATAAGAGAAACTAGACAAAACTGGACATCAAGTAAAACAAAATGCTATAGATAGCACTGATAGGAAAAGAAGACAAATAGGAATCAGGAGGGAGAAAAGATGATTCTCACAGAATTATGCATAAGGGTAAGGAAGATGGTGGAAAGTAGAGCGAATTTGCAAGATGAAACTATTTTCTGAAAAAATGGGTAAAATTTAATTTTATAGGGTGTAAGGGAGAGAAAAAAACAACCCAAAACATACAGGAAAAAGTAGGGAGGGTACCATTAAAAAAGAAAAGGAATAGCAAAAAAGAGTAAAGAATAATTGAGCAGAAGCACTAGAACCTGCTTGAAGACCTGCAAGTAGATGGAAATTGAATAGACAGTTGTAACAAATTGCCAAAACATCTGCAGGGGACCACTCTTGCTAAGCATCAGTTCTTTCTGATGATGCAGTCTTCCTTGCTCCTACACAAGAAGTGTGTTTTGTGAAACAAAGTTTCCAATGTATCATCACCTTGCAATTCTTCCTCCTCATCACCAGAAGCTTTATTAAAGTTATTTGCCTTTGTATTGTCATGCCAACAATAAGGTTTCTGTAAACCTGACAGGTGGTCTTCTTCCTCAGATTCTCTATATCTAAAGCAGAAAATTGGGGGAGACTAATAAAAAAGGAAAAGAATATGGCAGTTCTAATTCCATTGCATATATTTCCCACCTCACCTCCTAGGAGGCTGGCTTGGGTCTGAAATGTGCTGTTGGGGCCTTGTTGGTGTTTCATGCCAAGAAAAGAGAGTAGTAATTAATATCAGGCTGCACTAGGCAAGTGTAAAACAGATCAGTAGGTAGAAAGAGCAAAAATCAATTATAGCATGGAAAGAAATTCCTCTAAACAGGAAATCCTGTGGAGAGAAGTACCATTGTTCATAAATTGTTTCTCTTTCTTAGCTAATTAAAAAACAGCTTTTGTAGTGTGGTTAGGCCTCAGCTGGCTGGGATACAAAATCCAGTCATGTGAGGCTTAATGAATTAAAATCACAGTTTTCTTGTCTATTTGGCTTGCAAATTTTTTTCCCATGTTTCTCTTATTAAAAAGAAAAAAGCAAAAAAAAGCGGTTTTTTTTTGTGGTTTTTTTTTTTTTTTTTGTAATTTTTTGTTTTACGTTGATAGCAATGAAATGTTTTGGTGAGTCTCTATGCTGTCTTTTATCACTGATTCCAGCCAATAAACTATGTATGACTTCAACAGATGTTTCTTCTGCTGTGGACAATAAGATGTTTTGAAGTCCTCAGAAGCAAATTAAAGTAAGAAGGAGAAGTTATATGGAAATGAGAGACATTTTTCCATAAAGATTAAAAAAAAAATAACCTTTGATGTCCTACTTAGGCCTAATAATAAAAAGCAGAAAGATGTTCAGGTAAAGACATAATTCTGCGTAGGAAGAAACATCTACAGCATTCACAATTAGTCACAGTTAATGTTAAATCAGGACTTTAGATGCATCATGCCAGATTTTTCTTTTGTGTGACTGTAACTACTTTGATAAAGCTGGATGGACTGTTTTATATCAGGTAGGATCTGCCCTTCTGAGTCATATTGTGAACAAGAAGAAAAGAAAGAAAAGAAGGAACAAAACCTGGAGAAGGATTCGAAGATGCCTGGTTTGTATCTCGTTTAAATTCCTGTTGGTTTTCCAAAGCATCATGAAGGCTTTTGTGTTTTGTGATGCTATATGCAGCATTAGTAAAAGTATCTGTAATGTAATTCTTCTCTAAGTAGAAATTATTTTGATGCAGATGTTAGATACATATTCAAATGCAGAAAAAATACTCATACTATTTCCTTCTCTTCTCCTGTCTGGGCTAAGCCCAAAGGTTTGCTATCTTTACCCATTTCCGTAACATTTTTAGGCTTTGAATAGTGCTTAATTGTCTTATATAAAAATGTGGAAGCTTCAGAAATCTAGGGAAAAGAACCACAAAATCAAATCCTGGACTAAGTGCTTATGGGACTTAGAAGTGAAACTGATTCCTTAAGTTCTCAAGGCATCAAAACTACACAGAATTAATGCATTTCTAGCAGAATTACTTATAAGATCTTGTCCATAAGAGGACAATACTGCAGAATGTCATCTAATGAGACTGATGTTCAGGAATGCAGCCGTACATGTGAAGTGACCAGTTATACTCCATAAAGCTGGGGACAAAATTCTGCTAGAAATAGGAATGATCCCAGAGAGTGCACAGAGGAGATGAAGGAGGAGGTGAAGAGGTTTCATTAGTCAATTTGGCAAATTCCCATACTAGCTGAACTACAACCAACAGCTTCTACTTTGGTAGAAACTTGGAACAATAGGCCAAATTCCAGAGTAGGGGTGGAACTGTGGTGATAGACTGTATAAATGGGATTCATGAGACACGATCTGTAGATCCCACCTAACTCAGTTGGTGAAAGGTGTGGCTTTTCTGTAGGTTCTGTTTAATACCTGTCAGAAGTTTCAGATATCTAAAATGACATCTAAGATGTCTTCTGATGGCTAGATCTCACCAGAAGAAGGTCTTGGTTCATTTTCCTCCCAGCTGCTGCTGCTGCAGAACATCCATCACTGTGTGGTCATCTCAGACACAACAAACCTAAGGTGACACTAGACACATGTGGGCAAATGAAGGAAATCCCAAAAGTGCCCATGTAATTCAGCTTTGTGACAGTCTATTTTCAATGAAGAGGAAGGATTACCTCCCTTCTCCTATGGTGCATATGTCCATTAGGATGGGATGAATGGATATTATGCCCAGAGGACTCTAATGCTTCACAATGACAGCAGTTATCTTTGTTTAAGTAACCAAATCCTACTCCAAGTATGCCAGATGATTTGAATTGCTGTTTCAGTGCCACTGACTGTACTGCTCAAACTAGAAATTCAGATTATGATGGGAATATTACTGTTTCCTGAATGACTTCCAGCTGCTGCTCTAGAAAATTGGTGGTGGTATATCACAGCTGCCAGTTCTGTGGGTCCCTTACTGTCCCTTATGTGTTCAGCCCCTTCACCCAAGTATAAGACATCTAAATTTAGATGTCTGAAACAACCTCCTAATATTCATTAGTATTATAATTAGGTGATAGATATCATAGCCTAAATAAGTGTCTATACATAATTATTTAAAAACAAAAAGGTATTTAGATCACAGATTTTTTAGTATTTAAATATGCCCTTTGATTCTAACATACTAACACCATGAATAATATTTGTATGAGATATTACTTATGGTATGCAATAACTGAAGTCACTACTGTTTCTTGGTTACTGTGTTAATAATAATATTTGTATGTAATGCTGCCATAACTAAATGTAAAAGTGTTCATGGAGCTTTTTTATTAATTTCCGTATTACTCATATTACAGATATAAGTAGGGAGGTATAAAATAATTTTAAAACACTTAACAAAACAAATAAATAACTGCCTTGATCAATTACACTTCCTGAAGGAAAAAAATTCAGAATATATAGTTAGAATTGAACTATAATTGGTTGAAATTAAAATATATAAGGATTTTTAAAATCAAATTATTTTTATTAATTACTTTTGTTGTTATTATCTTCATCATTATTACATTTCCTCAGTATTTTTTGCATAGCATTAAAATATGCTCTCAAAATTCTTTAGACTGGTTCAATAATTTTTCATCAACCAGAAAGAAATTTCAAATATTCTGAAGCTTTATATATGAAGAGATAATTATTTTGTTTATCAATTAAACTAAAGTAATAATGTATTCTCAGAACACCTACACAGATCTCTGTTCCTACATTACACTTCATGACAATCAGTCAATATTTGTTTAATGAATTTCTATATCTGTATCTAACATAGTATATAAGCATATAACTTATATGTTTGTAGAATTGTATACAAATCCAAATCAAACAGAGTTAGTTAATTTTCTATTGCAGTAAAATGTTGCTAAATTAATTTGCAGGTATACTGTCTGGAAAGAGGCCAGGAGAAACTCTTCAAATGTTGCACAGTGAAATAATAAGAATTTTCAAATGGTGATGGGTTGTGATTCTACAAAGAGATATGCATCTAAGCAGGCAAAAGATGTTCTAATCATGGCTGACTGAGTTTGAGGAAATGCCGTCTTAAGTGTTTTGTAGGTTGCAAATCTTCTCAATCTTTTTTTACCTTTTTTTTTTTCAGTAACCCAGATTCTTACTGATAGCCTTTTAACAAGTAACAGTTGCTGTCCTCAAGATAAAGTTTTTCCTTAAGCAGGAAAAGTACCATCTGAGGACCAAACAGGTATAGAATTCTGAAGACGTCTGAATGTTTACTGAATGCATTTCAAAACCTTTGTCCTGTAAATTTGGCTCGTATAAGGAGACATATGGGTTTAATCCTCCACTTCAGTACAACAGTTTTGCACTGGTGTAACTTCGTTAGAGTTGCAAGAGTGTAGAGTTGGAATAACAAAGTGGAGAATCAGACCCACATGTGTTTCATATCCCCTGGGAGTCGTGTATCACGTGCTTCTCAGATCTGATGCATGCGGAGTGGCATGGAATATCCATGGGACAGATCCCATGTCGTGTTAGCTCATGTGAGCCCATATATTATTGTGTATATGGTAGTGGATAAAATATGTACTCTTTAAGGGGAAGAAAAGTGCTATAAATTTATGCAAAACCCCTGGAAATAAAAAACTGGAATAAGCAGTAAGTAATTTTAGCTCTGCCAGTGTTCTGGTATTTGAGATTAAGAGCCAAGGCTCTGGTCCAGCACTTAGGAATGGCTCACCTCTTAGAGAGGTGAGGAAACCCAGTGTTGATTTCCAGTGAGTACAATGAAGTGAATAATTTCACTTATGGAAGCCTGTCACTGCTTCTAAAAAAGATCTGAATGGGGGTTTGAGGCTTTGTTTAGTTTTGTTAAAATTGCAACCAAGCTATGACCCAGCCCATGTCTGTTTATGTTACAAGAACTGGTGGATCTGTAGCACGAGGCAACAAGACTTGACTAACAGCTGTAGGAAAACAGTGCAGAGTTCTGATCTGGGTAGATTCACAGCATATGTTAAATAGTTATTGTGTACAGTGGAATGAATTTAATTGTATTTAGCCATTCCGTAATTTGCAAACCAATTGTTAAAACATGCTGCAGGATGTCAAACTCATATTTTTAATAAGCTAGGCAAACTATCAAGTGGTCAATGTTCTTGTGATTCAGCCTTTTTTGATTAGTTGCTTTGCAGGCGGGTTTGGACAGTTATATGGAAACAATACAGGGATGAACAAAGAAGAAACTGGAGTGATAATTTGCGAGAGTAACTGGGAAATTGGTCAAAGGAGAAAAAAAACATGATGTAGATGGTTCATGGCATGTTGCTTTTTATCCTGGTCCCTTAAAAACAATGTGCTGTAATTTATGAGTAGACAGACCTGGTTAATGCTTGCTTGGTTCATGTAGATGCTTGGGTGTCCAAAAGCCCTAAATCACTTTTATAGTATGCATTACATGTACTGTTGACTGGCTGACCTGAATAAAATGAAGTTTACAAACTGCTTTTGATTAACCATGTCTGAATGTAGACATTTAGCCTATTATTAAATTTAGAAGCCACTCGTTTATATGTTGTTTTATTGCTAATCATCGTTTACATTACTCTCAGAGTTTCCATAATGTCTAATTAAAAAAAAAAAAAAACATTGTGCACAGATAAATAGAAGCTCTCCAGGCCTGTGAGAATGGTGTAGACTCTGTTTGGAAAGCACCCATTTAACTGTGTTGTATTTTTATGGAAGAATTACTGCCAGAGACAAAAGACATCTCAGTCTCTTTTCTCTACAGCAGACTGGATGGATGGTCTGTTAGTTTGACCAACACAGCTCCACTGGGTTTGCTTACAACAACAAAAACTACTGGAAGCACAGCTTCCCTGACCATTCATCCTGATAAACGAGCGCTGTCCCTAGGCATGGTGTATGTGCTCAGTGCAGTATTTCTGTTTGGAGGCTTAGAGTATAAGGCACCCAAAAATAGTCCTGACGGTATTCCACACTGGGAATTCCACATTGTCATGGCTACTTAACACTTTGACATGAAATTATTAGAGCTAAACACGCTGACTCCATCTCTTCCAATGAAGTAATTGTTGCTGGTGCAGGTCCAGGCGCTGCCACATGTTGTCCATATTGTTTGCTAGCACACAGTCTCTGGTGTGCAGTTCACTTGTGCCAAGAAGCTGTCTCCCAGGTGATGCCTGAACAGAGACCTATGGATGGCACATAACAGAGTTCATTCCCAGCAAAAAGTTCGGAGGCATCACCCAGTTTGGGGAGTAAGACAGCTCTGTTGTATGGATGGAACCCCTGCTGTGTCAGCTGGGCAAAGAATCAGTTGTGGCTCATTTTCATTACTGCTGTAAATGTGACCATTTAGTTGCAGAGAGGCATGGCTGTTCCTGAGGTATGTACTGCCTCAGAGGAGGCCCTAAACAATCTGTTTGCATGTGTGCCTCTCTGAAAGGGAAAACACACAGTTTGAAAAGCTGTTCTGCTTGGGGATGCTTATAGGGGGCTTAACTTCCATCTGAAATCTATTTTTCCTGATTCAGTGCTTTGAATATGGCAACTCATTAAGATATCAAGTATCTTAATGTGTGTTACCAGCAAAAATACAAACTGTAGATTAAAATCTGTTTTGCATTGGACCTGTGGGACTGAAGTATTCCACTGCAACTCCAGAATTTGCTTTGAGTATGTGAAAGGGCTGGGAGCAATCAACTGCTAAAAAAGACTCACCTCACCATATCTCAAGTTGATTTCCAGCTTCCATTTCAGGGGAAATATCCACATATTTTCCCAACAAAAATAGTGAAAAGAGAAACAAAACTAGAAGTGATGTGCTAACAATTAAGTAAACATCCAGCTAGAATTGAAAGGGGGAGGTAATGGCACATCACAAACACATTTCACACAGCAGAAGTTGACCATGTCTTGTTACATGTACCTCCACAGCCACTGATTTGGCTTGATTTCACAAAGGTGATGGTTGTGGAACAGGACATACTTCCATTTGGAGGAAGGTGGCAAAAAATTATCGTTGAGTTTTATCAGACCTTTGTGAGTATTGTTTGCAGTTCCCTTGAGATGTACGTAAGAATGCAGCCCTTACTGCCTCCAGCCTCCTCTCCTCCTTAGCTGAGATTCCGATGTGTCTTACAGTGTCTCTGCTAACAAACCACCCTTTCCAGCTTCTTGACATCCACAAAGTATATATTGCATCTCGTAAAACAAACCAAAGCTCTTAGAAGGAGCAATTACAATGAGTCTCTTAACCACACTGCACAGTCTGCAGAGCATAAAATGGGATGTGAGTTGGGAACACGCTTCTTCCTTCATAGGTCAGTAGAGGATTGCTATTTTCAAATTACCACACCTGTTGAGTGCAAACATGACCTATCCCTGAAAAATGTGGATGCTGCAAGAGTAAAAGAAGCCCTGTTTTACACCTGACCATCCAGTAACACAGACCTACCTCTACCATCCTTCTGTATCCTGTGGATCAACCCACTGCCTTGCTGGAGGCCTTGTGGAAGGTTAAGGTCCCCCATTCCTGCTTCCTTGAGGAATACTTGAGCAGTCAAGCAATGTGAACAGAGACAAATGCTGCATGGGAAATGGGCATATAAATAAATCTGATTGAGAAAAAACCAAAGCAGACCAAACCTATATTGAATGTACTTTAAAAAGTTTAGAAAAAAATTGGGAAAGTTTTAGTTTTATAGAATGTTCAAAATGTGGAACTGATTAATTCTTTTACTGTCATAAAAGCAAGTTTTCTACCATGAATGTTTTGTGCAACACTGCCCAGCTGGTTATTTTTTTTACCTTGACATCTTGGCAGAACATTGTTGGACTGTGTCAAGAAGTTCAAAATTTTTTTGTGTAGGATTATTTTCCCCAAAAAATTTGAAGATCGAGATTTCCTAGGCTTGACTTTCTAAAACATTTTACTGCATCAGAATGATATGTGAATTTCAAAATAAAGAATTGTTATCATCATAGACTGCAATGAGTACTATAAAGTTCGTGCAGTTCATGACCAGAATAATGTTCTATTAATCAATATAATTTTATTATGCAGAGTATATATGATAAATATCAAATAATTACTGTTTCTGATATCTTGTGGTTGGTTAACCTGTAGTTGCAGGATCAAGACTGAAGATACTAAGAGCAAAACTAGATGTCATATTGCTGTGTAATTTGTTCCAGTGAATACTTATGGAAACAAGTACTTTTTCCTACTTTATATTTTCTAACTTTAAGCTTATACTTATGTGTAAGTTGTCTAACAAGAGCTTTCCTGTTAAAAGTTTCAAGCGTTCCTTTTAGACTTTGGGACTTGGCAGCTTTTGAAATGTTAAATTTTGAGACATTAACAATGATATCTAACAACAGAAAAGTTGTAAAAGCTATAAATCTCATAAAAATATAGTGGGATCATTCTCACAAGTTCAGCTGTAAGTCAGTTATAGAAAAGTATTATCTGCACAAGTTAAAATTCAAAAAGAGCAAATCTCTTTTCATTTATTAGAGTGTAGGCAACAGCAGGAAAAACAGCATCATCTGACAGATTTGATTATCATGCAGTACGTCTGAAAGTCATAACTGTATTCCAGAGAGGTGCATATGACGGGGTGATGTCAAAACACCTGGGTGGAACTCTGTCAACTCCTTGTCTCCTGTTTGTGTGATTCCTGTGTGGCTGTCAAAGCAGCTCTACAGTGTGTCAGGTTTAATAAAAGCAGTGAGTGATGGGAAAGAAGCAATTGCAGAGCCATTCAGTTGAAAGAAGGTCCTTCACAAATGATTGGATAATTAAAAATATGAATGTAGCTAATCCATGTTGACATTTTTATAGCCTTTACATGAAACAACCTTTAAGGGTATGTTGGAGTAGAGAGATAAAATTCTATGGGAGGACCACTGGCAGTTGATCACAGAAAAAAAAGGTATCGTATGAAGAAAATGCTGGTTTAAACGGAGCATAAGAAAATAAACTGGATGCCTAAAAATAAACATCAATGGGAATCTCCTACACAAAAATCACTTCTAAAGTACTTGTATACATAATTATGAATCTGTAACAACAAGGACTAAGCTATCCCAGGGGTGACTGAAGTGTAGTGTTGCATACCCTTAAGTGACATGGAAACTGGCAAATTGTGAGCAGAAGTGGGGACACTATCACTTTTGTATCACTCAAATAACTTATTAATTTAATACTACGACTTCTGGCATACTCTTCATTTCATATGTAGAACTAGAAAGCTTAAGAAGTAAAAGAATGGTTCACAATTTAAAAAATAAAGCACAAAGAGTTCAGTGATACATAAACCAAATGAGAAGATTTAAAATACATCCATGTGTACAAAGAACAAAGCAATTAATATTCCATCATTCTTCATTGTAATAAAGAAAAGGTATGAAAGAATAAAATGGCACAGAATTTGAAGACCGGGGGAAAATAGAAGTAGGCAGCTTCATTTTCACAATAACGTATTTCCCAGTGAATGTTGTGCAATGAGGACTGCAATGGGTTTGACATCATTTAAAATAAATACATAATGGATACCTTTCTAACTGAGAGATTCTGGTTGTCAGTTGCTAAACTATGGGATTTGGTAAATAAGTTCCACTGCTCAATAATGCTTGGTATAAGGTATTTAACCAGTGCTATTAAACAGACAGAATCTTAATACTATACATTGCAAAATGATGAAATAGTTTGGTATTCTTCATGTTTTCATGACACTAAAACTTTTAAAATCAATCAGACATAAGGTCCAAAAGAGCATTTACACAGAAGTGGTCTCTAACCAGTGTTACAGCATATGAACTGGTAAAAATTGGGGACAACTGGGTTAGAACAGCATAAAATATTTATAAAATTTATATAACAAATTTTATATATATATATATTTAAAATATATATATAATATTTATATTATATATTATATTAATATATATTATATTTTAAAACTTATATTTATATTTTATTTATAAACTATCAAGAAGTCTTTGAAAGTATAAATGGCAGGAGTAGGACTCTCAAATTCAGGAGGGTTTTTTTTTGGTCTTTTCCTGACCCCAACCATATTTAAACTAGCCCTTGATAATGTAATATATCAACAGAATCTTCTCAGCTGCCCATGACCTGCTCTCTTAGTTCATGTTCCTTGAATGTGTGCTGCTGTGCTTAAATCCCCTCCCTCTTACCTCTTCCTGCATATTGGCCCTGCTCTCCTTCCAGCCAGAGAATATGTTGCAAAATTAGGAGCAAAATTGTCCTTAAGATATCTTGGATGAATTGGGGCAGATAATTCGTAGCAGTAGTCAGTGAGATTTTGGCATAAGTCACTTGTACAGAATCTGAAATGTCACTGGCATAATAATGAAAAAACACAAACCAGTCCAGGAAAAAAATTACTCCTTAGAAAAGAGGTAATGCAAATCTGCACTGTGGTACCCTGAGATGTTGTGGAGGCTGTGTCAGCACATTCAAAACAGGATTAACCAAACTAATGGGCAGCACTCCATTAACAGATATGAGAAGGACCACACGGGTATGTATTTTCTTGCATCCCTCATGTGTTGGCTTGGGTGTATGGGAAATTTTGAAGGGCATGTGCTACAGAAAATAACCATGATCATGGGCTGTCATGTGCATCTCCTTTTGCTACTGCTAGGGACAAGAGTTAAACAGTGTGAAGACAAGTTCTGTGCTCCAGGATTGCCAGAAAAACACCTATATTGAACAAAGTGCTGCTGTCAGTATTAACGCAGGGGAAGACTATGAACTAATTTTACATTTGCAAATAACTGTGGACTATAAAGCAGCACATTTAAATTTCAAAGAATATATTAATAACTGTGGCACAAAATATCTCCAAGTAGAAAAACTTTTGAAGAGAACTTGATTGTATTCCTTTAGATCTATGTGCATAATATTGTCTTTATTTTGTATGATGAAAAAAAGAAATAATAGGTATTTTCTCATCTGTATAAATTGACAGAGGTCACTTGAATATGGTGTGAATATTCTGCTATGCACAAGCTGAGTGACTGACTTAAAATTTTTAAGCCAATGTTCTCAAAGTTATTAACCAACTACTGAGCTAACCCTGAAATCATGGAAACTTTGACAGAGGGTGGATCCCAAGAAATTTAAGTGAATTAGTCTCATTTCATGTGGAAAATTGGAGAGAAATATGCATACATTAAGGAAATATGCAAGCTGATGTTCTAGATGTTTATTGTTTCCATGTGTTTATTTCTAAACAGAGTAATTTAAGAAGCTCACTTTGGGCATATGGAAAAAATATAAGAAAAAAGCCTGACCTAAAATATAAGGTAGCAAACTTAAAATGAGAAGCTTTTTGAGTTTTTTCTTCAGTTCCTTCCATCTGTAGGAATGATTTTTAATAGTGAGTTTCTTAGGCCACTGGTGTTACTGATTGGTGTGGTGCTTGCTCATTTCGCTCATCCTCTTCTCTTTCTCTTCCTTTTTTCGCTATTTTTATTTTTCCTCTTCATTTCCCTGCCTTCTCTTCCCTTTCCCTTCCCTTTCCCCTTCCCTTCCCTTCCCCTTCCCTTCCCTGCCCTTCCCTTCCCTTCCCTTCCCCTTCCCCTTCCCCTTCCCCTTCCCCTTCCCCTTCCCTTCACCTTCTCTTCACCTTCCCTAACCTTCACCTTCCCTAACCTTCCTAACCTTCCTTTCCCTTCCCAAACCTTCTCAAACCTTCCCTTCCCAAACCTTCCCAAACCTTCCCTTCCCAAACCTTCCCTTCCCAAACCTTCCCAAACCTTCCCTTCCCAAACCTTCCCAAACCTTCCTTTCCTGCTCCGCCCCTTCCTGCCCCTTGCCCTTGCCCTTGCCCTCACCTCTACTCTCCAGGTAGCACTGCTGAGCTTTCTTCCTTGGCCCTCTCTTTGACCCACTTTTTTTTTTTTACACAGTGAAACTTTTCAAACTGACAGCAGGATCAACCAAAACCTGAGTACTCACTTTCCTTCCTGCCTGTCAGCACCTGCAAAATCACCTGCTCACCAATTTCTATATTCACACAATGGATGTTACTTTTCTTATTTTTAAAAATCTCTTCTGATTATTGTCTTTACTTTCTTCACTGTAACTTCAAAACCCCTTCCTGTTTCTTCATCCAATTGCCAATATATTACATCATCCCTGATTTCTTCTCCTTTTCCTTCACAGCAACCACTCCAAATACATTTCCCAGTAATATTTCTGTCTAACATGAGCAGTGTGGGAGAGTGGAAGTGGCATGGTTATATTACATAAATGTTGGACCTGCCTTTTCTTACTTCTCATTGTAACCTAGAACTTTTCTAGATTTTCTCCTCCCAGGCATTGGCCACTTGAAATCTTGGAAGTGAGACATTTCCATTGTAGTAGAAGAGAGGGAGTCATTTAACTTGTTCTCTGGTATTCCATGAGGAAATCTGCATCTAGTTAGGGGATGTTTCTTTTCAGTCAGCGGGTGTAAACTCATAGTTTTGGTATTGAAGAGGATCTTTGGGAGTGGTTTGGAGTTGATTTATTATGAGTGGGTATTCTCAACTAAGTAAGTAAATAAAAAAATATCTAGAGGACCATATCCCACGTCATTGCTGATAACAATGCCCTTTGAGATCAGCTTTGCACTGTGCTGGAGGAATTGTACTGCTGGACTGACCATGTAGTCAACCCAATGCCAGTAACAGGAGCTGGGTGAACAATATCAAAAGGAGGTGGAAAAGATGAATTCTAAAAATAATTCTTTTCTTTTCCTGTCCTTACAGATTTGCAACTAATCCACACTGGACTAAACCCCAATGATTTCATTATTAGTTGCAGTATTACTGAAATGTTTCAAATCCTTGGGATCCTGTTGTGCTAAGTGTTGTAAAAACAAAGGAAAAGAAACCTGGAGGAATTTACAGTCTGGTTATAAGCCAAGAGACAACAAATAGTTATGAGGGAACAGGAAGCACAGGAAGCAGGGACTCTGTAAAGTAATTTTGGTCATCATGGCAAACAGTGATCTCAGCACTTGAGCTTTCTCACTAGTGTGTTTTGTAGACATCATGGAAAATACTGGGTGGAAACAAAACTCCTGTTAGTTGCTATGAACAGAAGGTTCAGAAATTTTTCTGTGGTCTGTAACAATTTTAGAGCAATCCATTTAAAACGGACTGATACCAATTTTCCTCACTGTGTAGCAACAAGACAAGTAACTTAATGCAGATAAGTAAACAACTGGAGTCATGAGCTTTGTCTTGCAGACAAAAAATTCCAAGTAACATACACCCAAGTAGGGCTTACTGAACAAAATGTGGTTTTGCTGATATGTGAGCTTTGGGCCAGGACAAGAACTGCAGTTAGGATCATGGCATATCATGGCCATGGTGTTATAAAAATATAGATATTTTATTAAATGAAATAGTAAAAGCCAAACTGCATCTAGTCTTTGAAGTTCCTGCGACCATGGACTTTGGTTCCAGGCTCCAGGTCCATGCAGAAGAGAAAGAGACACACCTGAGTCAGAAACCTTCTTTCTTCTGCCACTATCACAACAGTATATAAAGGGATCAAGGTGAAAACTTGGTGAATCAACAGAGTTGCTATTATGAGTTTCTGCTCAGCATACTCTATTTCTTCTGCTTTCAGGTTTCTTTTGCTTCCTGTAAGATGAGTCTTTAAGTGATAAAACTCCATGACTAAGATCCTAATGCAACTGAGTGACGATTTTTTGACAACACACCCTTTCACTATTTATTTGAAATAGAAACTGCAGCTTCTGTTTCACTTCTTCATTGAAAATGTGTTCTGGTTTTGGCTGGGATAGAGTTAATTTTTTTCCTCTCAGCTCGTTCAGTGCTGTGTTTTTTGGATTTAGCATGAGAATAATGTCAACAACACACTGATGTTGTAGTTGTTGCTAAGTAGTGCTTACCCAAAGTCAAGAACTTTTCAGCGTCTCATGCTCTGCCAGTGAGGAGGTGCACAAGAAGTCAGAGGGAGCATGGCCAGGACAGCTGCTCCAAACTGGCCAAAGGGATATTCCATACCAAGGAACATCATGCCTGGTGTATAAATAGGGGGAGTTGGCTGGGAGCTGCCAGTCACTACTCAGGGATGGGCTGGGCATTGGTCAGTGTGTGGGGAGAGATTGTACTGAGCATCACTTGTTTCCCTTAGGTTTTATTTCTGTCCCTGTCTTTATTGTCTCCTTCTTAATTATAATTAATATTTATTGTCGTTTTTATTATTGTTATATATATATTTTTTTTTTCAGTTATTGAACTGTTGTCAACCCACAGGTTTTACCCCTTTATGACCCATCTCTTTGTAGGAGGGGCAGTGAGAGAGCAGCTGCATGGTACTTAGTTCCAGGCTGGGACTAAAAAACAACAAAAAGCAGCAATTTTTAGCGTAAAAGTGCTCTTCAAAAGACATATAGCACTTGGAAAAATATTCTAGATGATCAAAAGAACAGCAAAATATTTCAGCATACCCAATTTTTCTATCAATGTTTAAATTCCTGAATAGGAACACATACATCCTAAGTGACACGTAATGAAACTACTGGACTCAGTTCAGACATGTCTCTGCTCAACTCAACAGAAAATCTAAAGCACTGGTGTGCTGCAGGAATTAACAGCAGAAGCTAAAGATCAGTTATGATGTAGATGTCTAAGATGAGATCCAGAATAATACAAAGTTGCCCAGAACACAACTGATGTGAAACACCTAAATCCAAGAATAATAAGATGGATTGTTGTAAGGTCCGAAATATTCTGGTAAAAGCTTGAAGTGTCTGCATTTGGGCTGCAGCACATGCTTTAAGGCACCTTTTGCTGCAGCTGAATGTTTTAAAAACATGTCCTCAGAAAGCTGTATGGCTTTTACACACAAAAAACCCACGTGGCTCCTGAGCTGCCTGATGCATGGGCAATGGTAAATCCAACATGGAGCATAACAGTCACAGCTATACTTAAAATACAAAGTCAAGGGAGAAAATGGAGGATTCAAATCAAAAGCTACTGCTTCTACTTCCCAGGACTGTGGGTCACTGAGTGGATTACACAATCAGACTTGGTTAAATGTCTGTCTGGCCCCATGAATCTTGAATTCTTGGCCTTGTCACAGAACAGATTTCAACACCTTCTCCCCTTCCTCTCTCTCTGTGCACAGCTCACATTTGCACAAACAGTGGTGCATATCCTGCGGTTCAGCATGTTGGGAAATGGGAGCTGAGGATTCAGGCTCCTTGTAGCTGAATGGGGAACTGAACTCCAGGTCTGTTCCTTCTGCTCTTGTGCTTTACTCCTAAGTCTGCAATGGTGTAACAATGAACTCTTCTCTGAGGTTCCACACTGAGTGAAGCAGGCATAGAACCATAAAATGGTTTGAGTTGAAATGGACCTTAAAAGTCATCTAGTTTCAGCCTCAGCCATGGGCAGCAGCATCTTCCACAAGACCAGGTTGTTCAGGGCCCCATCTAGAACACATCCAGGGATGGGGCAATCCACAGCTTCTCTGAGCAACCTCTTCCAGTGTTTGCCACCCTATTAGTGAAGAATTTTTTTCTATTATCTAATCTAAACCCACTCTCATTTCAATTTTAACACATTCTTCCTTGTCTTGTCACTTAATGCCATTGTGAAAAGTCCTTCTCCATCTCTAGTAGCCCCTTTAGGCACTGGAAGGCCACAACAGTGTCTCCCCAGATCCTTCTCTTCCCCAGACTGAACAGCCCTGACTGTCTTATCCTATCTTCATAGCAGAGATGCTCCAGTCCTCTGAGTACCTCCTCTGGACACATTACCTCGGGTCCATGTCTTCCTGGGGTTGGAGACCCCAGAATTAGATTCAGTATTCCAGGTAGGGTCTCAGGAAAAAAAAAAAAAAAAAAAAAAAAAAAAAAAGAAGAGTAGAGGGGCAGAATCACTTCCCATAATTCTTCTTTTGGTACAGTGGGATACATTTGGCTTTCTGGGCTGCAAGCTCATATTGCTGGGTCATTTGTGTCTCATCTACCAGCTCCCCAAAGGGCTTCTCCTTAGGGCTGCTTGCAATCCATTCTCAGCCCTGCTGTATCTGTACTTGGGATTACCCTGATCCATGTGCAGGACATTCCTCTTGGCCTTGATGAGTGTGAGGTTCACACAATCACTGGGTTTGAAGAGACCTTCAAGATCATCGAGTGCAACCCATGCCCTAACACCTCAACTAAGCCATGGCACCGACTGCCACATCCAGTCTCTTTTTTAAACTCATCCAGGGATGGTTTACCCACCTCTCAGGGGTAAGGGTAAACATCCAGGATGCCCACCACCTCCCTGGGCAGGCTATTCCAGTACTTTATCACTCTTTCTGTAAAAGCTTTTCCTAATATCCAGCCTAATTTCCCCTTTTGCATAGCTTGAGACTGTGTCCTCTTGTTCTATCAGTTGCTGCCTGGTGAAAGAGACCAACCCTCACCTGACTACAGCCACTTTCCAGGGAGTTGTAGAGAGTGATAAGGTCACCCCTGAGTCTCCTTTTCTCCAGGTTAAACACCCCCAGCTCCCTCAGTCGTTCCTCACAGGGTTTGTGTTCCCAGCCCCTCTCCAGCCTTGTTGGCTCCTCTGGACGCACTCCAGAGTCTCAACGTCCTTCCCAAACTGAGGGGCCAGAACTGGACACAGTCTGCACTGGGTCACCTCTCAAGTCTGTCAGGTCCCTCTGGATGGCATCCAGATGTCATCCAGATAGTCATATTTGTATGTGTGTTACCAGGAACTGGTGAAGGCTTATTTAAAGGAAAAATTAGTGACACTACAGCTGAATCAATAGTTTCAAGATAAATTGTCTTGAAAAGAAAGCTGATGTTGAGTGGTCTGTGTGATGGGTGGAGCTTGCAACGCACATCTGAGCAGTGCAGTGCAACATATGAATACAGTTATCTGCTGAGAGAGTTCTGGTTAGTGGAGCTGACATCAACCTATGGCTGAACTGGTTCTTCAAACATTGTCAAAGTAGCCCTAGTCTGGGTTGTCAAGTGCCTCTCCAAGAGCCAACAAAAGCAGGAACAAAGCCGCAATAATTGTTACCATGTTTATTTCATATTTCTTAGTTTCAGAAAATAATTATGGTTCAATAAAAAATACATATATAAAATATGGAATTCAGGAATCATATAGGAGTGTCATCTGTGTGGGTATCACAAGGTATAACAGATATTCAATCCAAATACAAGTCCTGTGCAGATGAAAGCTGTTTTTTTCTGTCTGCTTCCTGCTTATCTTTCTGCCTTCAACTCCCCATCCTCCTCTTTCCCTTCTCATTACTTTAGTTAGAATCCTGGATCATCTTGTATATGTTTTTTAAAAAGTCTGGAAAGGGGCAAATGCTGGATCAAATGAGAGGGCTAGTTTATTTTAATCAAATTCAAAACACTTAATTAATGCAAAATTCAGATTACAGGAGTCAGCCAAGTCTCTGTTTCTGTTGGAACCTTAGCATGTAGATTTCTTTACTGTTTATGATTTTTAACTGCGCAAGCCCATCAGAAAAACTTCCTTTCTATTTCTTCATTTTTTCCCCCCAGATAAAAGGATTACGGCTTTGGGGGCAGGAGACGACTTTGGGGCTTTCCAAAATGACACGAAAGGTTTAACTAGGAAAGTTCATTGCTATTCTGCTAAAAACTAGAAGTTGAAGAGCTGTTGCTGGCTGTTACTTCCCATGGGGGAGTCTATGGTGCCTGTACTGAGGAAAAGTTCTTACAATAGGCAGAGACACTGTAAAGTCAAGCTACCCATGTTTACATTTTATTTATTTCTACTAATAACAGTTCACCAATATCTGATACTACTGGCTGGTTCCAGCATCCTTCATGCAAAACTCTTCCCAAGGAAAATATGGTCCAATGGGTGTGATGTGTCACAGTCATAGAATCACTCAGGACGGAAAAGACCTCTGAGATCATCATGTCCAACCTCTGACCCAATGCAATTAAACCATGGCACTAAGGTCCATGTCCAGTTCTTCATTAAGCACCTCCAGGGATGGCGACTCCACCACCTTCCTGGGCAGCCTGTTCAAATGTCTAACCACAGTGAAGAAATTCCTCTTAATGTCCAACCTAAACCTTTCCTGGCACAGCTTTGAGGCCATGTCTTATCCTGTTGCTGGTTACCTGGGAGAAAAGTCTGATCCCCACCAGACTGCCACCTTCTTTCAGAAGGTTGTAGACTGCAGTGAGGTTCCCTCTGAGCCTCCTTTCCTCCAGGATAAACACCCCCAGCTTCCTCAGCTGCTCCTCATCAAACTTGTGCTTAAGATCCTTCACCAGCTCTATTGCCCTTCTCTGGACTCACTCCTCTACCTCAATGTCCATCCTGAAGTGAGTGACTGGGAACTGGACACAGCACTCCAAATGCCCCTCACCAGTGCCAAGAACAGGGTGACAATCTCTTCCCTGGTCCTGCTGGCCATACTATTCCTAATACAGGCCAGGATGCCCTTGGCCTTCTTGGCACACACTGTACATCTGCTTTCAGCATCCTCAGGCCCTTTTCCTCCTGTGAATTTACACAGAGTGGTGCAGCTTGGTGGATCTGAGCTGTTGAGGAAAGCTTCCCTGGGATGCTAGGGAATGTCCAGGTGAGGAAAGCCCGTAAAGCTGCTTGAACATATCTGCAGGCATGATCTCAGCCTGTGACCCCATGATTTGTCAATTTATGTTTCCTGTCTACCATTGACAAAATCTAGGATGTGACTGTTCCAGCCTGGATGTGGTGTTGGGAATACATTCCCTCTCACTCTAGCAATGGCACAGGAGAAACTGAGGGAGAAGGAAGAGAGTGGAGAACATTACCTGATACAGCACAGCCTGATCCTTTTTGCTCTCTGCAGTACGTGGTGGAAGGAGCAGTGCAGGGAAATGGGAATGTGGTTTAGCCATTGAATAGGTCTCTTAGAAAACTTGCAGTGTTTCATCTGCACCACTGTGAAAATCACTCAAAAGGTGGCAACATAAAATATCCCAGCTTTAATTGAGTTATATCTGCCCCAAATCATTAGACTTTTTGAGAATCATGGCCTTACTTTCAGCACAGTAAGTGTTCAGCTCCAACTGAACACTCAGAGCTCAACCAAGGACTAGCATTGTGAACCTGATTTACTTAAAAGAACAATAATCTACTTTATTTAAAGGGAAGAAAAAATAAAAATAGCAAGAGTAATAACAGAGCACCTCCCTGGTCTACAGCTGCATGCTCCTTCTCTGGCTGATCTCTCCTCTGAGAAATGCTTGCAGGCTGTTTCTGCCCATCACTCCGGGCTAGCTGCTGGAGCTGACTCCCTCAAAATGCTTTTCAAGGATCACCAGACAACAGGCCTTTATCTCTTGAGCTAATATCAACACAACCCACCAGGATCTTTTTGACAGATCTACACACTGTTGGGGCAGCAGAGTACTGCAACTGCCCTGGCTAATGCCCACTCGAGCTCCTCAAAGGAGAGATCAGTCAGAGAAGGAGAAAGAAATCGAATTGGTCCTCCATGCTTTTGTGTGTCAGCCTTGTTCATTCTTTCATGCCATTTTCACTAACAGAATGCTGCACTGGAGGGGTCAGCAGGGCTCAACCGACTCCTGCCTGAGCATAATGAAATACAAGAAGTGCAAACTGTTTGTTTTTCATTATTTCATGGATGGACAAATTGGTTTTTTCCATTTAGGCCATTAAAATCTAAAACCCTAAATCAGCTTCAATGTACCAGTAAGAAAGCATCAGTGAGGTTTGCAGAAGACTGCAGTGATTCAGTTAGGTTACATCAGTTTTACTTTAGGCTTTTTCAGAAGCCCAGAACACAAAAGAATGTCTGGGAGAGCTTAATAAGCAGAGGGACAGAACTGTATTCTGTGATAAATTACATACATAATGAGTAATGACAGAGCTTTTTGCTTTTCTTTTCAATTTTGGTCACAAATAAGCAAAGTAATTAACCAAGTCGTCTCAAAAGGGAAAATTTTTTTCTCAGTGAGCATCAGTGAGGATTGTATTTTTTCAGCTGCACTGATTCAGAGTATTTTGTATCACCTTTTACAAAGCCAAACAAAGCTTAATGGTATTTCCATTAAATTTCAATTGAAATACTTCCAAAACAGTTCTTCCATAAAGATAGGCTATTTGTCCTGATTCAGCTCTCTGATAAGACCTTATCTGGAATAGCATGTACTGTTCTGGTAAGCATTTTCCAGAAAGCAGAATAAATCCAGCACAATAAGTGGAATTAAGTTCTTATGAGATGTACTGGAAGTACCAAGATTATTCAGGGCAGAAACAGGCAGGGGGTACCACTTGCTGTCAAGTGACACCTATCAGAGAGTGGTGAATACACAGAAGGAACAACTAATGGGACAGTGCTGCCCAAGAAGAAAATTGAGGTGAAATGGTCATGAAGACTGACATGGAGAGTTGAAGGGTTTTAGGCACCATGTTCTTGGATGACATTCGGGTGGATGTAAAGGGCTTTATTAAGTTTTAGTGCAGAACTTCCTCACTTCACAAAGAAAATTGAAAAATGTAATTACCTCTGACAAAAATGGATATTCCTTTCAGTCACATTTCCCAAATGACAGCAAGTCCAAATGGACGTGTTCTTTACCACCTCCAATTTTTTTAAAGCAAAAATTAGGATTTTTAAAGTGAAGCCAGTCAAATGGGCAGGGCAAATATTGAATCTGTCTGAAGAGAACACATTATTAAAAACACAAGCAAAGCTGTCTCTCTCATCATGCAACCATTCCATGGTAAACCAAAGAGCATCAGGTTGCATCAAGGAAAAAAGAGGAAATGGATTTAATGGCTCCAGTTCTCTTCCCATTGGTGTTAATAAGTAACGACTGTGAAGTAAATAGAATTATATCAATGAAACTAGAATAAAATCCAGCCTTTGTATGAGAACAAAACAGGAAAGGATATTTCTTTTATGTGTGATACATTTAACTAACTAGTTACTGAAATTGGTGAAATACTATTGACAATTTGGTGCAAAATTACAACATAAAATGATGTTTGCAGTATAAAATACTGGAAAAACCTTGCAGTTAGTTTTTTGATGTGACTTAAAAAGTCACCGTGTTTGATCATATCTTGCTATAACTTTGTCTTTTCAAGATAGGCATTTTGATGAGAAGAGTTCCATCAATTTTCAGCTAGTGCAGTTAACACATAGGACTTCACAGTTATGTGCGTGATTGCTGGAGCAGTTATACAAAAATTTGTAAAATTTTCAGTTCTTGAAGGTGGTCTTTTCTGTAGACTAGCAGCTGCTTTAAAAAGAGCTTCTGAAATTCTGGTGCCCACAGGTGCTTTCCAGAGCTTTTCCTGTTGCACACAGAGTTCATTCTAATCTATTATATACAAAAGCACTGTTTTCTACTTTAAATAATAAGTGAGATTATTTCTCAGAAGTTGTTGGCTGTTAGTATAATAACTGGATGAGGTTCCTTATATGGAAAAGGCAGAGCTTAGGGGCCATTTGTTACAATGAAAATTGTCATCAAGAGGACAAATTTAGCAAGACAGTACTGGCTGTTTTAGAAAGGACCTGTTACTCAGTCATGCACTGACAACCCTCTTGATCAACAGGAGGTTTTCTGTGCCAGCTTTGCAAAAGGACTGGTTTTCATGAGCTGTGAACTGATACTCTCCTCAAAGGATTTTAAAGTAGTACTTGAACAACAAATATGAAATCTGCAGAGTGTGTTCGAGTAGTGCTGTGAGCTCACACTGTATTAAAATCTGTGGTTACACAATAGTAATATCTGACTAATATAAACCACAGATATCATATCCTTCCCCATCCTTTCTGGTAACTACAAGCAAGCATCCCAAGTAATGAACTTACAATTTCTTTAAATTCCTTCAAATTTCTCTCATATCTTCTTCTTTCCTTTGCTTTCAGCTTGTGGTGACTCTCCAGCCTGCCCAAGGCATGGAGAAGGGCATCACTTTTCACAATAAATTGAGCTGGTTTCATGATGTCTCTCCCTAGCTGTGGGTCAGAAAAGGGCTGCACAGGTGGATGGGTGGATATCTTCCATGGATAAAGCTGTGGACACCTTTAATTGGGATCTTCCATTATGTTATGTAACTGCCTTAGACCTTTTGGGGACTAATAGTACAGACTGCCTGGACCAGATGTCCAAAATCTGCACTATAGAAGACACCTACCTGAACAGCATTGTTGAGAACAGTGGGGTCAGATTTAAAGCAGCACTACTTTCACATGAAGTGACACAGATCTCCAATGTGTTTTCAGTTTAGAAAATGTCCATTTAGCTGATAAATCCAGAAAGTGTTTTTAAAATTGTCATTCATTTCTTGGAAAGCTAATAAAGCTTCTAAGCCATGCTTTTACTTAAATATTGTATCACATGAGTGATAGATCTTCATAGTTCTTATAAAAGCAAAACTGAATTTCATTTAAGGAATACTCCTTAGGTCTTCTCATTCTAGCCCCATTCTCCTAAGAGTCTTCTCCTTCCCCCTGCCCAGGGCAGAGAAATAGAAAGGTCAGTGCAGAGTACATTTTAGTATCTTTTATAGTATTATAAATTGACCAAAAGTTTAAATATGGAAAGTATTACAGCACTATGCTATGTTACATGATTAGAAACACATTTTGCTGGAGATACAATCTGTGTTACCAACAAAATAAGTATGTATAAGATCTGGTTTAACTTAGTTATCCTTTTGTCCTTTTTTTCTGCTTATTGTTATGTAACAGTTGTGATGGTGAAATGCATAATGACTATTCCGGACAGTATGATAGAGCATCGTATGGCATTTATATTGGAGAGTAAAGCACATAAACATATGAAAGTCATTTAAAGATACAATTAAACTTCTAAACAAAGAACTTCATAAATATTTCATTTGAAAATTCAGCATTGACCAACTACCTGAGGGCTAAGGGGACTTTTTTTAATACAGCATAATAAAGATTTAATAAAAATGCTGTTGTTAGAAGTGCAAGTGTGTTAACTCTCTCTGACAGAGGGCTATTAAAATGTATCCTTCAGTCAGTTCATTCTTGCATTTTATTTAAACCAGCAAGGTCCTGTGAGTTTACTGCCTAGGATTATGGTAAACAATAGAAGCAATATATACTAGTAATATTGTATCATATATATCTATAAAACCCTTAAATTTAGATAACTCTTTTTATACCAGGGATTTTCTGCTGGTTGGTATGAATTCTGAACTATCCACATAGCCTGTGATCACTTTTATTCAAGTCAATCCTTTGCTGCCCTCAGTACAACAGAACAGACTTTGTGGATTTTCTTTCAATGTAGAGCTGGTGCTGGATTGTCTGTTTTTCATGACTAAATCCACTGTTCCAAACATGAGGTATATTTGCCATTACAAGAAGTTTTTACATCCAGAGTGAATATGATTCTGAATCATGTTCTCTAGCAAATAAAAAAATTATGTGAATAATCCAGAAATTATTGTGGAAGATTTATAGAATGTTATGGAAGACTGATTAGGCAGTAATAATACCCTCTTTGATTGTAAAAAGTAGGAACTATTGAATAAATGTGATTTTCAATTGTCTTAAGCACTCCCAATTAATATTCCTTGAATATGACTGGCGTATTTAATTCCAGGACAGTGTTTTGTAATAAATTTGTTCAAAAGTCAGTGAAAGACATTTTAAAGTTTTGAAGTAAGAAAAACTTGAATCTCCTGGCCTATGAGACTCGAATCAAGGGCAATAGATTTTTTTATTGACAGAATGGAAAAATGAGAGAGAGATGAAAAAAGAGGCTTCACCAGATCGCGGTACACAAAAAATTAAACACATTATTTGGAGAGTCATCAAGTTAAATTAAAGGTGCCAGAAAAATATCAGAAGTTAGGCCCTAGATTAGCCATACTTTAATGCAGGGAAACAAGGAAGCTCAAGGACTCTAACTTAATATTTACTTTTTTTTCTTTTTTTTTTTTTTTTTAAATTTTCTGGCAGATTAAAGCTATGTTTTTTGTTCTTCTGTTTTTGGACTGAGGTGAAGAAAGCTCAAGACACATGCTGTGTTAAGGTGGAGAAGTATATGTGTCTATTTTTCAGAGTCAGGATGTGATATTTCACATTTTTGTATGTTTGTTTTTACTCCTTTTCATTCCACTAGGACACTTTTTAAAAGGACTTTTCTTGATATTTGTTTACACAAATAATATTTTTTTATGTTTAAAGGTTTTATAGGTGATAGAACTGCCTATTATTATAATTACCTAATACTTCCTATTATGAAACTTTGATTTTCTCTACTTATAATAGTGCCAAACTGTAACTGCTCTGACTGAAGTTTTCCATGCCAAGTAGCTGTCCCAAGCTGTACTTTTCTGGAAAGCTCCTGCCAAAACAGTTCTGCCATTTCTAGGAATGATGCAAAGAAAAAAAGTATTTTTTGCCCATGTCCTTGAGGTTCTTGAAATCCAGGCTTTGAAATGTGCCAGTGCCCCTATACGTAAGGAAAGAGAAATGAAAGTTTTCAGGGGGCTGTCTTGTAAAAAAAAAAAGTGTGCCTTAAGTTGTTATTTTCATAATTCAGTGAAGATGCAGGTAAGAAACCTTAGGTTTTATGGATTAAAAGCTCCAAAGTATCCTAAGGTGTCTGATTGTCCATAGATCTTTTTCTACTCAGTAGACACCATCCCTCACCAAGGAACTGAGCATGCCTCAGCTCAGAGTGGTAGAAAAAAAGGTGGACTTTATGACTTATATGGTCACTAAAATGAGAGCAGGGAACTGGTCTGACATTATATTCTTTATGACAATTATCTATTTTCAGCTATAAACCTTGTTCTGTCACAAAAATATAAAGAAGGAATTGTACTCAGATGCAATAGAAACAAAAGCTATATTTGAGAAAGAAAAGGGCTGGACTGAAACAATATATCTAAAGAAACAAGAACTCAAGGATGTAAGGGAAAACTAAAGGAAAACAGAAAACTAAAGAGGAAATTCAGAGAATCATAGAATCATGGAATGGTTTGACTTGGAATGGGGCCTTGAAGACCATCTAATTCCAAGCCACTGCCATGGGCAGGGACACTTTCCACTACGCTTGGCTGCTTAGAGCCTCATCCATCCTGGTCTTGAACACTCCCAGGGATGGGACATCCACAGCTTTTCTGGGCAACCTGTGCCAGGGCCTCACCATCCTCACAGTTAAAAATTGTTCCTAACATCTGCTGTAAAGCTGCTCCTTTTAATTTGAACCCATTCCCCCTTGTTCTGTCATTGCATAACCTTGCAAATTCTCCTGTCCCTTCTTTCCTGTAGGCTCCCCTAAGGAACTGTAAGGCCACAATTAGGTCACCACGAAGCCTTCTCATTTCCAGCCTTTTGTCTGATCAACTTGGTGTCCTCCTCTGCTCTTGCTCTAACAGGTCCATGTCCTGTTCTGCTGGGACCTCAGAGCTGGATTCAGCACTGCAGGTGGGGGCTCACCAGACATTAGAGGGGCAGAATCTCCCCTTACCTGCTGCCCACGCTGCTTGGAATGCGGCCCAGGACATATTTAGCTTTCTGAGCTGCCAACACAGAGTGCTGGGCCATCTCCAGTCTCTCATCCACCACTACTCCCAAGTCCTTCTCTGCTGGGAAATTACCTGGGGAAATTAATAATGATAACATGGAACACTGGAAGTGTAGAATGACATTATGAACATTTAAAATTCTAGGCATCAAAGAGTACAGAATTCTGCTTTAAAGGTTTGCTTATACATCATGGCAGCTTTTATTTAGAGGTCCATATGTTTTTACCTCAGATCTCTCCCCCCTTGAGAGGATGGGGATTATTTTCTGGAGTTTGTACAACAGATAAGGTTGTCAGCATCACCCGTTTGTTGCAGAACTGGGAAGGAATGTAAAGCTGGAGGAAAAGATCTTAGTAGGAGAGCCTCATTATGGTGACTGAATGAAATTCTGGACTTAGAATTCCCATCTCAGCTTTAGATATGTTACTGAGGAAGTAACTTAAACAGAACTTTGCATAGATTGCTGCTAAGAGAACGTATTTAATTTTTTTTTGGTATACCCAAATTCAGACTGGGGAAACAAATTGGAAGATGTGCTGAAGACTCCCAACTGCAAATTAGGTCAATGAGAGTTGTAAATCAAACCCCAGGTGTGTCAGATGGGATACTCAAAATTCATGGATATTATTAAGTGTAATCTCCCTGCTTCAGTCCTGTGTTTGTAAGATGTGCAAAAAACTCACATGGATACTGTGGATATAATTAATATTTGTAAAGCTTTCAAAATTATACTGATTAGCATCATAAAAGAAAACTCATGTGGAGGTTAATCAATGTCCCTTAGAGAAGGGTTTGAATAGTGTGCAACAAAGATGGCATGAAGCCATCCATTGAACAATGGGGCCATGTACTGAACAATGAAGTAAATATTGAACAGCTGTTCATTAAATAAACACCATCCACTCTGAGAACTGAAACGGCTGGTGTGCAATGGAAAAAAAAGTTAATGATCATGTAATGAAAGCATGTATCAAAATGCATATTCTCACGATAAATCGGTTGAGGTGGCATGGGCAAGCTTATTTCTTCCACACTCTCACTTCTGCTTATAACTTTAAAATATATATACATGCATGCTCTATAAAAATATATGCTCACCTGCTAATGAATACAGTAAGCAACAGAGATAAAAAAAATAGAAAAAAATGGGAGGTTATGGGTAATAAAAAAATATCTATGAATGGAACAGAAGAATGAAGTGGATTCAGAGAAGGGGAAAATAGAGAAGGATGTTCTATCTATACCTGGAAGGTCTGCAGGAAAACATGGTAGACTAATTCTCCATCATATAAATGTTTTATATTCTCAGTTGAAAAGAGCATTTAAAGTTATAAACTTCAAATCCTGTTCTGAAAATGAGACATGAGTTTCCCATTGATTTCATTACCTATTGAACCTTTTAGTCAATGCTCAAAAATTCCCATTCTTGAGTTTTCCACATCCATTACAGTTCGGTGTGTGCTTTATTGGCATCCAATTGACTTCCTAAACAATATTGTTTTTACATGAGCTTAACAAAAAAGTGAGCATAAGTTCACAGTTATTCACTTACGCACTTGCTTCCATCTCATTCAGCATCTTCCATCATGTTTGAACAACACTTTCCTATAAAAAAGTCTTATTTTTTATAGTTTATATTGCAAATATTTTCACTTTGCCTTCTACTGTGAAACAAGCAAAGTTAAAATAATAGGTAAGAAAAATGTCTGAAAATACTTTGCACAAGAGTTGACATCAGAAGGCAGTAAAATCATGTTGAATATATCAGTGTGCTGTCAATGTGTTGTCCTTTGTACTCAGAGAACTGTTTCATTTTTGTTCTTTTCAAATACACATCTTTTTTATCTCTTTTTATTTTTCTCATATGATGTTTTGCAGAGCAGGTATGCATGGTCACTGAAAAATCTTGTCCATACTTCTCTCATTATTATTTAATGCCTTTTGGATTCATTAACTTATCATCTGCTGTCTAAGACAGGTTTTCTTTGGTACAGTTATTGTGATTTTTACAAGATTTTGTAGTAGTCAGTTTGACAAAATTGGAACTGCTATCTGCTCTAACAGTATACAAAATGTTATTCCAGAATGATTTTTTTTCATTAATTTTTAGACTAAGACTAAACCAAATATTGGCCCACATTGTTCTAAAAAGTAAAGAACCATAGGCACAAAGAAGAGTAAAATTAAGTAAACAATAGGCTGGGTGCAGTTGCTATTCATAAATACTGATATTTTATACAAATATCCCCATGGAAGTGCTATAATCTGATCTTTCAAGAGTGCGTTCTCAGTAAAAGTTATGATATTAAAATATGTTTCTTCATATATATATCTGAAGATATTAAAATATGTTTCTTCACCTAACCATTTAATTTTAACAGAGGTGGAGATGATCATAATGATTTTGAGGGTCTCTAGGTCAGAACTAGAGGTTCTTTAATAAAAGCTTTATATTTCACATAGCTTGGCCTTTATACTGGAATTTTATTATTTCTATAACATATTCTTTTCTTATAATTATTTGTGATTCCATAAAGTCCTAGGGTCAACTCATTGGAATGATGAATTGTAACGGATTTTTTTATGGTAGTGTTAGAAAAACAGGTAAGAAAGCTTTTTAAAGAATCTAGTATTGCACTTTGCAACACAGAGCACTGTGTTAAATACAGCAAATTTCCCTTAAATACATGATACAACTTTGTTGTTAAACTCTGTTTGATGTTTTCTTTACTTACATTATCTCAGTGGGCAATCATTCTCTGGAATGTTTTGAAACAAATGGTAATCTCAGTTCTAACCAGCACACAGTCTTTTATACAGCACTCTTTGCCAATCACCATGCCATATGCTGGCCTGTAATTTTAAAATCCTTATCAATGTAGAGAAGAGAAATGCACAAACAATGGGATTACAGGATATTTTGATTGTTTGTAAATGAGCCTAACAATATTATTTCCTTAATATATAGCCCTCAAAAAGAGAGGAACTATGGAATCAAATAAAAGATGATTAGCGTACATGGGTGCAATGGGCAAAGATTAGGGTAAGTGCAGTAAAAAGCATCCATATTGCTTCAGGAATTTTAATTAGGTAATTATCCATAACATGCTTCTTATGAATTTATTGAATTTTTACTTGCTGTGCAACTAAAGAAACTTGAAACTCTGTGAATTCAAAGTAGAATTTAAAGTTAAACAAAAGCACTATGAAGCAAATTTTAGTTTATATCACATCATTTAGTAAATCAAATTGCTTAAAATATTAGAGCTCAAAAGTGTATTTATACTGATTCTAAGGAATTCTGAAGTAAAATGAAATCTGGCCTTTTCCATCCAGATTTTTATTCAGTTTGTGAGCAGGTCTTTACTATGCTCAGAATTTAAGGGACTTTTGATAATCCCATATATGTTTCAGCCTAAGGAAAGTATTTTGACTGATGATTAGAAATTTAAACTATTTAAATCAGTTAAATTCACATTCATGCACAGAAAGAATATACAACCATGAGTTTTCTTCCCAGTACACACAAAATCCCACAGTTCTAAGGTCTAGTTATTGGTATATACAGCATAGTTATTTGGTATTCATTATTTTGTAGTTGCTCACTAAGAGTTTAGTTAAAGCCCTCTGATCAATATGATTCTAAATAAATTAATGTTCTTGGAAACTACTAAAGAAGAAAACTACCATGTTTCTAGAAACCTCATAGATATCATCAGAGAGTTATTATAGTACAAAATGACATAATTTTCCCAGTTAAAATCCATATTTTTACTTTGTGATGAAAAATTATTCTGGATTTGGCTTTTTAAATTTTGTTTTCCTTCAGTTTCCTTCCAGTACACTGGAAGGTGTAACTGCCAGCAACTTACCCAAATTTATTTTGGTATAATTCTTGTTTGATTTGACAAAATTTTAAAACAGCTGGTAATGCATTAGTTTATCGTACATACCCTTTTGACATAACCTTCACATTCTCTTTCATTTGAGAAGCAGTTAGTTTCAGGTGACTCTAAAGGTGTGTGGAGGGCCATTATCTTATATTTGTGTCATACAATTTTTGTCATGTATCTTTGAATGTAAATACAGTTTAAAGTGTTATTTATAATGTGGAAGACATTTCCTGCACTTGTTTTTCCAGTTGTTCAGTTTATTACATTAACATGTTACCTATAAATTTATTATAGTTCATCTCTGACTGTTTCTAAACAGCACCTGTCTTAAAACCAAGCATGTGAAACCTCCCTAGAACAGAGGTACTCAAACTCTTCCTAAGTCACTGGAATGTCCTTCAGAGTTTTATACTTAGGCAACTCACCTCTTAGGGTTGAAGTAATTTGAAACTGGTTGGTTGTGCGGTTATGAGGGCAGATGTCTTGGGAAAAAAAAAAAAAAAGTCAAAAGCAGTCTTCATCATCTTCATCTTCATCTTCATCTAGTTATTTCAATATGAGTGGAAGATGGAGTACAGATGACCTCTGAACCACTTCCATTTATTTTATCCATTTATGCAATGCTGGTTCTAGGGCACTGGGTCTGGTACCCCACATATGCCCCTTCCAAGTGGATTACTGCTCACCCCTGCTCCATCCTTCTGACCTTGGGACTTTTGCATCCCTGCTTGTACATTGACTTAGCTCCAAGTCTGACTTGGAAAATTTTGAACAATCTACTTGAGAAGAGTTATCTTGAAACACAAAGGATGAGGCATCAAGCCCCCTTGATTTTAGATTTTTTTCTGCAGAAGGCAGTTCTGTGTATGGCAAGCAGGATATAGGGCATGGGGGAGACTGATAAAGCTCCATCAACCAATTGTGCAAAAGGCACCTCACTTTTAACACAATGACTAGTAGTTGAACCAAGAGGAACTCAGGAATTAATGCTGAGAAGATGGGATCTCTCTTTCAAGGCTTTCAAGGTGTTGGGATGCTGGTGAGGGTCAGCTGCTCCCTAAGGGCTGGGTAGATGAGAGCCGTGTCCAGCAGGGCAGGGGCCTTGCCATTCCCATCCCACTGCCTCCAAACAAGGGAGTAAGGCAGGCCTAGGAATGGCAGCTGGGATTGGCCAGGAGTCCAGATCATAGTGCTAGTCCATGGTGACAGGAGAGGCCAGGGTAAAGACAGAGCATGAGTCAGGATCAGGGTCAGCTTTGGTAATGGTAGCTAAAGCTGGAGACAGTCCAGAGATCTCCAGGCTGACCCAAGATTAAGCCAGCAACTGGGCCCACAAGTCTGAGTCCAAATCAACAGGGTCTGTGGCCAGAGATGGAGGCAGGTACCACTATGATATGGCTCATGGAGGAGGTGAAGGCTCCAGCCTGAGCAGGGACTGCAGTGCCCATGGGCAGGAAGCAAAGGCATCAGATCTGAGTGAGGCCAGTCAGGGCCCTGACTCCAGATGTGTGAAATGGAGTCACATTTTAACCTAGTGTATTTAACCTAGTGTTCTGCCCCAACAGAAGTATTGATCAGCAGTCTTCAATTCATCCCCAAAAGCGTTATCAACATCTGGCTTCTTGATCTCATTTATTGACTTGGCCTAGAATGTTTTCCTGGCTTGGTCCAGCAGCCTTCTTGTCCTCTTGTTTTAAAGAAACTGAGAGGAGCTTACCAGAATGAAATGTATGCTATGCCTTGAGTGGCACAAATCAAATGCACCTATAGGTACAATTAAAGTTTTCTCCAACAGGATTATTTCTTTAATGTTTTCACAGCAGGAATTCAGGCCAGCTGATGGGTGCTTACTCAACCAGCAAGAGGATGGGTACATTGCACTAGGCATTGCAAACCTGTGTTCCTGCAAGCACTTCTCTAGACTCTGTTTAAGAATTTAGGGCAGAAAATTCACTTAGGTACCTTTATTCTTTCTTTGGGGCAATCCCTCTTTCCTTTTGTTGACATCATAAGAAACATGCAATTTAGGAGGTAGAAACACTGGACATTTCAAAATTTTTCATATCTATAATTGTATAGTTTCTAACTATAGTCTTGTGTATCAAATATTAATGGATTACATTAGTGTAATCTAATCTCAATCTATTCTATATGTTTTATTTTAGATTTTGTTGCTTTCACCATCCCCTTCTATAAGTGTTTTGTGGAGCTTCCACTTGGTCTTTCTTTTCAGAGTAGTGTAAGTTTCTTAATATTCCCATGAGGCTTCTGAGGTTAAAAGTTTTTTTGTCAGTAAATTTTATTTCTTCTTTTAAAAAATCCATTTTGAAGCCCTGTGGAATTTAGAAAGAGTCTTTCCATGCACTTTTGGTTGTATTTAATTGTGTTTCTCATAAATCACATACTTTGTTTTGATGCAAAACACAGCGACAGAAGAGAATCTGACATTTTGTGTATCTGGCATGTCATTTATAAGATCTCCATTAGACAAAACATTTGTTTAGATACTCTGTTATTCATTTATTTTCATGTCAACACCAAAACCAACTGCAGAAATGAACAGAGATGAATAATAAGACAAACTGTTTTAGTATCAATGTACTCTGCCTAAGGCAATATACTGTGCAACTGGTGAAGAATGCTTATTTCCTTCCCAAAACCTCTGCTGAGAACCAGCTCTTATAAACAATCTCTTACTCCTTTGTCTTAAGGGACTATTTTCAGCTATCTCCAAGAGAAAATTTCAGTTTATATTTCACTTAGAATATTTTTCACGGTAAATTGGTAAATAATAGCTTTTAATTATGGCTATCTTCTCAGCAGCTGCATTATCTTTGCTGTGTCTGCTCTTGGTCAATTGCTTTTCTCAGTGTGGTATATTAAAAGGACATCATACAGGAAATAAACAATAGTCTCATTAGCAGAAAGATTTTATAAGATATGGCTTCTGAGAGAAAGATGTAAATTTGATAGACATTACAAACAAAAATAAAGATTTCCACTGATCTACTGCAGCAATAGCAACGTTCCTTGCCATTAGATCTGGGAGGTCTTTCTAGAAGAAAGATAGTGGTTAAGAAGTAGTTGAGGTTACTTCAAAGCATGTATCTCCTAAAATTGCTTTGGGAAGAGAATGGCAACCAGGAGTCATCTGTCCAATTATTACCAACAGAAGACATCTCAGACATCGTCTTTGACAGCCAGCTATGGAATCCCATAGAGTCCTGGGTGAACTTATGCTGGGTAACATATGTACAGTAAGTGTGCTGTTCCAAAACCAGCAGGAATCCTTGATTCAGGTATGTGGAAGTAATGCATGTGCAGCTCAGCTGATTCACAGATGTGCAGTACCTTTGCTGCTGTCTGGGAGCTCTACACCTACACACATACAGAAACTGAACATGTGAATCAAGTGTTTTTTATGGTAAGGCATTGATGTCTCCCAGTATTGACAGAAGAAGTTGCAACTTACTGAGCCAGAATGGTTCAACAGGTCCGTGTTTCAGATTTTAAAATAAATGTATGTTGTTTTTTATGTTCTCTGCTTGGCATTTAACCTTCTGAAGTTCACATATTTATCTAAATCAACTGCTATAAAATTCTGGACAATTTATGTATATTCCTGTATTGTATTCCTATATATTCCCTTCAATTTAGAAATACCTTCCAAGCACTGAGGTAGAAAGGACCAAGGCAAAGTCCAGGAGACAAAAAAAAAAAAAAAAACCACATTCCTTTTTCTGTATATGTAATTTGGAGATATATTTGCCTCTATAAAATCTAAAAATTTTGTAAACTTGCATTGAATTTGCATTTGCTTCTTACACCAAAGTTTTTTCAGCATTAGCTCTTGCTAGGTATCTTCTTCAATATGAACTGAATGTCTCTGCTCTGCTCTGTTATTAGTTCTGAGAGATTTGGGTTTTTTCCATGTTAAGTAATCTTTTATCTGTTAGCATTTTATTTTCTACATCCTTGGGTTAATTATATGCATTCAGAGAGTCTTGAAAAAATCATTATTTAATATAACGGTTAGAAAGCTTGGGTATTGCTCTCCAAAGACCTCATATGGAAATCTGGTGAAGGATTTTTTAGGACCCAGAGAAGTTAAATTCTCTTTAGCAAAAGAAGAATCAGAAGTATCAGAAGATTCAACTCCTAGTAATAGTTTGGTGGCAGGCTATTCACTGAAGTGCTTTCTCTCTACTCAAAACTTACATTTCCTTCCTGACCACTAGATACAAAAATGTCTCATAGATATGTATAATAGCCTATAAGCTGCAAAGGAAAAGTCTTACCAGTAGAAAAACACATTTTTGATTCCGAATACTGTTATCAGTATCCTTGGGTGGGTCAAAATGTTTGGGACTTTGAGCTAGACCCTGGTGTTATTCTTCTGCCTGTAAGTATTGAAGTTCCTACTTCTGTGGAACACTGATAAATATACTACTATTTATTTCTCTTAAAAATGAATTAAGTTAACAAGTTCTTCTCATGAAAAACCTTTTGCATCCATTTAGTTTTCTAATGAGTAAAAGAAAAAAACACTTTCTGCCAATTTTTCATATGGGCAGGATAGCCCATATGTGGAAACTATTTCAGTTTCCTTACGAATGCAGAAGGTTGAGCAACCTCTTTAGTAATGGTAGAGAATTTAAATTCCAGATTTTGATCAGGTAAGAAAGAGTCCAGGAGTAGCTCACTGACTCTTTTGCTAGTTTAGCCTGAAGTGTTATGTTGGTTTATGCTGGTTGGCTTACAAATCAGGGTGGAGGCCAAGGAGGAGAAATTACCAAACTATTCAATCTTTTCCAAGTTTATACAGAGTGTGAGTTCATGCTTTGTAATAGAATTATTGCCAAATTTTTAGATGTGTGGCAGGCCTGAAAAAAAGGGTTAGAACTGAAGCTGAATGATGAGAGATCTGCAAGTGAAAGACATTCCATAAAAGAATTCAATGACTCGAGTAATTAACTTTAAGCATCCTCGATATTCCTGACAAGCTTTGTTCAGCATTTAACTAAGTATTGTCTCTGATGCATTCCTAATCTATATTGCTTTTGGATTGCTACAGAATGCAGTTTTCTTTTTTTTTATATGTTTATTGTTGAGGAGTTTATAAGAATCATGACTGTTAAAGCCCTGTTTGTTGCTGACAAAGGTGATTTCTGTATTGATAGGGATTCCTCCTAGAATCATGTGGGACTGCTGGGATGCAGAAATCGTTCCACCAACTCCAGATTTTTCTTCTTGATACATTGACTGTAAGTGGCAAAATGGAGAGAAATTCTAATTAATTATGTATTTCCATTTAATAATGAATCTATGTTGATTCCAACTAGACAATGAATGTGACACTTCAAATATTTCCAACCTGTTCATAAAATACAATCCAGGAAGGTGCCTTTCAAATAATAAAAATAAGAAGTCAGGAAAAATACTTCTCTGGCTAAAAATCTGCTGTTGTGGGGTTTTTTTGCACATGCAGATATGTCCATATTTTAGTTTTTATAGTACAGAATAGTCAAAAAAGGGATTTACGCTTTGCCAACTGGAGTGATTTGTCTATTCCTCCCCCTCCCCCCTTTTTTTTTTTTTTTAATAGATGTGGAATAGATAGGAACTTGCTTGATTTTCAGACACTTCTGGTAGACCAAATGGTCTATATGTTCCTGTCAGATGTGTTTTACTTTTTTTCTTATCTTTGAAGCTTGGTGCACAAGTGTTCTCAGTGGAATCCAGTATTCAGAATACAATTCTAGTTCAATCGTACTTAAAAATAAAGTAGAAAATTCTTCAATGCCCACAATTAATATTTGTAGTAACGCAGATCAGGATGTGATAGCTTCTTTGCATCATTGTAAATCTTTCAATCATAACTGAATGTCTTTTCAAGGAGAAGTCAAGGCAAACAGTAGTTAAGAATACAATATATTAGTTATTTGGTCTGTACATTTAGAGAGTTCAGACCAGTGGCATTTCTTTACTTTCTGGATCTATATAAACTGTTGGTACATGACAAAAAGAGTGGGTTCCCCAACAGGTATTTACTTAGAATGCTGCATATGAGATGTATATATGACTAATTAAACAGGAAATAAAAATCATAAATGTAGTGGCAATGATGAGATGCTATTTTCTTAATAGCATAGTTTTTTGTCTACTGCTTTAAAGTTAGAAGTGGTAAATTCGCGCATTCCTAGTGCCATGTTTGGACATAATCATCTATGGCAGAGTTACTACTCTTTATGACTCACCATAGAACTTCCTTGTACCAGCTGGTTCCCACATACCTGTGAAAAGGGTTAATATTGCCCAGCTGTAATTTTGGCAGAGTGGTAGCTTCTGCTGTGGTAGCACCTGTATGAGGTGATGGTTTCCTTGAAGGAGTTTCCCCCTTTGCCAAAAAAATGCCAAATTATTTCCTAGTGTTTTGATATGTTTTAAAAAAAACCAAAAAAACAAACAACAGATTAATGTGTGGTTACATGAGATTTCCAGAGTGTGACTGCTTTCTTTCTAATGTGCTGGCTCTGTTGCTGGTGTGTTCTTTTATGGTTTGTACTTCCACTAAAATCAATGGAAAAGTTCCCAATTCTTCACTGAAAGTAGCATTGTAGACTTGATTACCAATTTGGTGAGTTTTACCTGTTTAGTACAGTCCTGGTGCCAAGCCTCTATGTTGGATTGTAGCTCTATGGAAGTGCCCAGACGTTTGTGGATTCAATTCCAGCTGAGCAGCTTTGTGCCTTGCAGTCATATCTTTCTTTTTCTTGCTGTATTTTCCCAAATATTGTTTGGTTTGAGAATATCCACTCTATAAAAATAGAAGTAAGGAATTTTTAAATGACTATACTTAGTGTTTGATATAGTGTCAAATTGATACTGGGAAGAAATCTACGATTTAACTCACCTGCTGTCCCAGCTGTGCTTGCTCTCCATCTGCCAGGACTTTTTCCTATTCCTTTTTTTTTTTCTAATAAAAGAAGACCAAGAAAATGGAAATCAAAATCACAATTATCAGAACAATAAGAGACAGAAGCTCTGTGCATGCATATACTAAACCCTGCTGTACCTGAAAGTTAACTTTCCTTGGGCCAAACAAGCAAAGTGGTAAAAGTCTGAGCTTGACCCAACAGATTGTATACACCTTATCTGGCAATATTAACATGCACTTGATGTTATTAGTGCCCCAAACCTTTCAGTGCCAAAGTGTGCCCTAAATGTTATTTGATACTAGATGTTACATAAATTTGTATTTTCATTACTAAGCAACTTTAGGATATGTAGTGTGTGTTTGAAAAAAGGCATGGTAATAACTCACTAATAATGGGTGCCATGTGGGGGGAAAAAGGCAGCATTACCTACCAAAGAAATATAAAACATGGTTTATATTTTCAACAGTTTGAGAATGAAATGAAAACAGAATATTTGGTGCACCTGTAAAAACATATTTGATCATAATGGCAAGTACAGCATTCTTAGTGTGGGATTCATATTTCATAACTCATGTTCAAACAAGAAAAATGATTATAATGTTAAGTATTTCCTGAGTTTATTTTGATGGATGGCAGAATAAGTATCTTTTACTCATTAAAATACAGATTGGTATAATTTAATAAATGAATTTAATACACAGATGTTCAAGACTGTTTGAACAGAGTGCATATTAATCAACTTCTTTATAACTGATCCTCTTTTATATTTTTTAAAAGAAATTTGCAGGAGCCAAAAGTTTATTAGATCTGTATGATCTCGGTCCGGTATCAGATATCAAGTATGTTGTTTGAGTCATGTCAGGTGATCAAAGTGTTTCTTTTTGATTGATGAACCTGTAAACACCAAACTATTTGAGTGGTCATTGCTTTTGCATCTGTTTGAGACCCTGACACATCCTTTGAAAAAATGGCCAAGATTTTTAAGAGTGACTTGCAATAGTGAGACTTCACTTTTGGGTGCCTGCAGAAGACTGATTGTTAGACAGCATTAAGTACTCTGGTTTGAAAAGCTGTTTCAAGTTAGATGCTTCTAAAATAGGGCCCCAGAATCATTTGTCACATACAAGAAATGAAACTAAGAAATGCAGGGCCTGATTTTTCCTATAGTTTGTTTTGCTTTACTGGTTTCAGTCACTAGTTTCAGTGAAGTTGAGCTGAATTTACATACACGTGAATGAGAAAAGAAATAGGACCTCATTTTTTAAAGCGTGTGTTATGGAAATATGTGGAGCTGCAGGGTATCTGAGTGAGCTTAGGAGGTATTTGCAGAAAAGACTGGATCTCAGATAAGTCTTGGCCTAGGAACCACGAAAGATTGTCACTATCCTGTTAATCACTATCCTAATGCACCTGAAGGATCTTGAATGGGCTTCAGAGCCTGGAGAAGGTGCCTGGGGATGCTGCAAAGTGATGCTCAGGGGTGACGACCCTGATTTGTGACACTCTGAGCTGCCTTTTCTTGCCAAATGCTGAACACTTGCATGTTTCTAAAATTAGTGACATAAATCCCTTCCCTTAGGATCTGTAACATGGCTGTCTTTGGAGAAATAGTGCTCCCTCTGGTTTTACTGGCAAGTTAGAAGGGATTTTTCCCCTTGAAGTGGGATGTGTGTAGGGTGCCCTCCTTCCTGCAGCAGATAAGAACACTGTGATGTGACAGATTCAAATCCTTTCTCCTCCACTAAGAAGTGATGTGAAAAAATCAATTGCTGTGCAAATCTGCAGTGGGCATGGTTGAATTTAAGCCCCTTTTCATATAATATCTCACACTTATGCTGAGAGGGACCATGGGTGAGCAGGGATTCCCTATAGTTGACTATAGGTGAGTGAAGATACCCATCCTCCAAGGATCATTTCTCCTACCATGATTCAAAGCTTTTGCCATTAAACAGTTGAGCAGAATAACAGAAGTTTTAACCCTGTCTCTTTCAAAAAAGATTTTGGTCTGTACCTTTATTTCTAGGTTCTTGTCTTGTTGGTAAGCTCTTAGTTTGCACCTCAGCTTACAAATGCAACAGTGCAGGGGCTGGCAGCCTGGCTCTACCTATTGAACAGGGGGTTCAGGTACAAAAAGCCTTTTTGGGAATGTTTCCTGGCTTTTGCTAACTTCCTGACTGTGCCCAGAAATTGATGAGAGTGCTAGTTGACCTGAGATATAGATATGCCAGGAAGTACCCTAATAAATTCAGAGAGCAGTTTTTGAATGCCACTGCATATGCCGGTGTGCTGATGCTGCTTACAGTACTGGTATATATACACAATAGTTTATAGGTTATATATATATATGTATATATATGCACACACACACACACACATATATATATGTATGTTTTCCATATGTGTATGTATACACACACACACACACACACACACACACTGTATATACAGTTCCATATATTTGGGCACATGGTTCCTCCTAGATTAAACACTGTAGGTAAACCTGCCTGTGTGATATCTACCTTTGAGCAGAGTCAGCTGTATTCTTGTCCCTCAGGGCAAGTAGCTGGGGGTTTGGCAAACTGGAAGGAGCCCTGCTGAGCATCACCAGGGTCAAAGAGCAGCTAAGAAGTCTTCCATGGCCAGAGCAGGTGTTGTAGGAGTGCATGAGTATTGGGAATGCTTGATTCACAAAGGACAAACTGATCTTTCATTCCAGGCTTTATCCATAAAGTGAAACACCTGATTAGAGGTAGAAAGAGAAAATGAAGAGGCATGTAATTTTAAAATTATTAGAGGTCTTTGTTCCACCTAGTGACCACCTGTTCTTGGGTGCATCCTCTGTGGTCAGGTAAAGCAACTGGGAAGAGGACACTAAAAACTCTTAGGTGATAAGACAATTTTCCTTTCAGTTTGTGGTTAAGCCTTCTGGTTCCCAAAGATTTATTGCCTTCACAGCAGCAATTCCAGTCTTTCTGTCATCAAAATTGGTAGGTAAAAAAGCCAAAATACCCAGGTAGGCCACTGATAATTAACTGTCTTTTGTTTGTCCCTGACTCTGCTCCTCCCAATTTGCCAGAACATCTGGAGGGAGGCAATGCTGCAGTGACTAACAGTTCATCTAGGGGCTGCTGGGTGAGCAGGATGGCCATCTGATTTGTAGTCAAATTCCCAAATCTTTCTGAACTCCGTGTTCTTGCTCCTTCACTGTCCAGCAACTTCTAGCCATTTGTGCTTGTATGGAGTGAATGTAAAAAACCTGCCAGTCCAGACAGCAGTTCTTCTCACCTACTTCACCTGGGTTCTAAAGGCTGCACAACCTGCAAGACAGCAGGAACTTCTGCTGAGGGACTCATTTCAAAGTACATTGTCCCACTTTCCCAAAGGGGGAGGAAAGCAGGAGGAGTACATGGAAGGATTCTTTGCAGTAACCTTTTCATCTCTAATAGTCAACAGGAAAAGTACAGCTTTGCTTTGTTTTTCAGATAGCTTAGCTATGATATCATAATGATAAGAACTTTGCCTTAATGTCCACTTCTGTAATGTATCAGCCAGATAATCAGTTTCTGCTCCAAGAATTTTAACGAGAGTTTTGTGGTCTGCAATCAGAACAGCTTCTTCCAATGTAAAGACTCGTGGAATGTCCTCATACCAAAATACAATAGTCAGAGGGTGAGTCTTTTTTCTTATGTCTCATGGAAGTGGAAGCAATTAGCATCTTTTTTCCATTATTATTTTAGGTGAGACGCATCTATTCCTACATCAACGGAGCAGGAAGAAGGGGAAAGGTAATGTTTTTTTATATCTTCTTTACTTCTTGATTTCATTAAATAGATTCTAAAAGTTTTCAGTCTCAGACTGTCCAAATAACATTTTTGTCATTGCATTAATAAGTCATAGAGAAATTTGCTATAATAATTAGCTGTATGTAAAGAGGATCTCTAACAATGTATTCTTTGGCATGGTGCTTTTTTTGTCATTCATAACCTTACTTTTTCTGGACGTAGTTTAAAGCTTTACTAGCCATTTCCATAACCCAGTCAGTTGCTTGTGAGTTGAAATAGCCATGTTTGTCTTTTTTCTTACCTTTATCAAATTGCATTAGAGATTGCAGCACAGATTCTAGGCTTCTAAATTGTGTTTTTCCACTTGGATTTGAATAAAAATCTCTTTCCAGTTATATCTTGCACACTTATTACATTATAAATGGAGGTGTCACTAGTACACCAGCTGTGTACTGCTATTCCAGAGAAGAACCTTGTTCATGTTAATAATGATGAATATCAAGATCTTGTACCAACTCCAGCTGCTGGTAAGCCTGAGACAGACCCACCTTTGTTAGCTGCTGCTCCCCATTTAGTAGTGGAAACACTCTTCTGAAACTTTTGCGTAAGTCCCAGGCTTAATAGTCACTTTTCTATGAGTCACTTTGCTCTGAGATTTCTCTTGACTAGAGAATGTGATCCTGTGCTTCAGAAAGAGTAATCTTAAATCTAACCTCTGGTTTTAAGGACAGAGATTTTTGCAACATTGGTCTTTTATCTTTTTTTCCAAACTTGATGTTTTAATTTTAGCTAGAATAACTGAAGAATATGTGGCCAATTATGACACTGAATAATATATAAAATAGTTCATTAATTTACATTTATTCCAAAATCCAGCGCACAGATTCAAAGACTTTTCTTTTCATCTCCATTAATTATTTCAGAATGAGCAGTTAATGTTTCCATTCTAAAGTTAAACAGATTAACCGGCTGCTGAACATCACCTTGCCTTCACTTTTTATTTTTTTGTTAACATAACTTAGAGGAACTACAAATATGCTCAACAGAATTGACCTATGCATAATATGTTTACATAAACATGTGTGCACTTCTGATGCTCAAAGAAACACAAGCCTGAATTGAAGTTTTTGAGCAGGAATCTACAGAGACCCGCTGGCATCAGTGAGTTATGAACTACCATCATGGTAATGGCTTTCTTTGGAAATGTTGTGCTGTTGCAAACAAGTTAATATCAACTTTTGGAGACCTTCTGCAGTTTTGATTCTTGTAAAATGGGACTCAAAAATCTGGGCGCTCTTGGCAAGTTGCAAAATCTCAACTAATAAGCAACCCACTGAGAAATCTCTTTGTGTGCACTTTTTTTTTTTTTTTTTTTCTGTGTGAAATAACTCAAAGAATTTTTTTTCAAAAATAATGAAATCCAAGGTAAGTTGAATGGTGAGCCTCAAGGAGTATGTTCTTTTTAAAACGTCCCCATCTTTTGTGCCTTTGGCACTCCTTCTCTTGCAACAACAGATATCAGGTACCTCACTTAAGAACTGCTTATTAAAGCAATAATCACTGATCTTCACAGTGAGAACTGCAGTGCTGAGCCAAAGTCACAGGTGCCAACTCCACCATATTTGGCTGCAAACCTTTATACATCATCTACTGTCCTGCTGCTTTTTTGGCTGTTCGTCTAGGAATTCCAGTCAATTGTCAGGCTTGTTGGAGAAGCTCAGCAGCTCCAGTGAAGCTGTCCTGTGCTCAGAGATCCTGAGAAAATGGGCTCTGCAGTTGTGTCAGATCAGCTGTGCCAGTGTGGCAAGGCTGCAGCAAGCTGAATTCCATGGCTATGCCCATGTTAGTAAGTTGGTCAGTGCCAAGTGATGTTTCTGAGAGCTGGACCCTGGTTCTGTTCCAGCAAACTGTTTGAAGGCTTCTGCCATTGTTTTGCTGTGGACTTGAAGCAGCCTTGTCCCAACACTCTGGTGCTACAGCTGAGTCAAAGTAAATTATGGAGATAGAGGCTTTAGCAGCTCAAACAGAGAGCAGTGCTGGTACAGCCCAGCTGTCCTTGACAATGGGTTTGTGTGTCCTACACAAAGCATTTTTGGCTGCCATTAACTGCTTGTCTCTGCAGCAAAAAGGGGCTCCTTTATGTTCGGGAGCAGAGCCTACAGGAAGAGGCAGCTCAGAGATGAGAGCAGATGTCTTACACTGGGCAGGAGTGCAAAGGCACTGCAGCAATACTCAGGGACCCCAGCCCCAGCCATCAGGCACAGAAGCATTGCACAGCCTTGCCCCACTGGAAGGTGGGTCAGTCCCATTAGAGCTGTGTGTGTCTCTGCCCTGGAGAAGCAGAACTTATCCTCTCGACCACCACACTGTCCTGATTCTGGGTCTAGCAGGAGATTTCTGCCTTGCACTGCCCTGCACATGGAAGATGTGTTCTAAGGCTAGCTCAGACCTCAAAGTCAGTGATCAGCAGATTTTAAATGCCAGGCTATTAAATTAACTCTTATCCATCAATGTTATTAGTTGGGCTGTATGTGTGCACACCATACATATCCACATACATCAGAACGAAAATTGACCAGACACACAAATGTCAGAGACTGGAAACAGGCAGTTCCACTATTAAAAGTTCTTCAAAGTTTCACCAGGTTAAAGCAGGCCACTTCACATGGGAGATTAGCCCACTGCTAAACATGTAAATATCCAGTGGAGAAAGAAAAAATATAATTTAAGATATTAAAAATTACCTTTTGTTTTTCTCTACCCTGATTATTCTAAGCTTTATTGCAGTTATAGCAGCATTATTGGAGTGATGAGTGAGTAATGACCTCATTATAGGGCAGAGAGAGCAGGGCTAAGCAGGGCTCCCCAGGTGTCTGGAAATGTGCCCTTTGCTTCAAAACTTTACAGTGAACTTGAAATTAAAGTGTAATTAAAACACACATATATGTGTATCTGGTGCTTTTTGTCTTACTGTGATTACATTTCAATTCTGATCAAATCATCTCCCAAGTGCTCTTTTTAGCATCACTATAAACAATTCTGGCAAGCTCTGTTGAGAAAAAAGCTGTTTTCCAGGTTGTGCTTCTTAAAATTAATGTACACTATCTATAAGAGATTATTGGTTAACCTCTACCTCAATTTTTTCCCATGTACATATTGAGTTTGAATTTCCACCTGCTTTCCCTGACTGACATCCAACATAAAGCTAGATAGATTTATGCATATTTTAGTACATTGCAGTGAAAGTAATAAATTTTTCTTTAGCTTGGCAGTTCAGAAAACATGGAAGGGAAATATTGTCAGTTGAGGCAATTTAAATTATTTTGATTTTTATTCAGAGAGAAAAATTTGAAAATATTTTGAGTAAAAAAAATGCTTTGTTTCACTTGATTTATTTTGATTCCTAAGGCATTTTGCTTTTTGACATTTAAAAAAAATACATTTGAAACCCATTTCAAAGCTTAAAGTCACTTCAAATAGGAAACCAGAAATCATTCAACTTCTAGGGTGTTTTCCAGTTCTTTTCTGTTAATGAACAATTTGTTGGAATTGATTAGAAGTCATAAAATGTCTGGTGTCTCTGAACCCACATTTTCCACAGGCAAAAAATGGAAAATGCCATGAACTATTAATTTATCTTCTCAGAGGAGAAAAAAGAAAATAAGGGAAACCATAACCTAAACCAAAGTGGAGGCTGTGTGGGCAGCTCTTGTGGTCTTTCTTGCCCTTAGTTTCACATTTTTCTTTCCCTGCTGACAGACCCCTCTCACCCACTAATTGTAGAGAGAGGGAAGGAAGTGGTATAAGTTCCTTTCCAAATTGGCTGTCAGGTACTTGGTCATATATTTGCTACTTGGTTGGATTTTGCAGAGAACCTGTAATTTTTAAGGGTTTTTTTGTTTGTTTTTGTTTTTTGTTTTTTTTTCCAAAATTTTTATTTTCAGCTCCTGAATTTCAAATGTGTCCTGTGTTCTGCATATTCTGTTGCATCTTTTCAGACATGGCAGAGTGAAATAACACAGTGTGACAGCTGACAGCCAGTCATAGCTTGAAACATTGTACAGCTGGGTGGAAGAGACTTCCACATTTCCTTTTGGAAGATTGTTTCAAAGCAAAAAGTAAAGTTAGCATGACACAAAAATACAAAGCCAGTGATCTTATTACACATGACTTTGAATAGAGTGCTATTGCTGAACATTTCTCTAAAGAAATGTGCAGTATAAACTATATCAAAGCAGAATAAATTAAAGTTATGTTCACCTTTATTTTGAGCTGCAATGACAAATTTGACTGTCTCGCTGATCTCAGCAGAATCTAATCCACAATCAGTTTTGTGTTTATAAAGTAGTAAGTTTCAGAATTGCACCACAGATGAGCTGGACAATTACTGTCATTTTCATTGATGTGTTTAACTAACATTGGCATCCTTCAATGCAGAAATATATCAATTTATTAATTTCTTTCCCAAATTGTATCCCACACCTCATATTTTTTGTATTATTTAAAGAGTCTAGGTTCATAAGTTAAATAAATTCTTTTAAGATGTGGTTGCTAAAGGGTTACGAATCTAGCTAGGACTTTTCCCTCTAAGCTTGGGTAATATCTGTAAAAGGCCATGCCATTTGCAACAGAAGCCACTGCAAATTAACAAGGCTTTTGCAATCCAGGTATTTAGATCCATTACAGCATCTGGCTTTGAGATCCAGCTCACAGGGATATGCCTGACTGTCAGAGTGGGTACACTGGGCACTCACAGGAGCTCTGGCTTCCCCAGCTTCCTGCACTCCACTGGTGCTACTGCAGCCTCATCAGCACTGATAACTTGCTAGATTTGCTAAAATAAGCTTGAGAAGGTGTTTGGAGGCCAACCACACCTGATTATTGCACCGACTGAACCAACTAGACATGCCTCCTCCCTGGCATAATGCTGGGAAGACAACCTTGTATCACACCTGGCTGCCTTTGTCTTTGGTACCCACACAAGGATTCAGAGCTCAGACCTGATTTTCACTCCTCAAATTAAAAGCATTCAGAGTTGAAGTCTGACTTTTATGCAGTAGACAATTGCTTTTCTGGCATATTGTTTGGATGAAAGCTGCATCACACCATGTTTTCTTTTCTATAGTGCAGTACTATGCATGTTTTTAAGACCAAACTGCGAATTTTCACATCTCAGTACTTACTAACTAGTTAGTGTTTCAATCCTTGCTAGTTAACAGTTCAATACTTCCTAGCTAATTAGACATTTCCTGACATACAATATAGGTACAGAATGCATATGGTACCAGTATAGAACACACCCCCCTACATGTGAATTCTATCTGCACAAGCTCTTTCTCTGAAGCAGATAAGCACACACATGATGAACAGAACACTCTGCCTACAAAGGCGGACGAATTTCCTTAATCAAGATGATGTTTCTTATGCACCTACACAAATTTCATAGACTAAAGCTCTGCTGGAATTTGCCTGAAAATAACAGGGGGCAAATTAAATTTTCGAGTGGAATTCAGAACAATAGTAATATTTCCTGAAAGGCTACTAATTCTAGTGAAGCTATTTCAAAGGCCACATTCTTTGTAGGTCGCTATGGAAGGCTTGCTCATGTTATAAAATGATAGCACCCTTTTGTGGTCTGAGCTCTCTGTTACACCTGCTGTGTCACTTTTTTCCTCCTCATTTTTGGTTCTGCTTGGCCTAGCATGGACTGGTGCTGCATGAATAGAAAGCAACAATATAAAGAAACCTGTCCCATATCTCAGGGTTTTTTGTTTTTTTGTTTTTTTTTTTTCCTTTTTGACTGTGTCTAAGATGCAATTAACTTCTCATAAGACATAAAATAACATCATTCAAAGCCAAAATTACTAGCTGGTATTATTCCATGTGTTAAATTAACAGAACACTGAAGCTAAAGATGGGAAACACCCTATAAAATAACTCATTATGAACAATGCTAGTTTTATCTTCTTGTTATTTTGAGTTTGTACATCCCTTTGATAAATTTTGTTAAGAGTGATATTGCACCCACTCTGTTGCTGAGGGACTACAAGAAAAAAAGCCTGTTCCAATCATAAAATATTTTCAGATGAACCAGTTGGGTGTAGGCTCTAGAGCTATTTTATATTTATCTAGGTTTCTGTGAGGATGCCAATACACGTCAATCACACTTTTAAATAAGCTTGTTCAGTCCATGAAGAAATGTACCTGGTGGTGTGTGAAGTTCAGCTCCTATAGCAAAATCTGTTCATAACCTGTAAATATTCAGAGGATGAATCAAATCTTCCCCTGCTGTGGTTAATTGGTATCAAAAGGATTTTAGTCACACCAATACACCTGCTCATTTATTATAGTCTTCTCTGGTATTTTTCTACAGAAGTTTCCTCATTTTCAGTAAATCAAAATCTTGTTATTTCTTTCCTTCCAGTGAGACTTGTCTTATTTGTCATGTCCTAATTCCTCTGTCTGCCGTACCCATGGCCAGTGTATCTCCATAATGCATGGTGAGTCTGCAGCTACAGGAAGGGAAAAGGGAAATAATTGAAAAGCAACAAAATTCAGACTTGAGCCTCTTCTCAGATGGAAGGAACAAGAAAAACAGAAATTAATATTTTCAGGGAGATAGTCTTGAATACCAATGATATAAAATCAAGCAAAAAGACATGGGGGAAAAATGCAAACTGCCCCAGGCAGATAGGGATGCCTGTGAAGAAGCAGTGCTGAAAGATGCAGCAAATAGTTTTGCACTCAAAAAAGAGTGTAAAGTAGCAGATCTTTTTACAGTTCTGTGCTTCCTTTTCTGTGCTGCTCAGGTCTGCAAAGAGCATTGTCAAGAAAGCACTGACAGCCTACCAAAAAACAGGCAGGTGGTTCTGGGAAAAACTAATAGAGAATTCAAGTTTCCTGTAGATGAGTCGTGTGCTTCTTCTCATCACCCATCCACTGTAATTATCTCAGAGTCTTCCTTCTCTGTGTCTGTGATTGCCTCACCCCTCCATGTCTTTTGGAACATCTCCAATTCCCCACCTCACATCTGCCGGACTCTTTCACAAGCTGGAAATCAAGATTCATGTCTGTTCTCATGCTGAAGACTTACCCACAGTGGGCAGAGTAGCTACATCTCTCTCCTCTCTTCATCCCTTGGTTTATCCAAAACTCCCAAATAGTGCTGTAAACCCACTGTAAATACAGAATGTGGCCAATGGCTCCCCATGTTTTTAGTGGAGGACTGAGAGATAAACAGAGAGATCCTGTGGTCATGTAGCTTTCTTCACTTTTGTAGGAAACTGGGCTGAAAAATAGTTAGAAGCCTCAAAGGACTGATTTATGAGGAAAGATGATCACTGTGGTATTTGTTATTATGAGATAGATCTGTCTCCCTCTCTCCCTGTGGTTTTGACCAGAAATTCCATTCTGGACCTGAGAAAATTTTCCCAACAAAAGTTTTTTAAAACTCGCATGTTCCCATGAAATATGTCAGTTTCTAGGATTGGCATTTTTTCTGAAGAAAAAATATTTTCTTGAAACACTTGACCAACTCTAGTGACCACATGAGCTATAATAATTTTTATTTACAGACTGGGCAGAATGGAAGAGCTGAAAATGTTAAACCAAACAGCATCCACCCAAGCTAGAATAACTAAGAGAGATTCTCAATCCTTTGTTACAGGATATCAGCTGGGAGTATGAAACCTTTCATCCTCTAACAGAACATTATAGTTTCAGATTCCTATTCAATCAGTAAGCCTATTTTGCATTACTTCAGGATAGAAAGACCTGAAAAGTCCACATTTATTTTGAGGAAAATCTTGTGGATTTTTCCACCATTTTTCTTGGATGAAAGCTCTTTAAACAGTGATACCTTTTCTATTCTGTGGTAGTACCTCATTTCCCATAAAATCTGTGTTTTCCAGCATAAGCCATGGCATCAAAATCTGTCCATGATTTCAGAATTCAGTCACTCCTATCAGTGATTTCATGTTCAGGAATGTTCTCTGCGGAAGTGACATCAGCTTTTGCTTGGAAGAGATGATGGGCTATAATTTAACACAGGAAATCCTTTCCATTTTGGGATGGATTGTTTGCTTGTTTGCTTGTTCTAGATAACATTTTCTAAAGTTTAGCTAAAACCCTGTGCTTCACTAGTCCATTGTTTACTTTACTAAAAGATTGCAGGCCAATCCCTGCAAAGCAATAATTAAAGAAGTTTAATTTTTATTGTTGCATTTAAATATCCCTGGAATATTTGGCTGTGGCTGCTTGGCTGAAGGAGAGGGAAAAGTTGATATATATTTTGGTTTTTTTTAATCTGCCATCTAGCATCTCTACTTTTCCAACAGTGGGCCTCCTGGCTTTGTTCATTGTTTTAAAATTAACTGAAAAAAATGTTGCTTTTGAAAGGTGAAAGCATAAAAAATTACAAGCAGCCCAGTGAGCTTTGCTATGTCCTTCAATGTACTGCTGGTTGCTGGTAGTCCTAAATCATTAGCTGGAAGAGACAAGCCATTTTGGAGAACTTCTGCATTGTGTACTTTATACTAAGAGAACCTGGAGGATTTTCTTTCCTTTGTTTCTTTCCATTTGGCTCCTTTGCAAGTGGAGCCTCTACTGACATCCACTGGTAGCCCCAGGACAGCTGCACTCCTGCAAACTGCTTGTAACCCACCCGTGCTAATCCCCTCTCCTGTGCCAAGTCACTGATTTAGTACCGTGCTAAATGTCAGCTCAAATGTAAGGTCAAAATAATGTAATCCTTCCAATTTCTACCTCCCTCCCAGAGGAACAGCCCTTTTCCCCTTCCATGGTGGTAAATAAATTCAAGAGATGAAAACCTGCTAGGAATTTCTTTGGCTGTGCTCACCAATTAGCAATACAGAAAATCAAACCACAGTTTCCTAGGTGTAGTGGGAATTTATAGGGAATGAGCGCTACCAGGAACATGAGCTTGTATGTTACTCATTATACATTTTTTTTTTTTTTGTTTAAACTGCAGTAAATTAAGACCTAATGATCAAGGGAGCAGGAATGAGGATTAGAGACCAGATGGGAAGAGCTGAGGGCACTTTGCTGAACATGCAGTGCCACTTACTCTTTCTAGTCATTAATCCCATGGCCTGGCTTGTCCATGAGTACTACAAGTACTGCAGTGTGGGATGAGTGAAAAGATAATTAAGAATACACCTATCAGCATTAACTTCTTCTGTCTCTGTGTGACTTTCCAGATTATAGGGACATGTCTACAATATAATCAAATTCCAGGAGGTGTGGGACTTTGGTCTGGGTCCCTGTAAATTTGCATGTCTTTGCATAAAGGAAATGAAGAAAAAACCATGTTGTAAATGTCATGAGATTTAGAGGGTAAATCAAGAGCCAAAACAGTGTGTTCCTTAAAGTTTAGCCAAGTATGTTATTTTCTGTAAGTTTTAGGCAGTTCTTTGTACACTGACTTATTTCTTAGTTAAGTAGCTTGGTAGTTATATTCAGTGATGAATTAACAAACCCTACAATTACTTGTAATCTCTGCATTTCTTCTGTGTATTTCAAATTTTTCTTTAAATCATTTTATGGTCACTTTAGCCACATGTTTCTCATTTCTGGTTTAATAAATATAATTAGTAAGGAAGGCTGTTAAAGAACAGGAGACTACAATCTGAGCCATTTCACTTTTTACTTTTGAAGAAGAAATAACAGCCATTTTATTTACATAGAAAAGTATGGCAGAAATCATTAAGGTGTTTCCTTTTTTTTGCATCACAACATCAGTGCCAATGTGCATCACTGGAGCAAAACACTGAATATAGTCGCAGAGGCTCAGCAAAACATTTTGCTGATCCTAGATTTAGAGGTCTTCCTTGTAGTCCCACCAAACCTAAGGACTCCCAGCACCAAAGACTCAGTATGTTTATCCTTAATTTCTAGATTTCCCTAGAAATTTCTAGAATAGAATTGATTTAGTATCTTCTGGAGAAAAGCACCATCTGTGCAGGTCACCTCATGGTGTTGCTTCTAAGACACAATATTTCTATAGCAGCAGATAATTTTCACAAGTTGTAGCTGACAAAACTGAGAAGTTGAAAGCAGCAGCAGCAGAAGCAGCAGCAACAGCAGCAGCAGCAGCAGCAGAGTTGGTGAGTGCCTGTAAATCTGAGGTCCTACCCTGCAGCCATGCAGTCAGCCCTGCTGTGTGCTGAGTTTGAGGTCATTAGCTTTTGCTAATGAGGAGCCTTACAATGGGCCTAGGAGAGACAGAGCTGTCTCTGCTGTGGTGACACTCACAGTGGCTGATAGAAAGATGTTTGTGTTTGTTTTAGGCACCATCCCCAAGCTCCCTGATCTTTTCCTCACGGCGCCACTGGCTCCCAGCCTGCATTTAGGAGGGTCACTCCAGCCCTTCATCCTTGGCTGCCACATCAGGGTTGTGTCTCTCTTGCTAAGGAGCCTCAAATGAGTCCTGCAGCAAATGGACAGTAGTTTTTGTCAACTGAGGTGTGGAAAAGCCTTCTGCTCCTCTGTTTCTGCAGATCTGTAAGATTTATGTATTTTCAAAACCACAAATGATTAATCTGCAAGAAAGTGAAGCTGAACAGCCGAGTGGTGGGTTCCCAGGGATGTGAAAGGAGTTGTCCAAGCAGGCTGTTAGTGGAACCTAACTTTATTTGGCCAGGTCGTTGAGCTCCTCTGTTCCCCCAAGCTATTTGATGCTATTTTCCACTGTGCATATGCATCTGTTCATGTAATTTAGAAATTAATAGTTTAAAAACACTCCAGAAAATTGCTTAGTATGTTTTAGCTACTTTTAAAATAAAACCTATAAATTCTCTCTGAATGAAACTTGGGGGGGGGTGGGAGGGTGGAAATGGAGCATACCTACTTCATTGCCCAGGCTTTGGTGTGCTAACTGGGCCATGCACATAATCTTTATTAAGGCATCCACTGCCTAACATCATAAGGATAAGCATTAGTGTTTTCTCCTGGACCTCAAGCAGTATTTAAATTGGAAGTTGGAATGTCAAAGCCCAGAGATCTGAGTGTGCCTTTTCCTTATGGAAAGTTCAATGCTTGGGAGTTCTTAATCAAGATTGTCAGACGTTTCCTGCTCATTTTCAGCCACCAACGGCAGGCATAGGTGACTCCCTCCTTGCTGTTGAGGGGCGGACAGAGCAGTACTGTGTGATCTCTTGCCCACTGAGCCACCTGCAAGTCGTTTCGCTCCAGCTGTGGTAGACCTCATGCAGAAACACAGCCCCGAAAGAGCTGGCTCCTGGCCAACACTGTTAGGGGGTTTTTAGCTCAATTCTTTCACTGACCTCCTCCTGAGGAGCATAATTCATTAAGTACAGTATCATAAAGGCCATGGCGATTAGAAACAGAAAACACTGCCACCAGTGTAGCCCATAAAGGAGGGATCAACAATACAGTGTGTATATATATACATATATATATATTTCTTTTTTTTAAGTTCATGTTAGTTTATGCTGGTATTAGGAGCTGAGAAGAAAATGTCTCCAGTCTTGCTTGCTTGGGATCTCTAGGTATAAGTTTAAATGGATAATATTTAGTCTATGCTACTGTAAATCCCAGTGTGGGGCACAGCAGGCTGTCCAAAGTGATCATGCTCCTAGGCAAGGATGTGTGGCAAGGATAAGGGTCACAAATCAGAGCACTCCATGGAGTCCTCTGCTGTGAATGGAAATGCAAAATCTCACAGCATCACTACTTAAGGGGAAAAATAAAACAAAAAAGATGTAGGATTTGCAGGGCTAAGCATGCTCAGAGCCCATTTTGTATATTTTCACACAATGACCCAGAAAAACTGTTATGTTTGAGAACAAATATCATTCTGTTATCTGGCAGATGATGTTTTGAGTAACTCAGAGTTATGACTTCCAGGCAAACAATCTTGTTAATGGATATGGTTTGGAGACATCCTAAAAGTGTAAGACACTGAAAACCATTTTTTGATCAATCGATCTCATTGTAACTAGGACTATATGAAGTTATTGTTAGGCTATACCCATAATTACTTTTGAATTGCACCAAAAGAAGAAATTTTGGTGATATTCAAAGCCTGACAAGGCTTAATAATCATTTTGATTGAAATGATTATTAGGAATAGCTGACTTAGAGGGCTTTCCATGCCAAAGATGAAGGAATTTGAAGTTTTAGTTATGTGCTCATTGTTTCTCTTCCTTGTCTGATGGTTAAAAAAGAAAAGGAAGACCAGTATTCCTGATGAAGGTCATACCCACTGTATAACCATTATATGTTTAATCACAACCGTCTTGCTTTCTCTTCTCCAGTCTTCGGTTTCTCAGTTATTTTTTTTTTTTCCCCAGGAATTTATCACTTTTTCTTCAAACTGTCTGTGGGTGCAATTCAGAGTTCATGTCTGACCAAAGCATAGAGACTCAAAAATACTGATGGTGAATTACAGCTGATTTTAATTAAATAAATACTGAATTGCTTCTTTTTTGCGCAGGGCTCCTAACTACAGATATAAATTGTGTGAGACTGTGAGAAATGGAATTAACTGAAGAGTTATCAGGCATGTGCAATAGAAGATGTACTATGTAATTTTTTACAACCTAAGTTGTCTTCAGTTCTTTTAGCCATTTTGATTTTGGCATTTTGGTGGATCTTTTCAAATTTATGGGGAAGCATTTGGTAGATCTTTTCAAATTTATGGAGACTTCAACTCCTAGGGAAGAATGAGAATCTTAGAGTTGTTGTAACAACTACTGCAGTAAACATTGCAGCATCATTTTACCTGTTTCAATGTGCTGTTAATCTTCATATAAGTGATACAAATTACCTCCTTTAATACATTTAGAACCTGGTGATTTCTTAAAGATCAGACCATTTTTTCACCTGGAATTACAATTTTTTAAATATACAATATGAAACATTCAGAATTCGATACTTATCTTTTCTGAATATGGTTTCCTGACTCAGTAGTCGCATTAATACAAAAACTGTTTCAGACACAGGACTTGCTTGCTTTATTGGCAGCATGATAAACTTACACAGTTAACAATCATCTTCAGTTCCTGAAACATTCAGTCTCTCCTTATTATTTGAACAGAGCACAGTACAGCACTCTGAGGGCTGCATTATACCTTGTTCATCATCAGGAATGAAGTGTTGAGGGATAACACTGCAACCATGATCTCCCAGGGCTTTCTCAGTTAGTGCTCCCCATCTTCAGTGATTTAACACAGTAGAAGAAAAGGCAATGTGCACCTTTTCCTTTCCAGAGTAGTTCCCCTTGGAGGCTTAGATGAGTGTAGGAACATGGGAGCTAACTTTCTACCTGATCAACTCACTTAGCTCCTATTCCTGGGAAAGGAAGGTCATGAGAAAAGAGTTAGTTAGTTAGTTGTTTTGATTAGGTTTCTGGTCAAGCCATGCCACTTACTAAAAAAAATTTCTTATTTGATTTCTTGCTGCAGGATACTCAGGAACAGATCCAGAAACAGAAGAGAGTCATTATAGTGTCTAATGTTGTGATATTTAAAAATTATACATAGGAGTGGCATTCAAAATATTGGTATATGTGCCAAAGTTGCTGAAATATGCAAAGATGTGTGGTAGGCAGCTCAGAGTGAGATGCACAAAAGGTATCTCTTTAAGTGAGAAGATAAAAACTTTGAAAGGAGAGATTTCTCTTGGCAGTTTCAGGATTGCAGTTAGATGATGCCATGAAATGGATTCCTTGTACAAAATCCCTCCTGGTTCATAGTCTCAGTTCTGGAAGATGATGACTTCCAGATGCATTAGACCTAATTATAGATTATATTTTCATTGTTTGTCACTGTCATTCTTATATTACTTATATAGAGCCCTTAAACTGGTATTGAGAACAGCGTAGGTTTCTCTGATGAGGGGTTAGACAATTCCAGCAAAAATTCTGTAAACATCCTATCTGAACTGCCCTCTTAGGGCCATGTATACTAACTAGTAAATTCAGTAATGCTAAGCTTCCCTCTTTGGCCTCTAGGCCAGCTGGTCCTCTTTGATAGTATCTGTATTATTACTTTCTCTTACTTTCCAAAGCAGGATGGTTGTGCTGAAATTGCCCGTGGCAAAAGTCGCTGTCCTGTTGTAATTCTCAGATTGTCTGGAGGAGTACAATTTGGTCTGGGTCAGCCTTCTCTGTGGACTAGCAACAATAATTTGCATGATTACCCTGCAGAGCATGTGTTCATGCCCTGGCTCCATCCACAGAAGCAGCATAGAGGCACTTTCTCCCCACTGATTTCAGGGTAGTCTCAGGGTGACCAGCATCCTTATTTAGCAGGTCATTCAGGTGCATAAGGTCAATGGGATATGTATGGGTCCAGCTATTCCCAAAAGTATCTGCTGGAGTAGCAGCAGACTCCATGTTAACTCCAAGTTATTCAGATGATATTGATCACTACTTTGATCATCTCATGGAAGAATTATCATGTCTGCCCACTGAGGTGACTTCATGTCTGCGCTGATATAAACTTTTATATCACAACTTCAAGCACATCTAGGAGTTCTGTTAGTATACTGGACATGTCATTGTGAAAAGACTGATATCACTTTCAGGCAGAAGACACATTTCTAACATCCTTATGCTCTGTTTTGCTATTGGTGATAGATGGAATCTGTAAAGCAAAGCAAATTGTTTAAAAAATAGTGAATTTTTCTCTTTTGGTAATTTCCCTTTCACTTCTCATTCCATAAATTTATTTTTGGGTTTTCTGGGGCATATTTTGCTGAGTGAAAGTTAATTTTGTTTGAAAGTTGATTTATAAAAAAGGAGATGAATAGTAGAAAATTTCACAAAGGTCATTATATCTGCTGTGAAAGCGCACCAGAGACAATCTGGCATAACATTGTTAATTCTAGTATGCTGGTTATTCCTATTTGTGGTTCTACTATACTTTTTATTACCTATAACTTAACACACCTAATAGTTCTGGCTATTGCACTATTTTCTCCCAAAAATGCAAAGCAAATACAAACACAGGATCAGAAACCCAGTCATGAGCTCATATGAGAAAGATCTGCAGGAACTTGATCCTAGATCATACAAGAAAGAAAACTTCCCCTCTTTCTAGCACTGTTTTTCTGTTGTCACCTGGACCTGAATATTGTAGACACTGCAACAGGACTGGGGTCAAAGTAAAATGACACTGAATGTGTTTAAATTAACACATTCAAAACAATTTAAATTGTTTTGCCTTTGCTTTTGTTAGAGTTTTCAACCCTTTATTCAAGGTGTTCCACTCTTACCTAGTTGAATTGTGACCCAGAGATGCCTCAAACTTGCCATTCACTCTAGAGGGAGCACAGGGTGTAAGTGGCTCAGTAAAGTACCTAAAGTGCCATAATTCAGGCTTCTGGGTACGACACACCGTGGGACAAGCTGATATTTTGCTCAGTTTCTTGGCTGAATGGTTAAGTGAGCCAGAGCAGCTGCCTTCCTTACTGCTAGGAGAAGAGCAGCCCTTGGGGAAGGCTCATACCAGGAGATCAGGAAGGGTTAACCCTTCAGTAAACCAGGACCAATCAACAAGTCCTTTCTGTGTTAACAATGTAAAGGATATGCTGTTCATTAACACAGATGAGCAGTGAGCTAGGAAGGCATTTTTAAAGTCTTGCATGCTGCATGGTGCACTGAGAATATGTTCACCCAAGCCAATTAGAAGAATTGTTTGTCCACAATTTCATTACTGTTTGTGTCTGAATTAGTGTCTTCATTAAAATGATGAGTTTCTCTAAGAGCTGCAAATGACAAGTGACCTTATAATATAATATGGTCCCATGTAGTCTCCAGGAAAGTATTAAATGTCAGAGCTTAAAATTGTAAGGATTTGATATTTATGAAGGTCAGTTCAAGTGTGAGTAATATAACATAATATTACATTTAAACTGAGATCTCTGTTCCTAGGAACCTTTTAAAAACACCCAGCTGCCACTGCTCAAATAGTGAAATATAGATGATATTTTTTAGACTTAGCATGTATTGTGAATTTGCAATTCATGTAAGGCTTCAATGAAAACCTGATATGATAATTTAAACAGGGGTTAGATTATTAAAGTTGGGGAAGTAGTACAGCAAGAAGTATATCAATATTAGAAATATCCATTTACTTGAAATTTGCTCTCCTTTGTTTATATTGGTAAATACATGAACAAATTCATCTGAATTGGTCCACATAATTAATATTTTAATAAAAAAATTAGTATATTTGAAATAAATTTATTTTTGAAATAAATTTACATTTATTTGAGGCTTGACTTTGCAAACCAGTCTATAATAAACTTTTTCAATCATAAAGGCAGGAAAAAAATCCCATTCCACAGGTAGTATATCTTAACATTAAATTTATTCAAGTCAATTCATAATTCAAAGTGCTGGAAATGAAAGACGTGAAGCAGCATTTCAGTTGCATGTCTCTTACAAAGCAAATTTCTTGGGGACATGCTGTTCCTCTGGAATCAAATGACCACATGCTTATTACACAGACACAAATTAAGCACATTTCACAGGAAGTTAATCTGTCTTGATGGATGCAGAAGGTCTGGATCTCACTGCATGCCCAACATCTTTCAGCACCTAGCAGGATTATGCTTTGTGTTCGTATCTTCCTTTTTCCATCATCAGGGTATCTCACATCTAATCAGCAAAGTGTGGAAGACATTTGATACTTTTCCTGGTTTTCAGGGTGTGTTTGAGCATTTGGTTGAGCTGCTGGAGAAGGAAGCTGAGGTGGCCGTGGCACCCATTTGGACCTCTGCACTGTGCAGAGGGGAAGGTGTGTTACCAAGGAGTTGCCTAACAGCAAATACCATAAAGGAAACTAGAAAGGAAGAAATCTGGTGAGTCGTGACAAGGGTATTATGAGGATGGAAGAGTATTTTAGTTATAGAGAGGTTATAAGAATGAGGACAAGTTTGGAGCTGGGCCATTTATGGCTGTGGATTTATTGGTGGAGCTGTGGTTTGTTATTTAAAGATGAATAAATGATGTGATTTTGACTTTTTAATTCTGCAAGCCTCCTGTTAAGGGATATCGATACTTAACACAGCATTAATACATTAGCAAATGTAGGTAGCTATAGCATAGACAAATCTGAGCAAATTATCAAAACTTCTCACACAGTCAGGGGAGAGAAACAGAGACTTTTAGTATGCCATTACCAAAACAGACTTCTGCATTAATTGAATCATTCTCTGCAAGAGTTTCTTTTCTACTGGAAAATTTAATATTTGTATTTCAAATATAAATGTTACAATCTATAGACCCTTGTTACTCTAATATTTGACTGTTTTTCATAACTTTTTTATGTTTGCATTTCTTGTAGTCAGATTCTCACACGCTTTCATGTGAACAATGATTGTTTTTGCATTCCTCTCTAGAGGAAGCAAGAATTGATAGACTCTTAGTTTAACCTATGTGGTTGGAGAGGTAGTAACTTCAACCTCCAATCCCTAGTCACCTTTGGAATTTCATATATATATATATATATATATATCTCGAGGTCACAGAATAAACTTCCTTTCTTTTCCTCCTTTCTCTGCAAAGAGAGTTGTCGTGAGTGGTTGTGTCTATTTGTGTAGTATAGCAACATCTGGAAAACAGTCAGAGATTAGGGTGACACCCCTCTCTCTACAAGACAGTGAAACAGGCAGGGTAAGAGGTAATAGGGGTATCTTAGACAAGGGTTATTAAGGGTTCTTTCTGAGTGTGTGTTACATAGAATCCATCTCCATCTTTATTAATTGTAGGCATTTTACTGTTGTGTTTAATTTAGAAAGCCAGTCACAAATGTTGCCCTACAGTTTCCAGTTGTCCTACAGCTTCTGTTATATGCAATGGAAAGAGAAGGCATAATTAAAGGGGGACCTGGGGTTTAGGTGGATGAAAAAGCTCTCTGTAAATGCTGATTTGTATGAGGGGTCATGTGCCATGTGTTACAAAACAATTGCAACCCCTTCAAATCCTTCCCTCATACAGAGCTACCTGGGTCCAGAGGTCTATAAATACTGAGTCAAAACCACAAAAATATTCCATCATAATTAGAAAATTTGAAATCAGAGTTGTCTAAAGACAAAAAGGGTATATGCTTCAGCCCCAGTGAATCCAAATCTATGTGTGGTATAGTTTTGATCATACCATCTCCTAGCTCTGATGTCTCTTAGGAATTCCAATTATATTCCACCTCCTCCATTTAGCCACCCTTTCTTCAGACTTATTCTTGCTTCAGCTATAGCATATTCCTCTCTCACTCTTTTAGGTGGATCAAGTGACTACTCTTTTGAAGTAACCATTCCTTTCTCTAGGGAATGATTACATAAGTAAAAGGCAGTAGGATGGTGAAAGAAGTATAGCAAAAGCAGGAAGAGAAGTAGCTGGTTTGGGTTTCTGGAGATTTTCCTTCACCTTTCTTTCTACATTCACTACCTCTGAAACAGCACCACCCTCCCAGTAGACAGAAGACTGCAGCATCCCTGAGTAATTCTTCGTGGGAGAGATCAACAGGAGGATAGAGTGGCCCATCAACAAAGGTTTTCCTTCCTCCTCCTTCATCAGGAAGTTGTGAGAACTGGTTGGTATTTTGGAATGAGCGTTTGCTGGGCTAATAGCCCACTGCAGCCTACCTAACTGTCTGTATACACTGACAAACAATTCATAGAAACTCAAAGACGAGGTGGAAAATAGACCACACAGAGGAAAATTATCAGTGCACATGTCTTATCCAGCAATAAAGCTGAAAAGGGGAATGTTTCTGATTTAACTAATGAATCCATGGAGCACAAATGGACTCAGTTTGCAGCAGCAGCTGAGGTGTCTTCACACCTGCACTAACTGGATCATTGAGCAAGATAATTACAGGAGCTGTGTAGAGGAGAGTGCAAAGGAGAAAAGAGGAGCCTGCACAACAGTGAGGCAGGAGGTGACTGATGAGAAAATATTGGAAAAATATAAGAAGAAACATGGTAGGAACTTTCACATGAAAAGGAAAAATTTTCAGTGCAGAAAGAGTGCAGAAGGTAAATAGGAAAATACATTTAGAAAAAGAGCAGGCTATTTTTGGTACTTCTGGGCAGTGCAAAGAGGAATGACTGAGAAAGACAAATTCCCTCATTAAAAAATTCCCTCATGCAATAAAAGGTGATCAAGTGCATCCCACATCAGTGCAATCACATGTCAGTGAGGCAAATGCTAGTGTAATTGCACATGGAAAGAAGAGTAGACAGAAAGGGTGATTACACAGATGACAATTAAAAGTGCATCCTTTCTTCATGGGAAGGTTCAGCTAACTTTCAAAGTGCCAAAGGAGTCGCATTGATTCTGGAAAAAGATGGAGCTGCATGTGTTTCAGATATGAGGACACCTTGACATATCTTCAGTATTGAAACTATTTTGTTAGTTGTAAACCTACGGATGAAGTAAAGTTTGTGCACATATCGGATATTTGGGGTGTTGTGCTGTAATGGATGAGGTGTGGCAACATGTTGGATCACAAAGTGCATCCATGCTGTCATGTGCAGTTCTGGCTAGGTGGTAGTGGGGGTTTCAGTGCTGTTATATCCTTGAAGAGTAATTTCACTGTGTTTCAGTGGTTAAAGTGATAGGAAAGATAATTTAGAAATTTTAAGTGTAGTCTGAATTAGGTTACATATATGAATGTCTGTGTAATGGCAATCTAGATGGAACCAGTTATTTTATTATTTTTGGTTACTGGTTGATTTTGGTGTTCTACAGGATTACAAAGGGTTATGAAAATGTTGGTCAGCCCAGGCCTCCAGCTCCAGCACAATTTGCTTTAACTGGAGATGGACATTATGATGAGATGAAGGACTAGCTCTGATGTATGGGGAAGAAATGCAGCATTTCTTTCTGCAAGGACCATGTGTTGTCTCTCATAGGAAAGTGTTCATGCTTTTTTTTTTCTTTTGATCTTTATACAGTATTTTCTCTGTACTGTTGAACTACACCAAATGTGTCTTTGAGAGTTAGGCAAACAAATATTAACCTTTTGCCAACTGGTGTGAAATTAAAAAAAAAAGGATTTTTAAAAAATCTATTTCAACTGCTTTTCTGTCAGACAATGATTGTATAATTGAAAGACATCCAGTTGATAAAAAAGAACATGTTTTTTATTGGCAGCCCAGTAACATGAGTTCAAAGACTGTATTTGCCAAGAGTGCATAACTCTGTAATGGCCGGCATACTTTTACAAGTGTTCTGTGGTATTACTGACAGAAAGATCGCTTTGGTCCAAGACAGATGTAAAATACTTCATTTAACAAATATTTACTCCACAATTATCTGAAAATGTAGAAAGTACAACCTGACATGTTTGAATATCTAAAGAACCTGTTTATGGGGTATTCTATTATTGTTCCTACATAATAATCCAAAAAATATAATTGCAGGGGAGGCTGGATGATTTAGGATGTTGGTAATAAGATACAAAGCCTTTCACTTCTTGGTCAGCAGTTCAAATCTGGCTTAGGTTGGTAGTAACTCAAAATGATTGCTGCACTATGTCTAGGGTTAATCACAGGTTGGTGCCTTCCAGCCTAAGAGTCCACCACCATAATGACTAAATTGGCACAATGACCACAGGCTAGTGGCACTTTCACAGGAATGAGGGAAGACCATGAAGGTGGCTGCAGAGATATAGGACCCTAGCACCTCTTGCAGAGAACTGCACAATTACCTACTCCAGGAACCTGCCAGAAGCTTTGTCTTCACTCAGTAGTGATGAAGACAGTAGATACTCCTGCAGATTGAACATCTTGGGATGTTGGCATGTAAGTGTCAGGAGACATGGATGTCACTATGAACTGTCACAGCAACAGCCATGCTGATGGAGGACTCTGTGGCAAAATTACTGACAGAAATCTGACAGTACTGACAGTAATCAGAAGACTTGCTGAAGGGTGAGGTTTATCTCAGTTTTTATTCGGTGTTTTGAGTTTGGGAAGCAACAGAATACTGAGGTTTTGATCAGCAGTGTGAAAGAGAATGTAGTGGCATTTTTCAGATGGATGGGGACTTTTTTGATTAAATCCTATGCCTAATCCTGATGGCCCTGTCTTTAACGGGGAAACCAAAGGCTGCTGGTGCCCATTTCCTCTCGCTAGGACCTAGCTTGCATCCACACTCTTCAACATTCTTGCTGTCCAGCACAGGACATCGTGGTAAAATTATTGACAGACAGTAATCCCTGAAACATGCTAATGCCCAGAGTGTTCTTGGGAAAAGTTTTGGAGAATATCATCTGGCCCAGACCAAGACTGTACCAGGGACCACCTGAGATCCTGCAATCCTGCTCTGGTGGTAGACATATGGTGAGGCACTCTTTGATTCAATAGTGTAAAGACAGCTGTGTGACCCTATCTAAGAGGCTTTGTTCTCCTCTTTAAAGTGAAAATTGTGGCATTTTTGGTTCTTGTGCATTTAGATTTTTTAGAATAAATTTGTCAATTGTTAGAGTGATGCTTCATAAAAGGCAATGAATTTGATCCTTATCTCCAGTCCTGTAGACGGGTATGAAAATAATTGTATGTGAATTTAAGTTCAGGATTCACAAGGTGTTGCTGTTCTAGCTGATATAATTTTATAGAACCACAGTTTACATCTGCAGTTTTCTTCTAAATATGTAGGCACATATATGGTGTGTTTCTTGGGGTTATCCTGGGAATGGCTAGAAGATTGACTTCAATGATCCTTTTAAATCTCTTCCAAGTCAGGATATTCCATGACTGTATGACATTTAATGCCTATTTTCTTTCAATATTGGCAAATTAGGAAAGATTGCAGTGATATCTTGATGCCTACAGAATTTTCTGAGGAAGGGAGCAAATTCCAACATTGCTGCATTTTTAATTTTTTTTTTTTAGAAAATGGTTTTAGGTTGTTTAAACTTATTCCTTCATTTCAACTTCAGAATACTTAGCAACAGAAGGTGGTATCTTGACACCATTGCTTACAAGAATTTCCCAAAATGGTCCAGTGTACTTCTACCATTTCAGTCCAAATTTTCCTTCAGGTAAAAGTGATAGAAGTCTTTATTTTAAATGATATTCTTTCTCTCTGTCAAATGTTGTACTCTCTTGCAATGAATGATGACTCTGCACTTTAGAAAGTTGTTTAAAAATGTGCATACCAATACAGGTGATTACTTAAGTTACATAAGATTGAAGAGAAATGTTTAAACACAGAGGCTTCAGGTAATACAATTAAGTTACATAAGATTGAAGAGAAATGTTTAAACACAGAGGATTCAGGTAATACAATTAAGATTCCAGAGTTAGGATCAAAGCCACAGTTTTTTCTCTCCAATTATTGGAGAAATAGGCACCACCAGGAGTAATTCAGTATCCTCCAGCATATAATTACTTGGTAAAACCTGAACCACATTCAGCAGATTCCTGTCTGTACTGAGGGATAGGCAAAGGCAAAACCAATCCCATCCATGATGGTGTTGCCCTAGTGTGGCATGAGCTCAGGCCACTCACTGCATTTTAGAGGATCTTTCTTGGCTTTCAGCTGCTTTTTTGAGTATTTCAAATTGGGTACTGTGAAAAACTTGGCTTTTACTTTTACCTAAATCACTTTCAGATACCTGAGTCTATATAAAATGACAGATTCAACAGTGGTAGACCCTGAAAAAGGCTGAGCAATGTTCTCCATCAGGGAGGCAGGGACAAGGAGAAGTCAGGCTAAACAGCCACTCATCTTGGACACTTCTGTGTTTTTTGTTTTGGTTCTGCCACATGACTGTAGTGGATACCACTTCTTATTCTGTAAGACAAGAAAACAGAAAGCCCTGCACCCTGATGGCCTGGCGAGGAGCAGGCAGCCCTATGTAGTCCCTGGTTCACATCAGTTGGTTCCTGGGACAATCTTTACTGGCTGCAGTAGCCCCAAATGGTTCCTTGTTTGTTTTGTGTTCCTTGCATATGTTTCATGTTTGTTTTTTCATTCTGAAACACAAATCCTCTCTGGCAGCCGTATGGAACTCTGCACCCTTTGTCCTGCCTTGGGTAAGACAAAGTGGAGGACCAGGGGCTGTTTTCCCTCTGCACATGTTCTGTCTTCATTTGCAATGTACAGACCTGTGCCAGTCCACCGGCACAATCCTCCCTGTCTTGTACATGCCTTGCCATGGTCATTGATTTGACAATGGTTGCTCAGTTACAAGTGATAATGAAACGAGAGCCAATGAGACTGTGTGGATGGAACTGAGAGTGGTATTTTGGTATTTGTTTGGTATTGTTCATGTACTCATAAATGAAAGAGAAAAAATAAATTATATCCTTTAAAAAATGAAAAACAGACTTGAAAAAGTTGGTCTATAGGGTTTTTTTTAAAGTGTACTTCTACTGACAAAGCTTATAAAAACATTCCAAAGTAATGTAGTGTGATGACCCTTACTCATAATCACAGAAAGCCTCTCCAAGTTTTTTATTTTTAATAAGTTTATCATTAATCTTCAATGAAAATAATATAGATTTTATGAAGAAAGCTCAACAAAGTTCTTGGAAAACTTACAAGACATTTAACAGCTGAACAGTGTATCTCACAAATGGACTTTAAAGGTGCTCTTTCAAACTGAAGCCTTTATTTGATCTGGTTTTATAGTTAGCAATTGCTTTGGTCTGAAACTTCACCCATTCTTTCCAACTAATAAACAAAAGAATCCTGAAATATAGCACTTGTTGGAGGTGCAGCATGACAGCCCCTGAACCAATTAATATTATGTCTTAGACTATTGAGTTTGGATTTATTATTTGTTCTAAGACATCTTACTGTACCAGAGCTGTATATTTGTATATTCCGTGCAACCTAAAATGCAGGCTTAGCAGTAGTTATGTACATATAATAAACATGTCGAAGAAGTGATGGATTTTTTTTAAGTTTTCTTTTGTGATTTTATTTGGTAACATTGAGCATTACTCAAATGTTTTCTCCAATAACTTTAGTCTGGATTTCCTTTCTGATAAAACTCTGGTTGTTTGCAGATCCACCCGTCAGTTTTATGAGGATATCTTTGAGACATCACAATTATAAAACAAACTGGAAGGAAGAGCAGCTGTACTTACAAACAAACATCACAGGCACAATTAATCTGCTTCAAGGGTTTATGAGGGGAAGCATAAAATATCAAATAAAGGGTAATGGGAAATATTTAAAAAATGCTGAAGCTGGTAACAATCCATGGAACAGAGCGGCCAGTGCACGTTCAGGAAACAAAATGTAGCTAGTAACTCATTTGGTTGGAAGTCACTCATTCTCTACCTCCCAACCTGAACTTCAGGGCTGTTTCATGTTTCTGAAACAGATGCAGCTCCAGATATATATATATATATATAGAGAGAGTCCACTTACTTTGTAGATTACGATTTAAAAGATATTCTTTTTTAAAAAGTGAACATGGTAATAAAATCTCAAGAGGCCCATTTTTGTTTTCTGTTGTTCAGCTTAAACCAGGCATGATCCCATTCTTGTGGTCAAAATTTATGTCCCTGCTTAGATAAAAGTGTATGCATTTCAATGCTCTTTTTGTTTTCACTCACACACCTCTGTGCCAACAAAGTCTGCTGGAAACAGGCATTGAATCAAGCAGGTGTGTTACTGCTTTGGATAATTATTTTTAAGTCTCACAGTATAATTTAAGATTTTAAAAACTAAAGATTCTTCTATGCATAACAACATCCTTTTCTTAGCCTTAACAGAAAGTTTCAGCATGTACCAAACTGAAATACTTTGGTATACAAAATATCTTGAGGTTTAGTATTTGAGACTTCATCTTCTCATGTCACATGTAAAGACTTTTTATCACTTTTGTCTCACCGTTCATGGAATCATAAATTACCAAAGAGACTCTGGTGGTCTGATCTTTTCATTGTGGCATTTCTGCCATATCCAGTATGTATTTTTAAGATGATTCTTTTTGATGTGATAGAATGTGCATTAATGGATAGGTGCTGGCGTTAATATGATATGAATTTCCATTTGTCCAAGAGAAGATGTTTTGTTCAAGATGCACAACAAATAAAATCAGAATAATTTATAATAATAAATCTTTAAAGAAAAGAAGGGTGCTTGCCTCCCCTCACTGGAAGACAGAGCAAGATGGTTCTTTTTTATCATAAGGTTCACTTGGCTTTGGTTGTACATAAGCTTTTTATCAACAGACTGTCAGTTTGGGACACTTGCTATGAATTGGTCACGAGTGCCACATACTGTCTCAAAGGAAGCTGCAAGTTAAATCTTCCTTGTTTGAGCTCTATAAGCATGGAGGCTTTTGTCACAGGGACAATTCCAATTTAAATTTTACTTTCAAAGGGTAGTTTAATTAGCATTTTTGAAAGGACCTGTCTGTGGTTGATTCTGATCTCACTTAAATTTAGGCAGTCGGTAAATGCAGTATGAGATTCTGACTAGTAAAGCAGTGCCTATTTTGAGGAAAACATATTTAAATAAAAAAGTGTAGCACTGAAAACAAATCAATTTTTAAAACATAAAATAAAAACCCATGTTAAAGAGCAACAGTCCAGTGAATTTTTCCAAGATGAAGGCAGAGTGCCTTTGGATTCCTGCCTGTTTGTGCACATGAGGAATGTTGGTGTCTTGGGATAACCACACTCCTTGTCATGTATTTTGCTTTACATGGACTCAGAACTGTCATCGCAGTGCATATAAACATTTTTTATTTTCTTCACCTGCTCATGTGGCGCACACCTGGGGCCTGCTGGCAGCACGCTTGGCTTTAGCAGGAGAAGGAGAGACACTGCCAGTTTGGAAAGCTAGCCCTGTTCCCTTCATGTAAATTAAGTCGAGCCGATCCCCCACTGTTTTTATGGAGTGGTTAAGGACAGGGCTGAAAAACTTTAGCTTCTACAGAAAATTCAAAAACATGGGGGAGGGAAATGAACTAAAGTAGAGACTCAAACAACCCCATCAGTGTTTCGGTGAGACCTTTGAAGCAGAGGTTTCTCTCCTTTGCCTTTCAGCTCTGAAGTTTACCCTGGTGACTGCTGAGTTTTCTGTGCCTGCAGCATGAGCAGCATCAGTGCAAAGAGCTGTGCCAGGTGGACAGTGAGCGGCCCTTTAGAAGTCAGACACATGGCACAGGGTCTGTTGTTGCTCTATTAATGTAATGACTTGGACTGAAACCTTTGCTGCTGCTTAGTGCTTCCTGGAGTAAAGGAAGTGTCAGCTATGGATTGCTCAGAGCTGGCTGAAACATTTATAGAGGAACCGAAATTTTCATTGATTTGAGTTCATGAGTATTACATAAAAATTCAAGGCTTCCTGCTAGGTTTATACATTAGTAAACATTTTGTTGAAACACTTTCTGGTGTCTGGTTGTCAGTCTCTGAGGCCTGAAAGCTACAGAAGAATGGAAACAGCACAAGGGTAAGCTGTTGGAAGGTGTCTTTTGATGAGCAGTGAATTGAAAGTTCAGTGCAAAGGCATCTTCTGGACCATGAACAGATGCCATCCTTACAGATGTGGACACCAACACACAGGTACGGATATACATGGCAATTAGGGGACTGAAACTTCACTCCTGCTCAGAAGGAAGAGATGCTACCTCTTTTCTTCTGTTTATGACTACATGCTCTTATTGATCTATGTGGGCCATTTTGGCGTAAGGGGAGTCAGAGACTTGCCCCCTCCCATGCCTACCTACCCTCATTTATTCATATGAACATATCTTTCCTTGCTTTGCTATAGTAGGACCTGCTTTCTATTGGAAAAAATTTCATTCCTAAGTCCTTTTATTGCTGCAGGTGCAAAATGTTGTGGTCATAACTGAGTTTGAAATAGGAGAATTATGTTGATTTATTCTGAGGAGACAATACGTGCTTCGAGTTAAGACTGACATTTGTTACTGATGGGGGAACAAATTCAGCACACTTGGATTTGATTTGTGGGTGTGATCTTTGGAAGTGAAACTCTGCAGTGATGGTTATAATGTAAATAACAGGACCAGAACCACCAGTTCGGAATATCCTGTGTACCTCTGGCATCTTGTTTCCTCTACATACCCCAGTTATCCGGAGGATGGATGCCTACCTGTATCTTTAATCAACCTAATCCACAACTATGTAAGTGATCAGAGTATTTTCAGGTGCAGTGCTTTACTAACAGCGTTCATATTTCAGTAATCCCTGCAAGGCTGTCCTGGACATGAGTATTCCCACACACAGTGTGTGGCATTCTGCTGCAAAAAACCCCAAGGGTGTTTCCAGTTGAAATCTGGCCTTTGCATCAAGTTCATCCTTTGGCAGAAGAGTTTGTATTAGGTCATGAAGAAGTCCAGTAATCCTATAAACACACATCCTTGAGGTACAGAGCTTTTTTAAAATTAGGACTATGTACCATGTTATCAACATTTATCCAGCTGGTCAGAAAATGAAAAGACAGAGTTAGAGACTATGCAAGTATGTATATGTCTTTAATAGATTACTGAAACAAGCAGCAGAACAATTCAGCTGTCTTGGGCTGATTCCACAATGATTTAAAACCAATGTTTATTATAAAGTATGGAGTTCAAGCTGTGGAATTTTTCTCTTCACTTCCCTTGTCTTTCCACTCACATTCACCAGCGCACACTGAACCTGGTGCTGTCAGACAGAGTTTGTGATGGTGGCAGGGATTTGACTTGACCTGTTTTGGGCATAGAAATATATAATTTCTCTAATTTCTGACTTGACTGAGGATTTTGATTTCAAAGTTCATGGCTGTTCAGATTTCTGCTTTTGATTTTTTTTCCCACACCTATTTGCTAACATCTTTGTAACTGATCACTGTCAGAGAAAAGATTTTGGACTAGATGGACTTTTGATCTGACTCAGTACATCTGTTCTTATGGCAAGTGATGCACTGCACAGGAAGTAGGTGATGCAACTTCACAGATTGCTGGTTCGGTCTCGACTGGGGTGAAAGATGCTCTTATCCCCCCTGTAAAGCTGAAGATGTTTTGCATTTTGGCCACCACATAGATGTGCCTCTTTCCTTCTGGGACACTCCAGATAGCTGTTCTCTGATGGAAGATAAGGGCTGTTACTAATACACTCTGCCTCACTCAAACACATTTTTCTGCTTTGGCCAATAAAATCCTGATTTGTAGATCTTTTTGGAACATTCTGTCTGTTTTATTTATTGATTTATTTATTTACGCTTCCTGGCAGAAGGAAAAATGTTGCTTATTTTTTGGATGCTAATTATGAATTTTATTCTGAGGTCTTCATGACTTAGATTAATTAGACAATGTTACTGAGTGTTTCTGAATTTAAACACCATTCACCACATTTCTGTGGAAAGCTGAGAAAAGGATTCTTGAGATGTTCTGTGTCAATCTTTGTATACATCGGCAGACCAAGCAAATCCAAGACATGCAGTCACCCATATTGCTAAGTTGTTCACACAGTTCTGAGTTAGACATCACTTCCACAGGCAGTTTTACCATACCCTCATGTTCATTCCTCACTTCACTTTATTAGTCAATGCTTTACCAAAAGTCAGGGTCTTTTTGGGGTTTTTTTGTTGTGTTTTGGTTTTGTTTTTGTTTTTGTTTTTTTTTTTTTTTTTTTAAATTCTCTGAACAGTCTTGATGAAAAGGCAGAGTATCTATAAAAATACTGATTATTTCTTTCTATGTGAGATTTGTGTCACCACATCCAGGGTATTGCATCCTGTCAGGAAAGACATAGGCGTACTAAATCAAGACCAGTGAAGAGGAATTGAGGTCCTTCTGCTGCCTACAGCTACCTAGTGTAATGGTATGAAGAAGGCTGGGCCAGACTCTTCTGAGAGATGCTCAGTGATTAAATTCTGATGTGAAAACCACAGGAAATTCCAACTACATTGTATAAAACAGTTTTTCACCATGAGGGTGGCCAAAAACTGGAACAAATTATCCAGAAAATCTCCTGAACATCCATCCTTGGAGTTAACTCAAAGCTTGACTGGACAAGAACCTGAGCAGCCTGGTCTAAGTTGACCTTGTTTTGAGTAGAGGGTTGGATTAGAGATATCCAGAAGTTCTTTCCAACCTAAATTATGCTATGAATCTATGATTATATCCAGGAGATGAATCTAAGGGAAACTTATCTTCTTTTCCTTCACAGAGTATTAGTACTTGACGTTTCTAAGTGTAGAAAGACACTTATTTTGTTACTTATTTGGACTTTTACCCCCTTTTTTTGCATCAGGTAAATAAACAAATTTACATTTGTGTAATTTGAATTATCCTATATAAAATTCTAATGAATCACACAAAGAAAAGGCAATTCAAATGAGCTCTTATCTTTAAGTTTGTAGCTATTCTTCCCTATAGAGAAAAATAAAGTAATAGATCAGAGAACTCTGGGACTAATTTCTGAAAGGTTTTAGATGTGACTACTAATTTTTGATGCCTCAAATTCGCCTCATTTAAATTCTTATAAATCTATTTATTTTTTTAATTAGAGCATGTTGTTTTACCTCAGTCATCTATAATCTAATTGCAGTTAACAAAGGCAGAAAATACATCAGCTTGTCCACAAAACAGAAAAAGAATTTTTCAAATTGGATATGCAAAACCAGAGCTTTACTAAATCTGAGATTATTTCTGAAAATGTTATAAGCCCAAGTAAGTTAAATCCAGCAATCAGCTAATCAATTTGTAATAAGTTTAAATTCCAATAAAATTGGTGCCAGACTGTTTGATGAATGGTGCTCCTCCTATTCAGATATTCAGTGTTGTAAAGAGAGATGCCCAAATCACAAGATTAACTATAGAAATACTGTGATGAAAAATACCAAAGGATGTGATTTATAATGTTAATACACTGAGCTTGTCTGGTGTGAACTAAATGTTCTTGAAACTTGAGCACAATCATTTGTATTTGACTATTTATGGAGTCAATAAAATGAAGGATCTCTGTCTTCTCTCCAGCCAGCTGACCTCAGGAGCATATGTTAGATCTCAGAGAGGGGAGTGATGACCATAAAAGTAGTGTTTTTCTGAAGAAAGAGGAGAAATTTAGCATCTCATTTGGTTTTCAGACTTGAAAAGATTTAATAAGGGAGAGCTCTGGATTACTGTTGTGAACACAGTCACTATTTCCTCAAACTCTTTGCATTCTTCCACTTTTCCAAAGTAAAACTGGAAGAAATGAACAAACAAAATTAATTTCAAAATTTCTAATATTCATAGCTATTTCATGACAGATAATTCCACATGTTTTTTAACAACTGGATGCAACATGGGTTTGTGTTTGCCCAGCTTGAGTATATTTATAAGTGCACTTGCTTTGTGACAAGTGTCAGGGAAAGGAAAACACAACAGACTGCAATCCCACAAAATCGGAAGAACACTTACTCTGAAATGGCTTGATTTGATGTTATGAAAATGATTCAATGTAAATACAAACTATTTTCATGCCAACATCCTGGCCCTTGTGAAAAGTGATGACCTTTCTCTGGAGTAATTTATAGCCACTGTGAATAGACACATCTCCTTTGTGCAGAACACATTTGTTTGAAATATTAATCAGTTCCATGAAAGGAATTGCATTTTTGAACGTTTCCTACTGATACATGACAGAATATACTGTCATTATTCTTTACTGTGGTTTTCCTAAAAATCTGCTTTCTCCTCATTATTACATCAGGAGAATGGAAGGCATTTTCAACAGAATACAGATCCAGTAGCTCTAAAATGAGAAGTCAGGAGAAGAGCATCTGCTTGCTGGCCCTTCCTCTTGTCACTCTGTTTACATAAACTTCTCCTGAAAACCACCCACTTTTTCTATACTAGAATTATTCTCCACTTCTGGAGAAGGAGTTAACTAAGAAGAGACAATTTAAATTTTTTTTTATGAAGCCTTACATTTTAATGCAATTATATATGTCAAACCTTGCTAAGCCATGCCATTGTATTTTACACTAAGTATACCAGTCATTAAGAAAGCTGAAAGTTTCAATGAGAAACCACTGAGGTATTTACTTTTAATTCTACACAGTCACCACATATCAAACAAATGGGAACTTCAGTGCTAAATGTGTTTTGTTTTTTTTTTCCTAGCTCTGAACTATCAAACATATAATGAAGGAGTGTAAAAATCCCAAATGATTTGGCCAGGTTTTTTAGGTATTCTAAATATATAATATTTAATGTTTAATACCAATTTTACTTACCTGAGGATTTATGATGTTGCAAACTGCTACAGCAGTGTACTAATGTGTATGTACTATAACAAAGAGAGATCAAAATAATTTAATGGAATGATAAAACAATTTCATGTAATGATCCCAGAGATAGTGTCAAAGTTTATTAGTATTTTTTGAAGAAAATTTCACCTTTCCTGGAAGCCAGAAAAGCAGAGGTCTCTAGAGTGGATATTGTTATCAATTGTCATTGAAAACAATCTTTATTTTATTTTGTGTGATCAAATTGACTGCTATGCATACAATGATAGAATCATTGAATCATTAAGACTTAAAAATTTCTCCAGGATCATCAAGTCCAAGCTTTGACTCAACATCATGTCAACTAAACCACAGCACTAAGTGCCACATCCAGTTGTTTCTTGAACAGTTCCAGGGATGGTGACTTCACTACCACCCTGGGCAGCCTGTTCCACAGCACAACAACCCTCAATGCCCAACCTGAAACTCCCTTGGCACAGCCTGAGGCCATTTTTGCTCATCCTGTCACCAGTTGTCTGGGAGAAGAGGCCAAAACCAATCTTGAAGCACCCTCTTTTCAGGTGAAAATTGACAGCAATAAGGTCTCCCCTGAGTCTTCTTTCCTCCAGGCTAAACACCCCCAACTTCTTCTGTGAAGTGTGGGGCACCTCATTCCACCTCTTTTGTAAATGTGATGGAATCGTATAAGTCCTATTCTGAGGATATTCGTCAGAGCTATTACAAATGTGTTGCAGGCTGCATTTATGTATCCTACCTATAAGCCCTTCTGTTATATATCACATAAGACCAAGAGCTTTGTTAGACAAACAGGAAAGAAAAAAGATAAGGAGTTGCTTGTGTTCTTCAGTGCTAGTCAGATCCTGGTGTAACATGAGAAAGTACAAAACAGTAATTTACATTCTTGATATGCAAAGAATGAAAAAAAATACTTCTGTAGATATTTGGGGCTTTATCACTCTCAGGATGCTTGCACCAGCTTGCATGTAGTCAATTCAATGGATGTAGAAATGTTTTAATAAAATGTGTTCTATTGTGGTCTCAGAGCTCACAATCCTGAATGCAGTGACACTTCATTTTACACAGTCAATGTTAAGGAAAGTGCTTGTTACATCAACACAGAAAATTGCTTGTGATGTACATAGCCTGGATAAAAGTTCTCATCTTAAATTTTTCCAAATTTCAAATGATCTTTTCTTTCCTCCTTTATTCCTGAAAAAAAATCCATATTCCTTTCTTTGGCTGAAGTGTCTCTGAGAGGCTTCCCCAATGTGACTGCCTGCTGCTGTGTTCCAGAGTTGCAGATCTCTTAGCACATATGGACTCCAGAATATTAGCCTTGGCAAGATCCTCAGGCTCTTTGCAAAATAAGAATTCACACTTCCCAAGCCAAGTGTAAGTGGAAGGTTCCCACAACATTGGTGAATCCAGAAAGATTCTTGAAGGCTTTTCACATCCAAACAACTGAAGAGTTTAAAGCTGTTGATGGGTAATTCTGCTTATGGTCCATTCTTGTGGTAAGAGGTTATTAAATTTTCCTTTTGAAGGTATAATGCTTGAAGATGCCAGAAAATAAGAACTTTTCTTATCCAGTGTTAATAACATGCAGTTTAAGCTGGAGAATTTCAATTTATCCCAGTTCATTTTTATTTTGCATGGAAGAAAACCTACTCCTTAGTAACAAATTGAGTATGATAAAAATAAAAGTTCGGTGGAAATTTTTTGTCTGTGAGTCCCCTACCTGCTTATCCAGTAAAAACATGGATTCATCAATTCATCTCAATGCTTGGAGCTGGAATCAGTGGGAATAAAATCACAAGCAGAAGAAAATTATACTCTCACATTGACTTTAAACTGGCTTTAGCAAACCAACCATTCCCAGCTATATTGGTATCTTCCCTCATAACCCTTCACTCAGAGGCAAGTATTAAAAATACTTCCACTAGTTAGCTTTACAACATAGCAAACACATGGTGCATGGATTAAAATCTCCAAGAATTAATTCATGTTCATCCAAGAAAGCAAAACTACATCTAGATACTGCCACCAGAGGGTTATAACAGCAGAGGAGATTCTCACTGAGGTTTCATGGATGTGGTGCATCCGTGCACACCATCCTTCTGTGGGAGGTTGATTTTAGGAGCTTCATAACAGGGTTCATTTAGGTTACTCAGTGGTTTCTACTATTCTGGTGGTAAAAAGACTTCCATGTGGCATTTTTACAGGATTCTGGAATATCCATCCATCCATTCCTCTACCTTACAATTCATTCTTCCACCTTACAGATTCTGTCTATGTGTACAGTACATGTATAGATCCAAGCATCTGTCCTTGTCAGTTCAGAAACCCCTTCTTTGATGCTGACATCAGACCAGGGTACAGGCTGGTACTGAGGATTTAGGGCCTGATTTATTTTTGTACTCTAATAGACTGAACACTGTCAATTTTCTAGAAAATATTCTTCCTTTTCATAGGGAATGATATGCTGGTCATCAACAGCGTTTCACAGAAAATAATGGGAAACTATGGGAAAAGTTTGGCACTGAATTTTACTTTTGCTTCAACTCATTCCCACAGGCCAGGCAGTAAGAAATCATTAAAAAATGCACCTGGAAATATTGCCATTTGGACATTTTTGAAACTAAATTTAGCATAGGAACAGAAGTGATAAAATATATCTCCTCTAACAAAGAGATTCTTGTAGGATTTATTTTTAGTTAAAATGTATTTAGGTACATACGCAGCTCTTTAGAACTCCATCTAGAGTTCAACTGCAGCTTATCTTTGCTTATGATGACATTCTACAAGTGTAGTAAAAAAGTGATATGCAGATCCATTCCAGGTTCTTTTAATCTGAATGATTGAAGTATCAATAACAATTTATGGAAGACACCATACACCTGACTGTGGACTGTCTGACTCTGCTGCTTTTCAATATTTCTTTAGTTAGAGGAGGAAAGTGTAGTCAGTACTTTTCCTTAATCAGGACCACATACATGATGAGATATAATGAGATATAATGAGACTGGCAACAAACATCAAGAAACCAGAAACAGCTAAGAGGACTATTGATGGCACTTGGAAACACTAAACCATTGCTTGCTACATATTTACATACATAAGTAGGAAGCAAATTAAAAGAATAAGAATAGATTCTACAGCATGGTTCTGGTTTCTGTACACACAGCACAGTTAAAGGATTCCTTCCTTTTCTATGTTCACATGCATTTTTTATCTCTTAGCCAAACATTTTGCAAAAATATGAAGTGATAGAACTAGCTGAGTCCCCACAGAGAAACAAGCGCTTATCTGACAATGATGTCTGCTGGAAAAAGCCCAACATCCATGGGTCACTTGCAGATTATTACCTCAGGCCATTATCATCTCATAGCCCTTTAACTGCTTGTGTGAAATGTGTTGATGGTCTCAATCCAATTCCTAGCAGACAGGTGTCTGCTTCACTGGAATCACCAGGTGGAGATGACTGCATTTTTTCCCATTAAAAAAGGTGATTATATCTAACACAGTTTACAACATTAATATAAAGTACTTACAGTTCCCACAGCAGATGTTACAGAAACTTGGAATCCTGTTCACTGGAGAAAATTGTGCCCAGATGCTTGTACTTAAACTTTATGGCCCAAACTCTGCCCTCAGATGTACACATAACTCCCAGAGATTTCAGGGGGAGTAATGTTCATGGATGTCAGGGCCATGTCTAACTCCTTTCACAGAGTCCATACCGATGTACAAGTGCATTTTGGGATGAGTGGTCAAAACCCAGCAGCGTGACTGAAGATGATGAGGATGATAATAGCAGAGTAGCCCATATGAACCTCATTCAACTTCAGGGCCAAAAGATACCAAGCATTTCTCAAACACAAATTCATGTTTTGTGTCCTGATAAATCTCAGCTTCAGAGACTGGGAGCCTTCAGACAGTTTTGCTTTCAAGAATGGTGCAGTAGGTCCCTGTGGAGATGTTAGCTGAGTGTCCTCTCTCTATTATTGCTCTGCTTGTGTATCAGCCACTCCCAGAAGTTCTGGATTGGTTCAAGACATCAGTGTCTGCACTGAGCCACCAGCACAGGTCGGTTTGAGGTCACATACTGTGCCTATCACCATAGCATTTGCATGCTCGTATATGATAGCTTGATCTTTGACACACTTAATGAGAACATGAATTTTAACCACTACATCAGCTGCTACACAATCATTATGGTATGTACGTCCTGGTTTATTATTTGTTTTTTTAAATGTTAAAGCATCAGAAAAGCCCAAATTAAAACTGTGTTCAAATAAAAGTTTAAGATATCTTTTCTTCCTACATGTAATTTTGGAGACATGAGATGATATGCCATAAATTTAGCTAACACACTGTGTGATTAATCTGTCAGCATAATCTGCAGATAATGTCCAAAAGGCTGCAGTAAATCAAGACTCTTACCAAAAACAGAGGCTAGAAATAATGTTTTTAATGTTCATTAATAATGATATATAGAAAAAAAGGATTTCCCACTTTAATGTAGGATTTTGAAAATTTAAGTTCAGCTTTGAATGCTGACATGGCAGCTACATGCTCCTTATAGGGAAACAGACACATCAAAATGTTTTTAATCTGATTGCGGAATGAGTGGAATGAAACCTCCCTGGAGACTCCTCCTTTTTCTTATGACTATTGAGTAATCCCAAGACAACAAATTTAAATACAATTACTAATTTTTACCTTGCCACTCACCAAGCAGATTATTCTGGAAATATGTGACTAACATGGCTACATTTGTCTCTGGGCAAACTAACATGTGTACAGGTTTGGTCCTTTAAATAACATCTGTGAAGATATGGTCCCTCAAATAAACATTTTATTTCAAAATTTCTTGGCTCTGCAAAATGCACAAATTTCTGGTTTGGGAGGACCGGTATTAGTTATACTGCAGAGGCTAATCATGGGTCGAAAAGTATTTTGAAAATATCCACATAAGTCTTTAAAGAGGTTTTGGTATATTTCGGAACCATAATAGTAACAATAATAACAATAATAACAGTAATAATAATAATATTAACAACTTAGGAGTCCAGGCAACCAAATGAGATAGTTATAAGACATTATCTTCGCAAACTTAGAAGCATAAGGATCAGGCAGGATTCTCCACAGTTCTGGGAAAAGGACTTATTGTTCATGGTCTGAGCACAAACAGGAGGAGTGTCCAGTACCAGAGACCTTCCTGAAGGTTCTCGTTGGTTGCCAGGTGTCAGTGCAGCCAATATGGAAAATGCCTGTTCTAGCATGGGATGAAGAGTTGAATATCTTGTCCAGCCCTCTTCCAATCTTTGCGAGACTCTTGGATTTTGATGAAGCATTTAGTTATTTCTGGTGGAAATAAAAGGATGTATGTCAGGCACTGCTGCGTAATTTGAGGGGAACTTCTGGAGAAATTAAGTTCTTGGAAATTTCAAAATGAAATCAGGTAGGGAAGCACTGTGCTGACAGAAGAAAGGAAGACAGGAAAGCCCTGAGAACAGTGGAAATTTTTGCATCAGAAAAACTAAAATCAGAATTCTACTTAAAATATGAAACACGGAAACCAGTAAGAAAAAGAGGATCAGTACAGATAAGATATGAATTCATACATGGCACTGGCATGAAGTGTAGAAAATATGTGATCATATCAATAGTAAAGGAGAGAAAATACAAATAGTAAATGATGAAAAAAAAAATCATTAAATGTGAAACTTACATTTACCTTGAAAATTCTTAGGAAATTGCCAACCTGCTAAGAAAGAAATCTGAAATTTAGAAGCTGCTGATAGGTGAAATTCTTTTGCCTAAACATGGGCAACCAGGTGCATTTGAGGTACCTCAAACTACCCAAGAGATCTGAGTAAAGCTGAGATAGACTTCAGGCCTTCAAGGAACTCTCTTTTCTGCAGACTCAGGTGGATGCCATGCAGGACAAAGCTCAGTGCCTAAAATGACACTGAATCCTTCAGTTTTAGGCAATGGAATCTCTTCCTTTGTAAATGGGTTACAAAACTAATTGTGCATATCTGCTGAAGTACCCTTATGTAGGATTGGAGAGACAGTGCTGTAATAAACCACATCAAGGAGCCTAACCTTTCTGTTCCAAGCTCATAGCAGATAAAAATCTTTCTTTCACATCATAGAGGAAAATTGGATACCACCAATGCTAAATTACCCCTATCTGAATAAGACAGATGTTTTAATTTTAAATTTCTAATATGAAGTTATTCTTTCTGACACCACAAGTGGTTGGGTTTGATCAGGTTGGCTTTTTTACCTCTGCCCATGAAATCACCTGTTTACTTTAACCTCTTAATCTCTGCCTCCTTGATATTTTCTAACTGCCTTATTTAATGTTAATGTGATTATAATTCAATATTGGAAAGATCTGCAGTTTTCATTTATATTCTGCTGTGCTGCTTTTCATACTGTGATGTTAATTTGTTTCTGAATTATTGTCAGTATTGGTTGTTACGCTCAAATCAAATAAGCACCTCCAATCTTCAGTGCCTTGGGAAAGAAGAAGAATTCCTTCTGGGGGACTTCAGGAGTCTGGGAAAGGCTGGCTGTTGTCTACATGTTGCTAGAACTGAATGTCCTGAGAATTTGCAAATATTGTTCATGTTGATTGTCTAAGTCAGAATGTGTTGCATACGGCCCAGGACAATCCTGTGTTGGACACTAAATTAGTAGAAGAATTTCCCAATGCTTGTGGTTCAGCTCAAGTGTTTGCAACTTTGTTGTAGTTGCTTTGAATAAATATAATAAAATCCCAACCATCTGTGCACAGCTGTACAGTGCACACACGGACACACACCCACACGCACTCTGAAATGCTCACACACACACACACACACGTGCACACATATCATGCCTGCAGCCTGGGTGCCTGTGCGTGGGTGCACGTGTGTGCATATCCCCTGTGCTTGGCAAAGATCAGCTTCACAAAGCTGAAAACAATTACAAACCAAATCATCTGGGAGGAAAAATTTAATCAGAAAAATGTGAGTGGTAATTAAAAACTGTTTACTTCAAACCCTAAACAGCATAATCCCAAGACTGAAAGCCTTGTTTTAAAGAACCAAAATACTTAACAATGAAAGCAGCAGTAACTATACCTATATCTGTAACAGGTGTAGCAAAAAATCCCAATTTATAATGTGGATTTGGTTGTGGATTTTTACATTGAAAGTAGTAGAAAACTGACACTGTAAGAGGAAATCTGACTGTTAGTGTTAAGAATAGCATGAAGAAAGCAGGTTTGGGGACTAAAATAAAATGAACAGGTTATTGATCTGGTTTTAGAATAGTAAATAACAATACATACATTGACTTGTGTTTAATATACATTTTTACTCTGAATGAAAAAGGTAAATAATATGTTTCGTAAAATATTATTTTCCACTAACAATGCATGTTCTTAAATAACAATCAGCATTAAATTCAGGGTGGATTTTTTTTATTTGAAAAATAAAAACAGCTGCCCAAGGAAAATTTTAGAATCTTCAACATTCTCTTTCAGTGAATATATCAAGACTTTGGAAATTCCAGACTGTCAGAAGAAAGATAGTGCCAAGACTAAACATAAAAGGAATAATTATACTGATGCTAGCAATTACAGGATTGTCAGGAGGATGCTGATTTCAGACAAAAATATGGAATATATATTAGTTCAACCAGATTTATAAAAAATTTGAAGAATTTAATTTAAGGCAAGCATCATTTGCTTATAAAAATAGATTTCAAAATAATTTGATGTAACAATAACATTACAGCAATATATTACACTAATAATAAGAGAAAAAGGTCAGTGTTATATATTTTAATTTTTGTTTATGTTCTTTCATTATGAAGGAAGGGGCATGGAATCAACATTATGTTAAATAGAAGCAATCTGCCTAAACAATAAATTATTATTCCAATAAATTATTTTCAACAGGGGATAAAGAAGGCAATTCCTCTATAAAGGATCAAAAATAATGGTTGATAAACATCTTCAAAAAGACTTCTAATGTGGACTGATGGATTCATTCATCAATAGCTCATCAGACTTGGTGCAAACTACCCTGGGGCCTTATTTTGACGTCCACAGTGCAAAGATCTGGGCAGAACAATGAGATGGCATTACGGAAGGGGACCAGAAGCCATTACAGAAGGAGTGAATCAGTTTCTGAATAACTCAACATAAACTATTTAGCTGGGTTTTAACACCAGCAGGAAATTAAACTCCAAATAAGCCAGTTCCCTCCCCCTACCCCTTTTGGTATAGGAGGGACAAAAAAGGAGAGACTATGGGTTGAGATAAAAATTTAGTAAAAACACAAAACAGTGGAACAGGACATGATAACCATGGAAATATTAATAACAAAAGTATACAAAAAAGAGATACTGTTTTATCCACAAAAAGATATTCACCACCAGGAACAAAAACAAGATGGCAGACACTCCCTGAAGGTCATGTCTATGTGGTTTCCCTGGACAAAGGCAATATGGTGACAGTTCCTGTGCCATGCCACCTGGCATTCAGAAACAAAAGCAATGTGGTGGGGGAGCTCCCACAGATAATGTTTGCCACCCCCCAGCCCTTAATAACAGAAAATAGTGATAAAACAAAAACATTGGAAGCTGGATTGTCTGAGCAGGGGGGACACTTCCCCCCTGCCAAGCTCAGTTCTGTGCAGGGATCTTCACAGCAACTTCTACTTCTCTGCTACTGCTTTTCCTACCTCTCCACCATGGTCCTTTTAGCTTGGCTTGCCTGGACTTGACTAGGTTGGGGTCACCCCTCTGCCAGTCCCCTCTCCCTTGTGTTGTCATTTCAGCATTACCACCAATAACCTTTTCTCTGCTGTCCTTTTCAGCATTAATGGTCTGTAGCTGCTCTCTGGTGACAATTCAGAGGGCTGACAAAGGGACCAAGTATGGAGGGGTGGATGCAAACACCTTCCCAGAGCGAGGGAAGGTAAGGACAGTAAGAATAGTAAGTCCTTAATAAGGACTAAGTAAGGACATCTCAGCCCTGCAAAGAAGTGAGCAATACAGAATAACAACCTGGTCATACCCACAGGGTGCTAAACTGACCTCTCTGTAACCAGGACATAACCTTTGGTCTTAATCAACCTGTCTGTTTTCCAAATCTCTTAGAAACTTCACATGTACAAATTACATGTTCCCCCAACAAATGTGGATGAATTTGGTAAAAAAAAGGTCGAATTTATTGGCAAGCAGGGAAATAAAGAATCACAGAATGGTTTGGGTTGGAAGGGATGCTAATGATCATCTAGTTCCAAACCACGGCCATGGGCAGGAATGCCTTCCACTTAAGTACCATCCAACCTGGCCTTGAACTCTTCCAGGAACAGGGGATCCACAACCTCCCTGAGCAACCTGTTCCAGTGCCTCACTACCACCACAAAGAATTTATTTGAAATATCTAATATGACTAAATAACATGACTGCGGGCCAAAAATACCCTTCTTTCCAGTCACGTTCCCTATCTTGAACAGGATTGTGATCTCTTAAAGAAAGAAATGCCAGAAAATCCTTGAAGTCTCTTATAATGCTGCTGTCTTCAAGTCCAAGGCATGTGCACCCATGATACTGATAGTGGCAGTTCTACCAACAGACACCTTATAATCTTCTCACCCAAACTCCACGTGGTTTCTGGAGCAGCTGCTTGGTGGGAAGGGGAGTATGTGGAGGATCATTTCTTATAGATTCTTACCTCTACCTCCCATCCCTCTACCTTAAACCCATCAGGGAATCTATAGCTTGGGCTGCCCCAATCACAATGTGTGGCTCTCCAGGTTCCCTTGGGATATGTTGATATGCTCCTGAGATCATTTCTGACTGCAGCATGGAAGTGGCCTGTCAATTGCATCAATGAGCTGGGAGGTGGCAGCTGGCAAAATTCTGCCTGCAGGTCCTTTGCCTGCATTTCCAGAGCTGCAGTCTCACCTCCCTTGCCTCATTTCATAATCAGAGGGAACCATTCTCCCAACCCCTTCCCCACTGCAGCTGGGTTCTGCAGCCCATCACTGGTGCTCTGTCTGCAGGTATTGGCTGAACATCATCTGCACATGACAGAGCAGAGACAGCCATTGGGCATTTGCAAACTTTAAAAGGGAAGATGGGCTAGAATCTCATTCACAGCACCTTTTTGCCATGCAGCAAAACCTTTCAGTGATTTTCAAGTGCCTTTGGCATTTGTTAGTAGTCGGTTTTCCTAATGGCCTTGTGAAAACCCAATAGACTGAAAGTGCCAGTGATTTACAGATCTTTTATATTCACTGTCTTGCTGAAGCTCAAAAATTCAATTATTTCAGATCCCAGCTGCATCACTGCCATCAGTTACCATAGTCCTTAAAATGCATTTCTGCACTTACTGATAAGCAGCAAAAAACCTAGTGGAGGATGACTTCTCATTTCTTTAATTCAGGAAGTGGCATGGAACCTTATTCTTTTGTTTGCGTGTTTTTTTCCAAGGTCAGTTAATTAATTTTTCTCTTGTAAAATCAGTTCCATCTCTCAGGCCAAGACTAATGCTTGCAGTATTGCTAATCAGCTCTGCTACTTGTATATCCACAAGAGATTTTTTTTTACAAGAAAGAGACAAAAAGTACAGACAAAAAGTGGGAAAAAAAAGTAGAAAAAGGTAGAAGAGATCATAGAATCAGGGGCTTGCTTTGACATAAACCTTGACCATATCTTGTTCCTCAATAGCAACAGGTTAGTTGTTCATTCCCAGCTATCCTACAAGAAAATTTATGATCCAAAACAAAATCAATAAGTTGAGAACAACCTATGTTCCTAATTGCAAGTTGCTTTTTTTCCTGCCTTATATTTTTGCATTTTTCTCCTATGGAGCTTTCTGGTGGATTAACATGACGAAAGAAAACTCACAAATATTTTGCTTAAGATTTCATGAATTCATTTTCATATATTCTATATATTCCATTGTAATGTTCTCAATGTGGTAAACATTTGCTTTTTTAAAATAAGCTGAAAGACTTGTAAATATTTAAAATTAAAATAACTTCAGAATTATGCTTATTTGTGCAAAAAAAATCATTTTTATTCTTGCCATTAATCTTAATGTCCTGAATGGATATTTTAACAACTAGAACAGACTGAAATAGTCTAAAATTTAAAAAATGAAAAGAGATGATAATTATATTTATTGGTGCACTGAGTTCTCAATGGTAAGGGATATTAATTAGTCTGAACATTTTCCTCAAGGAATACGAAAATAGAATAAAAATAGACTCCACCATTTGTTAGAAAGTATCTTATAAGGATTGATATTGTAATTACAAGTCTTGTGTAACCTTTGTGCCAGTTATCTTACTGAGCTGAGCACATTTAGCATATGAAGTTGAAGAAGTCAAACAAATATTTTGCAAAACAAGTCAAAGATCTTCTGAGCTGAGCCATGGCAACAGTTAAAGTACTCTCCTTTGGGAGAAGGGAACTAGTTACAAACCTTCAGTGTAGATGTTTTTTGAGTAATTTTCTTTCTGACTCCCATAAATCACAGAGTACTTTAATTGTGAATGCATTACCAGCAGACCATGGCCTAAACAGGATTATGGATTTTCACTTGTTCATAAGATTAACCAATGTTTTGGTATTTTATTTAAGATCCCTTCAAATGCTTTCCTCTTATCTATAAACTGTATTAGTGATTGCATTTCAGGCTGCTTAATTATTAAGCTCTATTAAATAAATGCAGTAATTATATATTATTTGATATATAGCATAATTTTGTTAAACACTGAGTTCATTTTCTGGCTAAATGAAATGAGAAGTAGGAGAAGAACAGACAAATATTGAACTTTTCCCATTTAAGCCTCACATTTTCCAAGTTCATAAAGTAATTTTAAACCTTAATTAATTTTGCAAACTTCTGAGATTTTACAATGGTGTTTCCATCCAGTATACAATTTGTCTGCAAGTTCTCAAGATACTTTTTCAGCCTCATTTGAAATAGAGTGATTGGTTCAGGTTTCTCCATAAGTCATAAGGTGTTCATTCTGTCAATTAAGGCTTTCCAGATAAGCTGAATCCAGCCCATCTAGTCAGGGGGCTTCAAAAGCAAATGTTTATTTTTCAGGAATCTTTAAATTGCAAATGGAATAATCTACTCTTCACAGCCATGATCCATAGAACAAGATGTAGCCAATTTAACTTTCAGAGAGAGATAATTTTAGTATGTATTAGGTACAAAAAGGCACAGTTGAGGAACGGAATAAGTTTTCTAGAGAGGCTGTAGAGTCCTGCCCACCAGAGGATGTAAACCCAGAAATGCTTGTGCCTGTAAATGGCAAAAATGTGGACTCTGTGTGGGTATGTGAATATATTGAGTGTGTTAGTTATATAATTTGTGACCCTTTTTCATCTTATCCTCTGATTTTATATCCTTTCCTGTATTTTATATTCCTCCCTCAGATTAGCAGTAGGATACTCAGTGTGGCAGCATGGAAAGAAAGATGTACAGGGGGATGTGCTACTTCCAAAGCAGTATTGAAAAGAAGAAAAATGAGAATGAGCAGGACCTCACAGTATGTTCAAAAAAGAGTGTTTGTATCACTTAGCATATCACTGGCAAATGATTAGAATTTTGTGTTGGAAAGCTTATAAAATCTAGACTTGGAAAACTCATCCAGGCCAACACAGTAAGGGAGATGTTCTTGATTGTTCCTTGAAACACAGTGGAAAAGAACTATGCTTCTACAAAAGCCAGTCTAGAGGGAGGTGTGCAGTAGGCTCTTTTTCAACATAAGACTCACCATGAGTGGGTGATGAGGAAATTAAATTTTCTGTTTTGAGGTGAATATGTGATAATACAGTTGGATTGAAGTGTCTTCGACAGTGGTGGTTGATATATAACAGGGAACTGGATTTGGTGTAGTCCTTTGCAGACTCCAGCAGCCATCTATCATGAGATAATATTTAGAATTTTGAGATGGTTCAGCTATCTGAAATCTTTCCTTTTCTCATCTTCTTTTGCTGTTGTTTATATTTCCTGTGCTTGTATATTTCATGGCTTGGATAATAATGAAACATGCTTTAATTCTTATAAGTTCTAGCAATAAATAATTGTTGGGACATATTTTGGGATCCTTCTGGGATACAAATTAGCCTGCCTACTACCCTTCTATATCAGCATTAACGCCACCTACTTTCCATTGAACAGTGCCAGAAGTTCTTGGAAGTCAAGTGCTCCGATGCTGACTCGTTTTGTTTTCTGTCTCATGCTGAAAGCTGGTGAGGATGTTGTATTTCAAGAAAGGAGTGTGCCTTGAGGAAGATATTCCTGGAAACATATCTACAAGCTAATCAACAAAAATCAAGTATCTGCTACTAAATTTGCAGGGTCTGCATGGTTTTTTTCCCCCCTCTAAATATCCTGGCCCAAAGTTTTAATGTAAATGCTTATTAGTCAAAACAACAGGCTGCAATGCACAGAGAGTCCTGTGAGAACAATGACAGTTAAGTGAAGCCATGTGAATGAGAAACATTTTAAAGACTGTACAGGACTCAGAATATCAAAATAAAGTTGTCATGGACATGGGTGTTATAAATACATATAAACTCTATCAAAGCTCCCTGTAGAGTCTGGCCTTAATCTAAGACAGAGTATAAAGCTTTGAAGAAGGAAAGGTTGTCTTGCAGAACAGTGAAGATGGAAGTGAAAGGATCTTTTCTTTGGTGAGAAGTATTTCTGAAAAGAGTGGACTAGATAACAAAAGCAAAACAATATAGCAATTGAACCAAGATCATGCACATTCGAACAAGGAGAACCCCTTCTTCACAGAAACTGCAGGTATGAAATTATCTGCCCAACCACGACAGAAGTAACCTGGGAAAATAGAAAGGGGGGTTTCTTTGGCTCACTGAAATTATGGTTAAAAATCCTAATGGGTCCACTGTGGCCATATGTTTTATTCATATTTTTTGTACAGACATTTTATCACCTGATTATGTATTCAGTCTGGTGTGAAAATGCCAACTCGTCTGACAAATGCACGAGGTCAGAGAATACCTTTTACAAAGGGTTTTTTTCCCTCTTATTTTTTTTTTCTTTTTCATAACTGGTGAAGAAACTGTTGGACATAAAATATCACCAAAAAACTGAGCAACCTCCAGCAAAACATAAGCTCAAGATGTATGCCACAGAAGAAAAAGGGTCCTGTACCTTTAAGCTGAGGTAGTGATGATTGAGAACTATGGGCAGAAGTAGTTATTAACTTGTCAAGTGTTCCTGTTCTGCTCCATTATAAAAAGAAAATCAGAGGATATGATGTTATGTCCACCTGCAACATATTATATGCATATAAGTGTGGTTTGTGCACGTTATGTGTTTATGTGAATAATATGTGTATATTTCATGGTAAGTAAATGTAATGCACAATTTTTGATATACAATACATAGTTGTCATTGAAATATATGGATTTAGAGCTGTGCTTGCCTGCTGAGAGGATCACAGAGGATCTGAGGAGGTCCTACTGGAGTCAGCTGTCAGTTCCGAGAAGATGTGGTTTTTCCATTTAAAATGAGTCGATGTATTTCTTCACAGGAGGACTAAAAATATATCCTTATATATATGACCAACACAGTTTTCAATAGAAATTTCACACTATGCAAAGTGTTGCAAAGTTTCAAAGCCATCAGCCACCAATAAAAATTTAGGTGATAAGTGCACGTGAAATATTCACGATAGGAAGAGCTGTTAAGAGTATGGATTATTTAAGAAATATCATGCTAACATTTTGTGCTTACATTCTCTGCCAAGCATGGTCACGTGGCACTTACAGGCAGGATTTCAGCAGGACAGGAATATCCATGTGTTAGATCCATTTTTCCATCTCCTCTTCTGGTGAAATATTCATGCAAAACACTTCATGGGTTTCCATATTTTTCTCTCTTCCATTAGACTCACCACAATGCCACACATCCTAAAGGCTGAAATGACCAAGGAAGAGTGTTGCAGCTGTTTCCTTACTGCATATGGAATGTTTTTGCAGGTATTGACCCTGTGCAAATTTGAGAAATGTGTCTAGTCCAGGTTCATTAATTTGGAGCAACTGTTTAGGAAGCCACTGCTCCTGAAGATACCTCTGGGACCCAGGACATGGCAGTCCCAGGGGACCTTGGCAGACTGAAGCAGCCTCTCCTGTTCGACTTGCTGAGTGAAAATGAGTGAACGGAGGTAGTGGAATCCAGGTCAGTGCCTCACATGTCATTTGGTGGTCTTTCAATTGTTGATTGCTTTCTCCATCGTAAGGTCTTTGATTTTAATTGGATCATTGTGTGCACATATGGATATTCCTGGTGGCCTAACCAGTGAACATAATTAAAAGAAATGATTGCCTTTCACTTTAAGCAAACATCTGGTTTTACTTGAAGCAAGATGACTTAGCTGTTTCAGAAACATTCTTGTAACCCTGGATTCGCATTTTCATCTTAAAATATATATTTTCTCTGTTCAAGCACCATGTTAATGTAAACACTATATATAACTGACAACCAAAATTTTCAGAAGTATTTGGTGCTCTGAGCATTAGTGAAACCACAAGAATTATTACATTTTTGATTTGATCTCTGTAAATCTGTTTCAACAGTCACTCTGATTTAAACAATTATTCTGATTTATATTCCAAGAACTATAATTTGCAGAAAATGTAACCATGTGAAAACATGTTTTTGTATAGTATATCTTGGCAACCTTGTTTTGTTGTGATGTCATTGCCTTAGGTTCCATGGAAATACTGAGGGAATAAAAGGAAAACAAGACCCTCTCTTTGAAGTATATTTGCGTATCCCCTCTCTCCATCTCTAAAACAGATTTAATGTCCTTTTTCCATAATGACACTGAATTTTCTGTTATTGCTTGACTGACATTATGGCCAGAAATGTACTAAAGACTCCCATGAAGGGAATTTAATTGAGAGGAAAGGATTTGTCACCTTTCACTTCTCTCTATCAGGTAGGAATCATCATTTATACAATGAGATATTTTGTGTTCCTGGGTTCTTTACTTTTATGTTGTTACAATTCCAGTTTCTAAACAGTTAAACACAGGCATGTAAGCCAGGTACACAGAGCAGAGAAAATGAAATTTCAGACCATTTATCAACAGCAGATAACTTTATCCATTAAAGCTCTATCTAATCTGGTTTATTGTAACATCTGAGAGAAGATGACTGTGCTTTATTAAACCAATAGCTCTCATTCACTTCATCACATCTGCTCTTTCTAAAAAAAAAAAAAAAAAATAAAAAAATACAAGGTTATTAAGAGTAGCCCTTCATTATAAAATGTATAAGTTACAGATACGTACAATAGAATGAAAAATGGCAGAAGAAAATGTCTTCATATGGAAGCAATCCATCTGGATACACCTAGATATGCTGTATGGGGATTTCCAGTACTATTAAAAAGGTTATCCCTAGTACAAGATATTAAAAATATGCCTTGTATGATTTAGGGATTTTAAACATCTACAGTTTTTACTGAAAGAAAAGGAAAAGAAAGCATGGGGAAAAGGAAAGCATCACATTCAGAAACATTCCTAACTGGCTTCATATTTTTCTTTATCCAGCACCAACAAGAAAACACATCAGAGGTGAGCTCATGCCTGTCAGATGTGATCATATGCTAAATCAAATGACACCATTTGCTAATTTCATTTCCCCAGTACATGCACTTGTGTGTTTGTCTAGCTCTTATGTGTCTGGGATGTTTGGAAACTGCAGATTTTTCTTATCTGCTTAGTTGCACAATGACCTACAAAGAATTTTTCGATTGGAGCTGATTGTGCACTCAGTCACCTTATTGCTTATCCTGAGCAATTTCATTGATTTCAGAGTATCTCTTACCTGATTAAGAGAATGGCTGGAAAATTGTCACTACTCACCCTGCAAATTCCATCAACCACTTAAGTACTTTACTGTGAGTTCTTTCCTTTGGCACTCTCTACTAGGCATAGGACTAGGCAAGTAATGCATCCTTTGACTAGTACTGAGTCTTCATAGGATCAAGTAGGGTAGATTTTTTCATAGGACAGACTTTTTTTAAAATGCAATTTCAAGCAGTTGAAAATCACCAATAGTTTGTGTTGGTTCTGAATTTATTTATTTGCTATTAAATTATACTTTTCATTTAGCCTACCTGTACATAGCTACTTTTCAATATATTATTATCCAAATAATCCCTTTCATTTTGTGAATTGGCAGCTATTTCATCTCCATTTGCAAAAGTAAATGAGCAAAATCAACATTAGACATGATCTCATCACTAGTCATATACTATGTTCTAATTGTTGAAGGCAATGGTCTATAAATCTCTACAGGTATACCCATAGATTTGAATAACCTACCATATTTCCTTCAAAATGTCAATCATGGACCTCATCTTTAGCAAATTGGTACTTGGTACAATAAATAAAATTTATGTTCATGTATTAAGAAGAGCCACTGTAAATCATTGCTCCCTCTCTCAGGAGTATTGCTTTAGCAGTTGGTGTAGGAAATGAAGTAGTTTTGGGGGGTAGGAAACAGCAAGAGTTGTAGAGTACATTTGAAACTCAAGTTAAAACTGATCTCAGCCCACCTCCATTTTCCAAGGTCTGCTGCAGGTGGTCTTCACACAGAAGCTCAAAACAGTCCACTTGTGCCAAAGCCTGGAGCTGGGAGGGGAAAGTGATGGAGCACTCACAGGGAACAATAAAGCTTTCATACTACGGAAAGAGTGGAGAAAGAGCTGAACAACTTGGAAAAATGTTAGCATGTAGAAGGCAAAAATAAGCAAATAAATTTAAAAAGTGTGCAAGAAAGAGAAGGACAGACTTTGTCTTTGGATAAGCATGGGACCAGTTCCAGAAGAGACACTGCTAAGTTGCTTATCTTCTGCTAAAATATTTTTTTTATAAAATGAATAGAATCTGATCCCAGCTGAAACAGCACAGTCAGTATTGACAATTTTTCCCGGTTCTACCTCAGTTGAAATTAATTATTCATTTTAATTTTTATTGCACATCCAACATTTCTCTTTTTTCCTGGTCCCATCACTTTCTCCAAAGTTGGCATTCCACCCTGCTGGAAATAAAGACTGAGGGTGAAGTCTTGGCGCTGCTGAAGTTAATATAAGTTTGGCCTCTCCAATGAGGTCTGGATTTTACATAGATGTTTAAGAAGTTCTGTGGGAGCATTCATGCCTTCACTCAGACATTTGTCAGTTAGGTATTAAAGTCTCTTTCTCTCCACTGACTTACAAGGATCTCAGCATATTATATGAGATTAGGGGCTTACCTTGCATTCCAAAGTGTCACTGATGTTATTTTATTCTGAATTTGAGCAGTTAAGTTCCTAAGGGGGAGTTATAAACAGAATGTCCCCCAAGCTTTGTGTAAACCTGGGCTAGAGGACGTAGAAATCCCACAAACATGGGGTGAAGGTAAAGAAGTGTTTCTCCTACGCAGATTGGCTGAGAGATTTGGAGCTGTTCAGTCTAGAGAAAGAAGGCTCCAGAGAGAACTTATATCACCTTAAGAACCTAAAAGGGCTACAAGGGAGCTGAGACAAGAGCCTGTAGTGATAAGACAAGAGGTAATGGCTTTAAACTCACAGAGAATGGATTTGGCCTAGATATTACAAAGAAATTCTTCCCTGTGAGGGTGATGAGGCTCAGGCACAGGTTGCCCCTGGAAATGTTCAAGGCCAGTTTGGATGGGACTTTGAGCAGCCTGATCTAGTGCAAGGTGTCCCTGTCCAAGGCAGGGGAGTTGGAACAAGATAATCTTTAAGGTCCCTTTCAACTCAAACAATTCTGTGGTTTTAAGTAGTGCAGGAAAAGAGCAAATAAGGTTGTGATGGCAACTATAAACAATATCCATGACATGTAACAGCTAAGGTCACTGAAAATTATGGATGTCCTACTAGGGGAGATGTTTAACTATTGTCTTTGCTATTTCCCCAAAGAACACCCTATCTAGTTGTCCTAGACCAGAGTTCACAGGAGAGCAGTAGAAGAAAGATGAGTCAGGAGATCCCATTTTCCATAAAACAAAAGTGAACTCAGAAAATTGCCCACTTTCAAACAAACTGCGCTTGAAGATAATGACTGGGGCTTTGCCAACATCATCTCTTTGGTAAGTTTGCTGTTCCTCTGCTCTGTTGATAAGCTAGTAGTCATACTGTAGATCACAGCAGAAAAAGGGGTCAGACTTTATGGCTCATTTTCTATTTATAAAAGCTATGTACTGCATCCCCTTAGTGCAGCAGACTAGATTTAGTTTCACAGATACAGCTTCAAAGAAAAGCAAATTCAGCAAATTTCACCATGACTTTAGTTGTGTTATGAATGCAGTGGGAGAAACCCACATGCTTAGATTTTTTGCTGAATTAGGGTCTAATTCTGCTGCTTTCTTCTCAAGCATGTATTTAAAACAAATTTGGAAATAATCAGTGGAAAAAAGAGCCTGAACATCAAATTGTTCATCAAATACTCTACAACCTTAATGAATTTGCCTGTAGAAGCTGTCTGCGTCTGACTGGTTTTGAGCACTGTCACTGATAGAAGTAGTCCATGGAGTGTCATTTCCAGGTGACGGATTAACAATGGTACAAGAGTCGACTGAGGAAGAGCTTCAGAACAAGTATGTGAGTGAAAGACTGTCATTCAGCTGTTTCTGATGGAGGCTTATTTCTGCTTCAACAGATATTCTTCACAAAATTTGAAGCTTAATAATGAGAAAAAACCCATGATATCTATGTCTCAGAAAGCCTGCTTTTCTTGTATTCAAGTGCCAATATTGCTACGTCAGTTCATAGACAAGTTATCGTTGTGTAATTGTACGTTGTCAACACTTTGGGATGTACAAACCAATCTTTTACAGGGCAAAAGGAGTCCAACAGACACTCAGTGTATCCCAGCACAAGCTGAGCTTAAGATTTGCTGGTTTACCCTTTCCCCACAGGAAATCAGGGACAGAGTCGCACAAAGGAACTGACTGCGGTGCTGAGGTTGTGGTTCTGAAAATTTTCATATTCTGTATGTAAGTTAAATTTCACTCTTTTACTGTCTAGGTTGTAGGCCTTCTGACATTTGGCAGAGATCACCATAAAGTAATCTGTTTCTATTAAATTAACTAGTGAATCAGTGATTATCTCTAGAACTAGATAATCATGAGATTACAGTGCATGCCAGTTGTTGCTACTGCAATCATATATGTGGTTTAAATGGATATGCAGAGTATTTATAGGACTAAGTGAAGCATTTGTGCCCTTTATTATGTGTTTAACAATCAAGGCAGAAGTAGAGAGTGAAATCAGCATCGTGCTCTACAATGTGATGTGAGAGGGGCCCTGACATCCTGCTGCTGCAATGTGCCTGGCTGTCAGGATTGACACCCTCACCAGCTGTATCACGACTGATCTACACTGTCTCCTCTTCTCATTAAAGCCATACATACAACAGACATGTGCTTTTACTGGCTTATTGCCCTGTCACGTGGAAGAGTGGTTTTGGGACACTCATATGTGTGTGCATGCCAGACTACAGCCCATTTTGGACCCTACTGTTGTGATCCTAAACTTATGATTTATAAGAATCGAGTCCCAAGTATCCATTCACCTCTTAAATAATGAACCTTTAGTGTCACCTGAATTGGATAAATAAAAATTAACTAATAAGTAACAAAATTGATCAAAGAAATATTTTACAAGCACTGAAGCAAAGTGAAGCCTTTTTACAGAGAGTTATTTGAGCGAAATTTATGCTGATGAAAAATTAAAGTACAATGCAAAACTGAAATATTTGAGACACATTAAATGGCTGCATATTTCATTTATTAAACCACAGAATATTCCATAAAACAATGGTTCCCTCTTTAATGAAACTCTATTAAAGAAACAGACCTGTCAAGGGAATACATTTTTATATCCAGTTAGGTTTTGTATTTAACAGATTCCCACTTTGTATATTTTTCTGTGGTAGCTGCTAAGTAAAATATATATACTCTTGAATGTTTGCTTACTTCTGGAATAGGAAATTTCCACACAATTTAGTGATTTAAGAACTGATTCTAATCTAATAATAATAATAAAAAAAATTCCTTTGGGAATACTCAATGTCACTCAGCCAGTGGAACAACAGCCTTTGTTCATTTAGGGCATCATCTAGTTCCCAGAGGTTTCATGGGGGGCTGAACTGTACCCTGGAGCCAGCAGTGTGCCAAATTGTTGATCTGACTGGTGCTTGGGCTTCATTAGACCTTCAGAACAGCAGCCCTGGGAGTTTATCACCTTTCAGTGATTAGTCAGTCACTTTTTCTTGCTTTCTTAAGTAGATTAATAATTAAGAACCCAAATAATGATGGTATTCAAGGTTCAGGAGGAAGCGCAGGAAGGCTTAGATAGATCATCATGCCACTGTTCCTTGACATGCTACAATACATCTGAAGTGCTCCCACTGAATGTGAAATTACTGTTAGCACATGGAAAGGGCCAAGTAGTGGAGCAGAGCTGTCAGGGGCAGAGCATTTCAGGCTAAATTGCATTATATTTGCAACAGTGCATGCATGGAGAATTGCTGCGGCTCCACTGGTATCTTTAACTTGTTAACTGTCTGTCATCATCAGGGATTTGGTCACCACTCAGCTTCACAGTGCCCCACTGGCCCTACATAAATGTGGGTGTCCCTTAAAAGATTTTAAAAAATAAGATATCCCAAATCACAAATCATTCATACAAATCTTCTTACTGTTATCAAGAAAGAATGAAATACTCCTGCATAGCAAGTTTGATTAAATTCTTTGCAATCCAAAGAACAAGTAAATCCATTAATTGTTTCCCAAGAACAAACAAAGTTCATAAATTTCTTCCCCATTACAATAAATAAATAGCAGTTGCTTTTAAATTGTATTTTACCACTTATAGAGTCACAGGATCATTTAATCATCTGGTCCTGTTGCCTGTCCAAAGCAGGGCTGAATCCAAAGCTAGACCATATTATCATAGAATTAGAGAATGGGTTGGGTTGGAAGATATGGTGCACAACACTTCCAGGGATGGGGCATCCACAGTCTGTGTTGTCTTGTGAAGCTTATAAACATATCCAAAGATGAAAATTTAACAAATCTTTCATGGTGTTAGTTTCTAATCAACCACTATCAAATTGGTTATGCTTTCTGAAACCCTACCCTACTAGATAAAATTGTTTTTTTCAGCCTCTGGACTAAAACTCAGCAGCCAACCCCAATTTGATACAGTGTTTAATTTAAAGATTTTTTTCCTGAGTTATTAAAATAATTAAAAATTTCTTTACAACTTGAATCCACAAGTAAAATTCCAATCTGGATAGTGCATTAAGCATTTTAATAGTGGAAAGTAGAAAAAAGGTGTAAAATATGAGACCCAGATTGTTGTTCAGGTTAAATCAGCATTTTTTCCTTTGATCTAGTAGATCAGTAACTTTGTTAGTCATCTCTGCCATTTTTCACTGAAATATCTTTCTCTTCTGAACATCCTGTTCAGCTATGAAAAAAACTGGAAAAGCCACTTCCTGACAGTTTCACTTGTAATGACTCCAGCCACTTTATCACCTTTTAAAATGATAATAGAAAGTCAATCAGAAGTTATCTGAAAATATATCCCATAATATCTGATTCCGAGCAAGGTGACTAGAAAGAGTGTTCTTCTGTCTGAAGTCAGAAATTGTGGATGATGCCATCCATTTCCCTTTACAGGTTCTTGAAATACTTTTTCTGTAAGCAGCATTGTAAGTATGTGCAGGTATAGTAAATAAACTCTTTTTAATAACAGCTGTTTCATGCTTTCTGTGTGAAAATACAAAATGCCACCACCTCTCTGGCTGAAAAAATGTTATCTCATCCGTTTTCCTTTGAGGACAGACCTGTTTTAGCTGTGTAATCTTTGGCTTGCCTTAAAACTTGACATATTAACAGCCTCTGTCTCACAGATTATTCTATAAAATGTCAAAGAGATATTTAAAGAGGCTGAAAGATATCCACTCTACTTACTTCATTGTCTTTTTATAATGGCATAGCAGATATAAAATATCTGTATAGTAAGTATAATGTACTGGATAATGTATAATGTGCTGAGTTCTAAAATCTTTTCTTATAGAGGATGGGACTAAGGTGCTTTGTCAGAACGTATAAATCCCCAATCATTCAGTTCCTTTGCACAAAACTCACTGACTGAGCACTCCAACACAATGGCACAAGCTACATTGCACCTCAAGCACTTCCCTCTGTTAAGGGATAGATCAATATTCATACTTGCAAAATCCCTTTGCCACAGCAACACAGCACTTTTTCTGAGGAATGCAAGGGGGATCAGATGAAAGGAAAAATGACATTTGTAGAACAATTTCCCTACTCAACATTTTCTAGTGGCGTACACATTAGTTCCATTCATCTGTACCTCTGCTGCGGCCAAGCACTTCACTGAAATATCTCGTTCTCCTCACCACTTTATTTACAGAGAAAGACGAGCCTTAAACCATTTCAGTTTTGCTGAAATATTTTCTGAAGTGATTTTTCCTTAACTGTTTGTTTTCATTTCTTCACAGAAGACCTGCAGTATGTGAGATGTTTTGTTGCCAGCAGAGTGCCCTGATCACCAAAGACAATGCTGCTATAAAGAGAAAATATACATTTGTATGGCATTTGGCACAGTTTCTTCCAGGAGCAGACAAGTGAGCAATTCTCCTTGGGCCTGCCATTAAAATGGAATCCCCAAATAAACTCAGTAGTGAGCAAGGCCAGCACTTTTCATGGCAGCGTGTGCAGAGAATTGGTTGCAGCTTCTCTTCTAGCCCTGGTAATGGTCAAGTTTAGAGCAAACACAATATCAGGAAGGGAAAGAGACACAATCAGTACTGGATTCAGGCAGTGCAGAAATGGGAGATGTGTAAGCCTCTATCCCATCATACTCTTCAAGTTACCATACAAAATGGACAATGAGTATTTGCTAAGTTTTTGTGGTTGTGCTTAATTTCTATTTCTTTCTACTCTGTTTTGGGTTTTGTACACCTGTTATTCTGACACAAAACTTCTTTAAGGGTGAGCAGTAGGAGACCAAGTTTTATGCTTAAATATAGTTATCTAGAGGTAACCTTAGGAATCCAGGTATGGTGGGCTGCCCCAGGCCAATGACCCATCCACCTACTCACTCCCTCTACCCCAGCAGAATGAAGAGAAAGTAGAGGGAAAAAAGTCTCACAGGTTGAGATAACGATGGTTTAATAGGGAAAGCAAAAGCCTATGTGTGCAAATAAAAAAGAGGAATATACTCAGTATTTCCTACTGAGGGGCAGATGTTCAGCCATTTGGAGGAAAGAATGTAACAGTTAGGAAGACAAGCGTAATAACTGTGAAAATTCACCTCCCATTTTTCCTTCTTTCCCAGAACTTTTATTGCTGAGCACAGTGTCATAGCGTGGGGTTGCTCTTTGGTCAGCTGGAGTCAGCTGTCCCAGCTGGATCCCCTCCCAGCACTCCCCATCTCCTCACTGGGAGCAAAGTGTGGAAGAACAACTTGCTGCAGTGCAAGCTGTGTTCACGAGCTGTACAACCACTGCTGTGTTATCAGCAGTGCTTCAGCTGCCAGCTCAAAGCACAGCACCATGCAGGAAAGCTGCCTCCACGCCTGCCAGCACCAGTGCTCCAGGGTAGGCACAGGAGTTGGCGAGTAAGACACAGGACCTGCCAAAGCCTGCAGCCTTCTGAGGCAGCAGACCAATGCCAGGTAGGATGCCCTGAGGCACCTAAGGCAAAAAAACCCAGCTATTTTAGGTATGCTTACCTTTTGTAACACTTTGGGTCTTGCCTTTATCTCATTAGTATCAGATTTTCCCCTCCCATGATGCCACATTGCTTCACTGTGGCAATTCTTGATTGATACCACTGTTGAGTGAAAAAAAAAACAACCCACAGCTCCTGAATGTAGCAGGCACTTGCTTGGAAAATATATCTGAATGCATGTGCATGTGGATTTTTCTATCTCTACCAGTGATAACCACGTGTTAGCTCAGTTGAGCCCATTTCTGATCCTGCCAGATGTGTTGGTATCATATACTTAAAATCACTTCTACAGCAAATTCTAGGAACAGGGAATGAAGCGTATAACAAAGCATATGACTCTTTTATGACAAAGTCATAAAGTGGTAAGTAATTTCCAGTCCTGGGTTAGGACTTGGCTTATGCAGCACAGATGGGCAATTTTGACGTGACATCTTTATGTCTACTCAGTTAGTGCCTCTGAAATGTGTGCTAGCAGCCAGGTACATGTTCAGATGCTGAACTACTTTTGGTGCTCTTGATTTTAACTGTAAATCCACATAAATGTTATTTCTAGTGGAGAATTTATTTGCTATAAACTAAGGAGGTGAATGCAACATGCATAGTTCAGAAGAATTATAACTCTTGGCATCTTTTGACTGTCTGGTGGGGCAGCATTTTTGGCTTGGTACTGCTTCAGAAAAGATTTAGGTAAATTGTACTTAAGGAGCTTTTAATAATGAGGACAAAGGACAAGTGGAATTTACCTGTCTAGACGACTGTATCTGCATGGGATAACCCCAGCTGGCAAGTATCAAACTCTGGACACACTTGAGATGCATCTCAAGATTGAATCCCACAAATAAATTAGCTTTCCATTTCAAAAAGAGAGATTTTGAAACGCAGGACAGTCACCCTTGACTTGTGCCTCTGCTGCTGTGGAAATAGAGCAGCTTTGCCAACCCCACCTGGATAGGGTAGGTCGTGTTTCTGCAGGTCAGGGGTATAACTGCCCATGATCTCAGTAGTGAAACTCTCCCATCTAGGCAGGCCATTGTTTTCAAAATGTTGGATAATTTATTAGCACCAAATGCTGTTGAAAAACACAGCATTCATAGCTTTGGCACCAGAGTAAGTGCTAAATGGCTGGCAGGAGGGCTATGTGCAGGGGCATGAGTGGTGTTTCACACCTAATTATCACTTTCCTGTGTCCTATGGCTTGATAATTGAGAACTGCAATATGGGAAGGTTTCAGAAATATTTTGGAAATGTAATTACCTAGCTAACAGTAAATTAAGCTATAATAAAGCCTTTTTCCCCTGACCTTTTGTAAGTGTTCTCTATTTTCTTATTTTCTGGAAACAAATTGGCACAGGAAGGGTCAGTTTTCCTGAAACAAAACAGGGACAATCATGTTTCAGTTCCCTTTCTGTAGACATATGTACTGTAAAACATTACCAAAACTGATATTAAATGAGAAGAGCCACTCAGCAATAGCATGTGACAAGCAGGTGGTAGAACAGTATGAAAAAATTGGGGAGATTTCTTTCTTGCCATCAGCTCTGTCCTGTCTGTGGGGGACAAGGGTGATGACTGGAGAAGTAGTGGATCTGGGTGAAGCAATACAAAAAAGGAGACACTACTGAAGGAGACACTACCAGGGCCACTGCTGCCATAGGCAATCCCAGCTAAGAGCTCTGTTGATGAAGTTATAAACTCCTGAGAGAAGGTAGAAACTATATATATTCCATTCTTCCCTTTCAACAGTCCTCCACTCCAAAGATCAAAAAAGGGGTTTCTTTGTTTTTAAATTGCCATCTGCATTTATTTCTCGAGGTTTCATATCCATTTATTTTTCTGTCAACATTTTCACCAGCTCCTAGCAGATTTATTTTCCTAATGCCTGTGTTGCTCCTGTAAATTGAAATAATAATTACGTGTTTCTTTCTATTTTTAAAATTATTTGTTTCTATTTTTTAAAGCTAGACCAACAAGTTCTAGACTGCACAGGTGCTGATTGTGTCGTCCTGTAAAAACAGACCTTGTTCCTGTCACAGCTTAAATTCATCTTTACTGAAGATGGAGATTCAGATAGATTAAATAATTCAGATGGATTAAATAACCCAGTCTTCCCAGCTGCTGTTCTTCACATTCATTACTGTTCTCTACAGTACTGCTGGAAGTATTCCTTGTTGTCTAGTATCCTATGTCATGGAAAAGTTGCTATGAAAATTTGCCAAGAGAAATCAGAGGAAGAAGCTCCTGGAAAAACTGGAGGTCTGCTGGGATCTGGAGGAAATGAGTTGTGAACTGGTAGGTTGGATGACTTTTCTCTCAGAGTAAAGATTAATGATTAACCCAGCTACTGATTAAAGACAGCTGAAAAGGGGATTGTCCAAGGGAGCAGTTTATGCACTTGCTGCTTTCACAAGGGACTATCTGAAGGTAAGGAGGAGTGAGACAAGTAATACAGAAAGTCATTGTGTGTTGGTAAATTAGGAGCTGTGACATGGAGGAGACAGGTATTTTGCCACCACACTCTTTTTGTCACAAACCTCTGCTCAGTAATTTCTATTATCATTACTGCTGATAAACTCTGGAGCCAGGGCTCCAGATCTTGGCAGTTTAATTCTAAAGTCTCTAGAGATTTTCTAAGGGAACAAGTGCCTCCCCACATGTATTTGTGATGGCAAAGCCTTGGAATGTGCAAATCAGTCTTAAAACAAGTGACAGGATTTATCACAGTCTGATTACTGAAACTTGTGCTAACTATGTTAAGTGGCAAACTTCTTTAAATAATAGGGCACAAAATTCTCTTTCCACTTCAAAATGACCTGAAACCAGACTTTTCTGACTGTTGGATTTTGATGTGTTTTATTGCAAAAGTTACAGCATACAAATAACTGTGATATCAAACAGAGTAACAGTTCAGAAAGAAAGAGGATGTTTTAACTAAATTGTGCAGTAATACTGACACTTCCAAGTCAGCAAGTCTGAGGTGCTAGTGCTAAATCCTAATATTTCCATTTGTTTGACAGTATTAGAAAAAATGGTAATGTCAAAAGAACTACTGTTCCCGTGGCTGACAAGGAAACCATTTTATATAATTGTTTCAGCCTACAGAAGAGGGTAATTCCTTTGGACATTGCTGGGTTTTATTTTCATAAAGGGTGAATAAATTATCTCAGTCCCCTGGATCAGAGGATGTTAAGTTCAAATCCTGTCGCTAGAATAATCACTACAAAATAGTTCTGTGTTGATTCTGCAATTTGTGGGTAGTTTTGGTGGGAAAGGCATTTTTCCAAGTTTGCTCTCTTGATGTGTTGAAATTACAGAAAAACTGAATTCTCAAAAGGGTGGCCAGGATAGTCAAAATGGCAATTGGTTGAAATATGTCCAATAAAAAGTAGACTAAATTCAATAAAATGCTGCCCTGCTGTTACATTTTCATCTCTACCAAAAGCCTATGACAACTTAACTAGATCTGGCTATTTTTATGATTTTTAAGATGTCTCCCTTAGAAGTCCAAGGGAAAGAATCCATATGAGTTTTAAGAAATCTCACACTGAGTTTCTGCAGAATTTAAAGGTGTTCCCTTGTGAGGTTTTGTTTGACTTAAGGTTAGGGAAAATCATGGACAAACATATCAAACATCTGATACTCAATATTTTATTCAATGTGGACTTCATTAATTCAGTTCACATTTATACTGAGTTTATGTCTCAGATTTATTAAATTTTTATTTTAGAACTACTTTTGATCAATCAGTTATTTGGAAAGTAGAGAGCAGTTCTTCTTAGCTTACAAACAACATTGTCAAGAAAATAATCAATAACACAGGGCAGAAGCACAGAAATAAGACCCTTACCTTTTTAGCAATTAATTATTCTTAATATGTGATTGTATTATGAAAATGTTTCTTTTCATGTTCTAGTCTATCCATTTTTTTCCTTGAAAAATGAAACAAGATATTTTTGGGTTTTATGAGGTTTTGTAAGGTATTTCTAGGGTGCTTTATTAGAAATGTGACATTACTGATCCCAGCCAATGTGCATCACTTCTGTGAACCATCTATTGTTACTTCACTACTCTGCCATTTCACACAGCAGGTGTAGAAAGCACAACAAATGAATGTACCTTCATTTGATATGCAGACTAGACTTCTGGTAATTGTAACTTTTTCTTTTTTTTTCCCAGGCAAAAATAGAAATATATTAACAAAAATTCTCATTAGCAAGGCATAAAAAAAATTACGAGAAAATTAATTTTTGTGTAACTGATGAAAAGGCAAAAAACCCCTCCAAATGCCAACAACATGAGTTAACCACTGGTGGTGCAATGATGAATTGACAGCTGCTGAGACACAGTTATCACTGGTGTGTGTCCACCAGAGTAAGTGAGGTTGTATTTAGATCAATTTTGCCTAAAGTTCTTAAAATGCGGGAACAGGTACATCAGTGTTCACTAACATTGACAATTTATTTTTTATCATAACAGATGACCTTTTTGCATCTTATTCAGTCTTCCTGCTAAGCAATTCTTTTCACGGACAGTCCATTCTCAGCTACCTGCAAGATCAACGTCACTTATAACAACAGAGAAGTCATAGAGATTTGAGTGGTGAGTAGCTCACTGTTTTGTTATGGTTGTAGCTAATTACTGTTCAAGCTCTGCTACTTCACAGGGATTTCACTCTTAGGGTCTCTAAACAGAAATCAGTTAGTTTTGGCAGCCTCTGGTCTGCTGTGTAACATTCATCAGTGTCTTTCCCTGGTGTTTCAAAGGCAACACTTACATGTAATGGTTTTGCTGTGAAACAAAACAGAGAAGGAGTATCGTGGTGTTGAAAACACATTTCACAGGGTTGTTCCAATTTTTTTGGAAGGATGCCCTTTATTTAATTAATCTTTCTGCATTTTTTTTTTGCATTTTCCATCACCATTTTATTATTCTCTGATGGACTTTGTCCCCAGAGCTGTCTCAAGGGAAAGGTCTGCTGGATTAGGCTGTGGTACCTTCCACCCAGAGTATTTCCATGAGCCCTTCATGGTTTGTAGTGTGGCGTGCAGGCCTACTGTGAACCATCAAATGATCTGTTTTCTTTTCCCTTGAGGTGAACCACATTCGCTTGTATAAGAAAGCAAAACCTCCACAGTAGACCTGAAAAGCAGCCTACTGCTTTGGAGAGAGTTCCAACAGGCCTTGATGTAAAACCCTGACCCCTGTTAATGGGATTCTATTGCCATGAAGCCTCCTTCAGACATTTATTTATTAGATGTGTATTTATTATATAAGGAGGTGATGCCAGTGTTCTCTGCTGGATTAAAGGTTGTTGAGCTTCATGATTATTCTAGAAAGATTTATTTTCCTCTGAACGCAATTACACACCAGTCCAGTGAAATGAGCACAGTGGAAAATCTCACCCCACTGCTTTGATGGACTAAGCTGGTGCCATCCGCAGTCTGCAGACAACGGCTAAAGAAACTGGGACATTTTCATAATGTTACTGAATGACAGCTGAGGTGTTAAGTAATTTCTGTGGTAGACAAGCACCTGGAAGAAAAAAAGTAGCTTGCCTTTGGCAGAGCTATGGCTGAACTCATTGTCCAGGCTGGGATCTATCCAGACACGTCATGGCTTTGGCTACATCTAAATAAACAGCTTTGAATGCTGATTTAGAGGTATTAATGGGTTTCTTGCATCATTTATGACTATGTGTAGTGACAATTGTGCTGCAACAAATCCACCACATAAATCGGGTGTGTATTTTGGCATGGTCAGCCCTGCATGGAAAAGCAGATATTAGGTGAGGAAAAGAAAAGTTGCCTCATAAATGTCAATAAGATACTCATTCTGTCAGATGCCAGGAAAAAGAGAAAAGCCCCTAGTAGCAATGCAGCAGGGTTACCATCCATGAATGCTGATGAACTTTCAAGAAGAAACTGTGTACTCAAAACAATTTTTTGTTGTCATTAATACAAAGTCAGAGAGATTAAAAATAAGTTGGCATCACTTGCTTTTATTATATATTGGGCTTGTGTACATCTCTGTGTGCATATTTGTCACCTGGCAACCCAACTGCAGTTTATTTAAAGAGTTTTATGAATTATAGAGTTTATTTAAATTTAAGAGTTGGTTTAAACTCTATTTGCAAGACACGTAGTGGCTGAGTATAACTGTAGAGTAAGACTGATAAAAAGTCTGATAAAGCACTAAGATTGTCTGCATTTTTGTGCCTGATGGTGTGGATCCTCATTACCAGAAGTCCATTAGTTGAGATGTGGACTCATATTAACCACACAAAACTAGTGAGAGTCATGTGATAAATTGTTCAGCTGCTGATTGTGGGCTTGAGCTCTCAGTTTTCTGTATAACAAAATCTGTATGAGCTTGAAGGTTAAGAGGTTTTTGAGAGTTTAGAAGAAAAATTCATGTTTATTTTGTTTTCAAATATTGGAAATTTTGAAATGAGTTTGACATTTCAAATGCTACTCTGAGTTCTGTAACTTAGATCCATCTTGGGTATACTGGCCACAAGAGGAATAAAAAACCTTATAAGGTCCTCTGACTAGGTTGCTAGAACTAAATGTTTCACATGAAGTGACTGAATCTGAGTTTGAGGAGGAAGAAACAGGTAGGAAGTCACAGTTAATGAAAGAAAAAAAAATGTCTTCTTTTTGTTTCCTTTCTTATTAAAAAAAAAAAAAAAGTATAGAGTCATTAATTTGTTTATTTTTTACTGGCCTATTAAAAATTCTCTTTGTTACACCCCATTTTCAGGTCCTGTTCTTCCACTATTAATCTGTGAAATGGAAATTCAGGATACTTGATGCCAGACACTAGAAGAGCTCTTTGCCCAAGTTACACCAGCATAACCAAACTGCCTTCTTTGGGAACCAACACTATAAATCCTTTCTGTGGGTTAACAAACATATTTCTGTTTTTGAAAACATGAGCAAATGTTCCATCAAAATAATTATTTTACATAAATAAGCCTAACTTATCCTAATATTTATCTACAGAACAGTGCTTTACAAGGCTTGCCAGTTCTAGCTTCAAATAGGCCATTATTTATGTTTAACAAAAGAAAAACCAAACAAAAATCCAAACCAAAGCAACAAACAAATAAACAACAACCCCCCCCCCCCCAAAAAAAAAAAAAAGAACCAAACCCAAAAGCCAAACAAACCAACAAGACCACAAAACACAAATTTGTTGAAAAATAAAAACTTGCTGCACATTCTAGGGTGTCTACTTCAAGCAAGACGAGGTGATCCTCTGGACTCTGTGATTTTTGAGACCTTATACATGGCAAGCAGAATATAAGTTACACTTCACTTACTCTAAACCTCCTCAACCAGCAAGAGGTCATTTCCCCTCATGGGAAGAATGAGGAAGATCTTAAAATTAACTCACTTTTTGATGTCCTTCATTATTTATGAAGTTTTTAGGAACATACTCTTTTTGTGTGAATTTCAAATGAGTATTAGGGTAAACTAATATACTTGCTTAGTGTATGGCTACAATTAGTCATTAGAAAAACCTGTGTAAGGATGCATGATGGACATGGTAAAAGCTGGCAAGTTAGTTTGGAAAAAAAGTCTGGAGAACAAGTTTGATGATGTGTGGCTGAGGGAATTAGGTTTGTTTAATCTGGAGAAACGGAGGCTCAGGTGGGGAGTTACCTCTCTCTATAACTACCTGAAAAGAGGCTGTGTTGAGGTGTGGAGAACTGTCTTCTCCCAGGTAACAAGTGGCAGGATGAGAGAAAATGACCTCAGGTTTCACTGAAAGGGATGTTTATATTGGATATTAGGATATTAGGAAATTAGGATATTAAGAAAAATATTTCTTTGCTGATAGGGTGGTCAAGTATTTGAAAAGGCTGCCCAGGGAAGTGTTTGAGTAACTGTCCCTGGAGGTATTTTAGACATGTACATGAGGCACTTGGGGACATGATTTAGTGGTGGATCTGGCAGTGTTAGGTTGATGGCCAATGACCTTAGACATATTTCCCAATCTTAATGATTCTATGAACCTATGAATTTCATGCCCAAATGTGGCTGTGGAACTGATTCCAGTGTCTCATGAATTCAGCAGGATGGCTGAGGTGCAGTAATCCAAGCTGGAATAGGATCTAGTCTGTAAGAAAAACATTATTTGTAGATGAAACCCTGCTTTGTAATTTAGTGAAACATATTAAGGAATGGGCTGCTGTAACAAAACATAAAGTGTGAAAACAGTCCTGGACTGCTCAGCAAACTGATTTCTATTTTATGCCTTTTGGCAGCCTCATGGTTTGGGTTTCTCCTGTATTACCAACATACATAAAACTCAGGCACCTGGGTTTATGGTATGTTAGCTGTTTTTTACTGAGGGTTAGCTGGAATTTTTCAGGCTGTGTTTACCCTCGGCACAGCATCACCTGTCTCCCGAGCAGACCCAAGAGGCTCAGCTGTGATCACTGCCAGTGGAGGCTGTTTAGTGTTATTACTGCAATCTATCCCTGGGAACCAGCCCTGAGCCATGCAGCTCCTTCACCCCTGACTCTTGCATGCCTCCTTGCTTCTCAAGTGCTATGGAAGCATTTGGCCAGGCAGACAGTGCAAACTGGTGTACTCCAAGAATTTTCTGTACATGGGATAGTATTCTCTCATGCAGAGATATTTTCTTTCTCATGGAGACTCCATCATCTCTGAGTTGTTTCTTTGACAAAACAGGTTGAATATGAGAAGGTTGTTAAAGTCTAAACACTTTGTGTGATGTGAATGTTGTTTCAAAACCTATTTTAATGGTTTTTTTTCCTTACCAAGTTTCTAAGCACAAATATTCTAAGTATTTATGCACAGGATAAAAGCTGTTTTGATCATATTCATGCATATGGCAAAGTCTTTCTACTTCTGATCAACATTTATGTTTCCTTTCTATCTGCTCTTCTTAATTTCACTCATCTTCTCCTTAGGTCATTTAAATTAATATTAACAGCAGGATACATTCCCCAAATTTCCATTTTTCTGCCTTCCTCTGAACTGGCACCTTGAAGGCTGAAAGAAGAGTTTGATTGATAGCAGAGCTGTACAGCTAAAAATCTCACATTGCAGAGATACAGAATAAATCTGGTCACTTCAGTAACATTTGCCCTTGGAAAAGGGTGTCTTGAGGAATCAGGTGAAGACAGGGCAGAGGTGGCAGACATGCTGATACTGTGGCAGCCTTTTTTCCAGCCTCACTGTACAATGTGGTGCAGCTCTGAGTGGGAGTAGCAGTGCCAGGACACAGGAGTCTGTGTGGCACCTGCTGGGTGAACAGACAGATGCAGAGACAAAAACCCCCAGTTAAAATGTCCTGCAGCATAAATAGCATTAGACACACAACAAGAGATCTCCTTTTATACTGTGGGGCTGCACCAATTCTGCTGGTCACAATTTTCTGTTGATTTAGAAACAGTGGTGTAAAACTGTTTATAGACAAACACTTCATACTGAAACAACTCTGATGAGCACTATCCTGTTCTCATTCATAAGGAAAAAAAAAAAAAGCATATTTAATAACAAGTTTAATTGCAGCTTTTCCATAGTAATGATAGAATGCTTCTTCTGACCTATCTCCAGATTTGGTGTGAATGGAAAAAGAGAAGTAAGCCCTTGAAACACTTGCCTTTAGCTTAATTGCAGCTTTGTCCTTTTTTTTCCCCATGATCCCCCATATTTGCAAAGAGATAGATCAGCACCCTGTTCTCCTTTTGTCTGTAAATCATGTGAATTAAGAATCTATTTTTTCCTTTGGTTTCCATCATATTTAGTCTAGCAAATTTATGCCAAAGCAGTGTTGGAAAAGGAGTGTTTCAAATAAAGAAGTACTTCCCAAAATCACATGAGGAAACCCATTAATCCAAGGAATTACTGAATGAGTTAGCATTCAGTTTCGAAATGGATGTCTCAGATGTAAAACAAAAGCTTGAACTGAGCACAACATAGTTATGTGGTAATGCTGAATATTTCACTGTTTTTCGCTGTGCTGAAATACAACAATAAGTTAAAATTACACACATTTTTTAAACACAATTGAGAGATTGCACTGAATTACAAAAGCCTAAATTTTGGTATAAAGCAATTACAATTTTCTGATGAAAACAACATCTGTTACAAAGCTTTGATCTTGGATGATGCATTAACAAATTGGGAAACGACAAATTACTGAACCTTGTATCCTTGGCCTGTTTCTGGTTCCTTAATTGCAGGCTGGCTCCTTGTAGTTTTGGAGGAGATGGCATCTCTCCCTGCTGCTTACTGTTTAATTTCACATGGTTTCATCTACACTTCATTGAGACCTGGACCCGATCTCATATCACAGGACATGTTTAAGGCAGAAATAACAGAATCACTCTTTTCCTTGCTCTGGGGAGCCAGAGAAATGTTCTCAGCGTTCTCTCTTGTGCAAGGAGTAGAGTCAAGCCCTTCTAATCTTCCTGAATGTGGCAGAAACTCCTTTGCTATAGGATTTCCTGCTATGTAATTGAAATGTTTGCCTCAGATGAGGAATTTACTTCCACCAGGCACCAATCTATCCTTACATGCCAGACTGGCAGCTTCCTTTGTTGTTTTGAAGAGGCTGGAAATTCTTTCAGGAATTCTTTCAGACCTGTGGGACTAAGCCTACTATTTAGGTACTTTCAATTGTATCTTTGTGGGATACTGAAGGTTGAACAATGCCATTTCAAGAGCCCAATTCTTATTATTCTTTTCTTCATTATTTCTTACATGCTGCCAAGTCATTATTGTGACCCTCTTGCAGTAGGTGTTGCTTAAACATTTACACAGTCCTTCTCCCAAAGAGCTTGTAATTTAGCACAAAGACTCAGTCAAGGCAAGATTAAAGGAAAAAAACTCAGAAGCCAATCACTTGGATGGGGTTGATGTACACTAGGTAAGGCAGCACCATTTGCTGAGGTGCTTTCAATTCCACTTACAAATTTCTTGCTGGCTCCATATTAATGGTTAAAATCACCATATTCGCAAACACATCCAATTTTTATTCCCTTCTCCCACACAGAATCCATGGACAGATTCTTGTGCCTACCACAGAAATCACATTGAATTAAATAATATGGATAAAACCCCCAAAAATTCAACCTATTGTAAAGAGGCTCCATCTGACATCTTGTCAGAAGATTCATTTCTTCCCTTCAGCACACTTAATCAGGGCAATCATGACTGAATGCACAGGGATCAAACCACTTTAAAAATTTCTTGCTGATGTACTACAAAGGTTTATTCTCTCCAAGTTCTGTGACCTCCTTTGGCATCTCCAGTGCAATGTGGCAGATCCCAGCTGGCTGAGTTAGATAGGTCATGATGCAGAAGCAAGTGACAGAATTGATTTTTCAGCCTTTTTCAGAAGAGGTAGCCATGGAGAGCAAGCAGAGACTGGTGCAGTATGAAGAAATAAAGCTTTCAAAATTTTGGAGAAGGCTTGGAGGAGACCTTATTGAGGCCTGTTATTATATAAAGGGGGCTTACAAGAAAGATGGAGGAGGTAGTTTACCAAGGCCTGTAGTGGCAGGACAAGGGGAAATGGTTTTTTAACTGGAAAAGGGTAGGTTTAGATAGGACATAAGGAAGGTGTTTTTTGCATTTGAGGGTGGTAAGATGCTGGAACAGGTTGTCCAGAGAACTTGCAGATGTCCCATTACTGGAAATATTCAAGGAAAAGTGGAATAGGACTTCAAGGTGTCCTTGCTCATGGCAGGAGGGTCGGATTAAATTGTCTTTAAAGGGTCCTTCCTACCAGGAAGGAATGTGTGATTCTTGATTCTGTTAGCATATTAATTCATAAATGTTCATCTTGAAGCTCAGTGACCATTTGTAACATCAGCATGTGATGGACATTGATCACATGGATGTGTGATGGATATGATGCCCAGTGGATGAGTAGGAAGAACTCTAAGGTTTGTTGCTACCAGCATGGTTTCTTATCTGAAGGGCATGGCAGCTTTCAACTTCTGCGTTTGGGCATTTCAAGGTGGGTCTCAAAGGTCTTTGTGGACAATGCCTCATTGTACAGACACTGTAAAGCAGCCACAGCCAGTCATGGGGGCTTTGCAGTGCACCTTAGAAACCATGTTAGATATGGGGAGAGACAATTTAACTTCTAATATTCGGGAAATAAGATTTCACTGTTTCCTCTTCTTGTACTTTTAGAAAAAGATAAGTGCTGAGGTTTTTTCTCTGTCACCAATCTCTTCAATCTCTCTCAATCTCTTCAATCTCATGAAGATTAAATAATTCTCAAAACTGAGAAAAAATTCATAATGAACGAGGGCAGTAAATAATATAATAAAATTTTGTAATCAAGACATGTTTATTCCCATCTGTAGAAAACAAAGTAGACAAGCAGAGAGATGGACAAGTAATTCTTTAACAGTGGCATATTCACAAATATTCCTAGAAATACAGAAATTGAAAGTGCGTTATAAGTGTGGTGTTAAAATGCTGAAAAGCCTGCTCATTTCTTGACACCATATGTCTGTTTCTTGTATTAAAGGGTTCAGAAACATTGTTTATGGATATTGCATGACCATGAATGCCAAAAATAATAATCCTATTAAGTTTAGTCCAAATAGCATGTAATGAGATTCAAAATGATATGTTAAATACACATTCTAATAATGAAACTCAAATTGCTTTACAAATAGCATCGGAGAACATTAGCCTATTTTGATTCTAATAATTACTTGCATCCTGTGTTCCAAATCTATTCAATATGCTTTGCGTAAGAACAAATATTTGTTCTACTAATTGTTCTGCAATTCTCCTGGTTATTTTTAAATGTCTAAAGGGCTACACAAGACCAGCAGTTGTCTGTTAGAATAAGATCTGGTTGTTTTTTTTACTTTAATCATCTTACAGAATTTGAAGAAATTAGGTTCTCTAATACCTCTGTCTTTTGTCCAGATTTCAGTTGTCTGTGTTTTGTGTACTATCATTAAACCACTTTTCAAGTGAATCTTTGCCAGACTAAACATAATTTTTCCTCATAGAACATTCCATCCAAACCACATACAACCACTGTAGCCCTTTCTGGATTGTCCTAAGATGTAGATTGTTGATTTTTAGGCTAGGCATTATTTCTAGTTTACATATTAATTCTTAACTATTAATATATTATGATCGTATCATATTGTCAGTTAAAAAGGAGCTATCGATACATTTTTGACTGCAGAAAAACATAAATTATCTATAAAGAAACCATATGGTTTAAATGTTTCAAAATATTGTTTTAAATAGACAGAGAACAACTATGAATGGGAAAGGATCTCAGCTTTCGTTCACTTCTGCTTCACAATGAAACAGCTTGGGATCTCAGTGGGTATTAGAAATGGACCAGAATTGTATAAATGCTACTTTATCCACCCCTTGAAATATTTATTCAGGTTTCTCTCCTTAAGTCTTTTACAGATGTGAAGTCGATTAGTCTTCACTCTCACTGCCACAATCTCAAAGACCCAGTGTGTGGCCTCCAACACATGGAAAGATGACCAATGTGCAAGATGCACAGGGGACTTTTCAGATCTGAAGCCAACAGTCTGAAAAATAAAGTACCCAGGGAAAGTGTGTCTTCTTTCCACTGACAGTAAGATCAGGTTCAAGGAGAAGCTAAGCATGTAAGTTAGATAAAAAGACAAACGTCAAGCAGACAGAACACCATTGTCACCACACTGTATTTGTATTTCTTTGTTTTAAAAAGTAGTTTAATTTTTTTAACGTCCAAATGGAGATTATCTGAAGACCACTGTTAAATTATAACTTTTTTATAACTTCATCTCTTTCCGATTTCCCTGCATTCTGCTTAAAGAAGGAGAGGAGAAACAGTCAGATAGTAAAAATGCCCATTACAATACCCTAGCCTTAAAAATATTCTGTGCTTGAATGGCAATTCCTTTTTTTCTTAGCTGAGTTGCATATAATTCTTTTCACATATATGGAATAGTCCTGGGTATTGAGTACAGCTGGGATTTCTGAATACAAATTCAACCTGACTGCATACCATTGAAACAGAACTCAGTTGCTTGGAGAGTCTATTGGAGAATTCCTTAAGTCTCATTAATCACATATGTGGTGACACTGGAGGGGGCTCTTTACTTTTTTATTTCTCATTTGTCTCTGATATTCCCTGTTTATTACAAAATCCCTTCCTTTGCTGGATTTATAATGTGGCTATTTTCCAATACAGTTGTATCCTTTCAGTCCCAAGCAGAGCCACCCATGTGTGAGAGCTGGGAACCTGGAGCTTTTTGATGAATATCCTTATTCGCCACAGAGCAAAGAGACCATGACAGACCTTGGAGATGCTTGATGGTGTGGCCCACCAGGAGGATGACAATTACAGATGGAGTTTGCTGATGCTGCCTGCACAATCTGATTCCAGTTCCCCCTGCAGCAGAATGTGTCTGTCTCTCTGCTCTTCTTCTCCAAGAAATTTGTAATTTTTACAAAGAAATATACATGTCTAATTAGGAAATTTATTAATTAATCCTATTTGCAGCATAGTTTCTGTCTTTTTATATTGATGCTGAGATGAAAATTTGCAAAGACTTTTAGGTACCAAGATATCTTTGAGGGTCAGTCCATGATTGCCTTATGGTGTCCAGCTACTGATCCCTTGAATAAATCATCTTTCCCATTTCCAATTTGCTTGTGCCTTCTCCTGCTCTTCAATCTGGACTCCTCTCTTGATCTGTGCAGTGGTACATCATGACCACATACTTTGAAGAGCAGTTGTTTCAGTCAGCTTTTTACACAAAGGTGCGATGCCAAGCACATGGAATGGATTTGCAGAAGGGCTTCTTGTGTTGGCAGTGTGGCAATTGAATGTACTCCAGACGTCTGTAGTACATTGATACTGCACAGTTAGAGCTCTGAAACTCCACTTGATTCTATGTGCAGAGGACAAGTTTTCAAGTGCACATGAAAAATGTCACTTTTTGTGTGTCTAGTGTTCATACCTCACTTGTCCCTAGACCTGAGAGTTGAGCATGAAGTCATAATTTTCTGTTAGGAGGCACATAAAGTTCTTTTCCTAAGCTCATAGAAAATATTCTTTGTTGGAAAAATGTGAGCTTTCAGAAGAAAAACTGTGTGAGGGTATAGGGACCAAGTAGATTTGTAGATTTGCAAAAAGTTGTAGATTTGCAAAAACTTACTAACCTTGGAGAAAGGAAGGAGTAAAGAGGAGTTTTAGTTCTCTTTTAAAACATGCACTGACATATATCCAGCATATGGAATGTCTAAGCATTACTTATATAAAATCAGCAAAAGTAAATTTCTAACAGTATTCATGAAGCCTGACACCTTTTCCCCCTCATTGCAAACAATACATAGGTGGTGTTTCTTCTCTTCATTTGATGTGGCAAATTCCCTTTCTGGTTTTGTGGTAGGAATTTGACATAAAAGGGATTTCTACTAATTGTTGTGTTAAGTAACTTGATGCTAAGAGCTACCATAGGTGTTAACAAAAAATTGCTTCCAGAACATAAATGTGTGCTGCCAGCAGAATTTAACCTCAGGCTGTAAGAGTAACAGTGAGACATGAGGAGGCTGAAGTGGAGTTCTGCCAGATTTCCTTGTGCAGATTATGCAGGTGTTTCCCTAAAAAGGAAAAGTTGATAATTGATACGATGGCAGTTTATTTCCTCCAAATGATAACATAGGCAAGCAGACTTTTTGGCATGGATTTTGACCAGAAAATAATCGTGATCTCCTCAGTGTTACTTAAATATATTTTTTATAGAATGTATAAGGAAATTTATGTTAAAATATATCATGTGTCAAAAGCCCTTCATTGGATAAATTAAAAATGTTGCTGGCTGTTCCCATAATGCTTTTTGAATTATAAATATGGGGAAGAATCAAGAAAAGAGAAAAGAGAAATATTTCAGAATGAAAATTTTTGAAATAGAGAAGGTTTAATTTTTTTTTTAGCAGCTCTACTTGGCAATTTCAGGAAGATTTTGTTAAAACTTAATCTACTGACTCTGTACCCTGGGATAGAAGATTACTTTCTACTGCCTCAGTTATCAATAGGTAAAGGACTGTCCCACCATGTCCTTAGTTACAGCAGTTTTATCTCCACTGACACCAGCTGAAGTCATGTCTTGGTAGAGAGCAGAAGTGTAACCTGTAGTGTGGCTTCTTCTCTCATTTGTAGTGGTACAAATGAGCTAAAAGCAATGAAGACCTTATTTAGAAATGGCAGAAAGTGAAGTGGGCTTCTAGACTTGACCCTCACGAAAAGCCCATAATGTTCATAACAGAACCAGATTACTCAAAGTTGTTAAATTCAGATGCTAAGGGATTCAGTAAAACACGTATCCAGCACTTTGCAATGACAAGCACTCACTCCTGGAGAGACAGACCCACAGGGTGAAATGTCAGAGCAGGGCAAAACAAGTGAGACAGGCAGCTGAGTGACCCAGGTGAGTGTGGATGTGGCCCCGGCTGAAGTCAAATCTCACTCAGTCCACTCACCCCCTCACCCACCCACTCTGCCACGCAGACACAACAGGCCCCTCAGCCCACTCAAACTGGTTTTATTGAGCAGGGCAGGATGCATTTCAAACACCACTGCAGTCGCTTAGAAGGCTCCCATATATCTGTGTGCTATAGGATGAGGAATACAGAAACAATTTGCTTTGGGAAGCAGTGTTATTGCATGAATGTAAACTGGAGTGAACCAGCTTGGAAAAAACAGTCTCACAGCAGTGATGTTTGAGTGGGATCTTCCTCTGCACATCCCCATCTATTCCCTCCACACCCTGCCTATATGTACTGTAAAAGACAATTGAACTCAGTGTTGAAAGCTTAGGAATATTGTGAGAAACATTATTTTTGGAACAACATATGTATGTGTTGAGGGATGAGAGTGACTGTGTTCCAGTGTAGGGTGGTTAAGGGGACTCCAACCACATTTAGATTAAGGCCAGATTTAACCTCAGCCAGTGAACTTGGATGAGAATTTGATTCCTTTTTCCCAAAACTAAAAGCTGAAATGGAGGACAATTGAGGGGAAAAGAGGGAAATCAGCAGGTTTACAATCTTAATCTATATGGGGTATGAATGAATAAGGTTAGAAATGGAGGGGCTTTATTAGTAAAAAACATAGATGAAATATTGACTAATGTTTGCTATAAATGTGATCACAGTTTAACAGCATTTTGAACTGGGGATCTGCAAAGCAAAAGCAGGCCTGGAGCTCTTGTCTGTGTCTTTCATGGAACAACAAATGTGTATCAAAGTCAAGGCATAAACTCTGCTAATTCTTCAGTATAACCTTTTCACATCACTTGGCAACTGCCCATTTAACTGTAAACTGCTTTAGGAATATATTAACAAGGAGATTTAAAGGTCTTTTTTATAAGATCAACATACCTCTCCTCCATATAAACTCTGAGAAAAAGAGTAACTAGTAAATAGAGTTGTAACTCCTTCTATTTTTTTGAATTAAAATTTTAGCTTTATTAATGTAGCAATTTTTCCTCTTCAAAATATGACAGAAATACTGCAAAAAGTAAGATAATTTTATTTTGCTAAAAAAAATCTTTTGAGTTCTTTCAGATGTTGTTTTACTTTCTTAAAAAGGAAATTGATTATGAGTGGTACTGTCAAAACTTGCTTGTTTTAAATTTTTCAATGAAATTGTAAAATAAAAAATGTTTTTCATGCAAAAATATTGGCCAACTATAACAATGCATTGTTTAAATAGTACCTTTTTAAAAAAGAGCAATGCCACTCATGATGATCTGTCAGTCACTGATATTCTTTGCTGCCCCTTGTTTTGATGATTCCTGTGTTTTGTCCCCAGGGCTGCAGAAAAAAAGGAAGCTTTGATGCTGCTAAGAAACATTTAGCTTGGATTGTATCACGAGAGGTAACTTCAAGAACTAAAAAACAAATCACTCAGGCTCTGCTGAAATAATTTTTCCCTCCAATTTCCTTCACGAAAAAAATCCACCAAAAAATAGAGTGGAGAGTTTGAGTCATACACAAGTTCAGTGAAAAGATACTTTTTAGCTATAAGAACCAGCTTGTTGCCAATTTCCGTCAAAATAATTCCCCAGGTTAAATCCTGGTCCTATTGAAGTTGTCCAAATCCTCATTGGCTGTGAGGGGAGATCAGGATTTGTCCCGTTCAATTCATTAGTGATGGTATGAACCCCAAGTAGTATTATGCTTCCTTTAAAGAAAGAGAAGCTCCTACTTACTGTTTATATACTAACGTTATTTCTCACACGTTTATTGTGTTACTCTCCTTAATTTGGTGCCATGCTGGGTCCCTGTGGGATGCCACTCAAACATTATGTCAATGTTCTCAAAATTGAACTCCAGTGCTTTATTTTACAAATGGCTTCTAGCAGATGTGTGGCACACTTTATTAACTTAAGTACCCATTAGTTGAAAATTTCATTAGTTTGGGGGAAAGGGATCAGTTTCATCAATAGATCTGGTATGGGTGGACCCTTTGTGTCAACCTGACCCATATCAAAATGGATTATTGTTGTAAGTGAGACAAGTGACCTAATGTTCTGCCTATTATGCACACATGATCTATAACCTTTTAAAATACTAGTGTGGGAAAGGAGCACACTTCACTGCGTCCCCAAACCATGGATTCTTAACAGGTGGCAGTCCCTCTCTTAGCAACGTTTGCCATGGGCTGTCTGCGCCAGCGTATGAATTATCAGGGGGTACAGTTTCCAACCAGGTAACCAGGGGAAAACTGGGATGGAGAATGAAACCAGAATAATGAACGGCCAAGAAGAAGTTTTAATGAGTGCGGCTGGTGGACCTGGGTCTGTAGTGCCATCGTCTGACTGACCAGTGCATTTCAGCTGCAGCCTTCTGCCTGAATCTGCCGGGCTAATAAAGCCCCAGAGGTAAGGCTGGATGTCGTTACAGCTGGAACATATGGTACATTTTACTCCACAGTTTTAATGTTTTGATGCTGTTTGTTCTTTGAATGATGGCAGCAGTAGTTTCCAATGCATTCCCTTGACCTTGTTTTGGAAACCATTTTAGGGCCAACTTGAAAGTCCATGCAAAAATATTTGGCGGGACCACACACTGAAAGGTGCACTATATAAACTTTGGCTGTTTTGTACAGCAGTTCTCACACCTGCCTTGAACTGATTGACCTTGTGAAGAGGAAAAAGTAAATCTGTCTGGAAGCCATGAATCATAGAATCATTGAGGTTGGAAAAGACCTTTAAGATCGTTGAATCCAACCATCAATCTGACACTGCCAAGTCCACCATTAAACATGTCCCTAAGTACCACATCTAAATGTCTTTTAAATACCTCCAAGGGAGGGTGACTCAGCCATTTCCCTGGGCAGTCTGTTCCAGGACTTGACAACCCTTTCCATGAAGAATTTTTTTCCAAATAGCCAAACTAAACGTCCCCGGTTGCAACTTGGGGCCATTTCCTCTTGGCCATTGCTTGTTATTTGGAAGAACAGACTGACCCCTGCCTGGCTACAACCTCCTTTCAGGGAGTTGCAGAGACCAATAAGGTCTCCCCTGAGCCTCCTTTTCTCCAGGCTAAACACCCTCAGCTCCCTCAGCAGCTCTTTATAAGACTTGTGCTTCAGACCCTTCACCAGCTCCTGCTGCATCTTTAGGATCTCCCTGATTCAAAATATCCAGTCTTCCTGCACTTCTTTGCCCTGAAGCTCTTGCAGGGAAGGTCATACAGCTCACCTCTCCTGAGCTCTGCACACTGTGGGGTGTGGACAAACTGCCCTGTCTGGGACAAACCACTGCAAATACCATCCTCAGGGCAGCCATTTCCCTGCCACATATTCATCACTAGAACACTGGTGATGTGGTTAGAGATGTGGGAAAACCAGGAAGATACCATCTGAGGTAAACTGGAGTGATGGTGGAGTCTTTGACCTGATTTGCAGCCAGCAATGTGAGTCTGGGCATTCCACAGATGGGATCAGGCAGACAGAACTGATGCAGAAAAAAAGTCTTGTTTTCAATGTTGTGAATTTGGGAGGCAAAGGGAGGGTTGGTTGTGCTCAGTGTTTGTAGAGAGAAAACTGGTCATGGAGCCCACTTGCTCATCTTCAGTAATAGAGAAAGGTTTTCCTGGAACAAGACATTTCCTTCTGATCTTAATTAAAATCAAAGGCAAAACACATAATCCAAAGTAGACTCCAAAATCAAAGGAACTAAGATGGACAAACTAGATTTCCTAGTTTAGTGGTGGCTTCCTTTCTCTTTCTTTCAGCTTTGATTGATTCTCAAAGTTTGGGTTTGTCAGTCAGCTGAACAGAGAGGTTGTCGAGCTGCTTCAGACCTGACAGGTTTGCACTTATTCCTCTAGGAGACACAGGCTAGGTACAGAAAAATGGCTGAGAAAATCAGAAGGATGGAATATGTGCCCTGACCAGATAGTTCCAGATTCTAAATGCTTGTGGGACATTTAGTTCACTTTTAGTTGCTCATAATTGTTTCCCACCTCTGAAATGTAGGTCTATTTGCTTCCTACAGAAAGGAGGAGGTAGAATGAAAAAAATTTTATGAGAGAATGAAGTGTGTCAATTCTTATACAGTGTCACATTGCCATAAATCACGTTCTGAAACAAACCCATGCTAATGTTACAATGTTTAATCATCTGTCTGTTGCTAAACAGGCAAAGCATTTATGGAGATTTAATTCCAATCACTGCTTCTGCTGACAAGCTGAGGTCTTCCCTCTCTCAAGTGAGTAGGGAAACACACAGTTGCTTCTTCAGCTCAGGTTCATTGCTGTAATTTCAGTATATTTTGCTGGAAAGGGCTTTCTCACAGCCAGGTCTCCCGTGATACCAATATGAAGTGTACACGATATTCTTTCCCTGTTTCCTCTAGAGCCTAATATATCCTTTGCAGCACTTTCAGCTTGAAATGAAGTGTATGACCTAAAGTCTATAGAATAACATGAATCACTGTACAATAATTTATAGGGTCACCTCATAATTACTATTGAGTATAACATGACTTTGTTTATTGGAACATATACAGGAGAAAGGTTATTTTTAATTTTTTTTTGTTTATTCAAGTCAACATTGCTCCAGATTTGAATGGATTTATTGACACCATATTAAAAATAATCATTGTCAAAACAACTGGGAGAAAAAAAAATTAAAAGGTAGAAACTTCCTGCTCCCAAATCTTTCTTGCAGAGAGGTAGGGAGCAATCTATGGCCCATGGCTTTTCTAAGAAAGGTGATTTTTTTCATATCTAAGGAACTGAGATCTGCTCAATGATTGGTAATAAGAATGGACTAACTGAATGATAACAAAGCATATTGTATGTTAATATTCAAAAAATTATGTTTTATTTGGATGGAAAGCAGATTAAAGCAAAGAAGAAGCCAACGATTTAAAGGAGGAGAGTTATGTTTTGGGCTTGTTATGCAGACTTTCAAGTTTCTGCACTTACTATCCCTAAGTTATAATTCCCCATGCCTTTGTCCATGGAAATGGACAGGGAGAGGTGGAAAAGGAAGTGTCCTTAAACCAGTGGTGCCCTTGGTAGTAAAGAGAAAAATCTTCAGGCAATTCCAGAAGTAATGTATAAAATGTCTACCTCTGGCACATGTTTGTGGGCACAGAACCAGAGCCTTGCTGAATTTTACCAAAATTTGATGGATTAAAAATCACCTAGACTTTTCACACCACAGAGGTGTCCGTAGAGGCTTGACAACCAAAGAATATCAAAGCCTGTGCAATAAATATAAGTGCTGTGTTCAGAAGCCCAACTTGTTGCTCTTCTGGTATTTAGGATCTCTTAATGCCATCACACATTCCAGATGTGCATCCCAGACTGTGCCAGTTCTGAACGTATGCTTGGCTTGACCAAACATAGAGGGTTTATTCCAACTAGAGATGGATTCATTTGCAGTCATCAAAAAATGTGTATTTATGGAGGGAATTTTGAGTGCTGTATGCCAGCACACCAATTAAGAGTGTGTAGAGTAAAGAGGTACTGTCAGGCTGCATATGTTTCAAATATATAAATTCAAAGACTAAAATACTTAGAGACAGCAGATGGATTAGTGACACGTTCAGAAAACTATGGGTACATGTATTTGGGTAAATTAAACAATGTCAAGGCATGGGCACAGGCACTGGGATTTACTTATCCACACTATTCAATTGTTAGAACAGTCCTCAGTGTGGTTTTGGCCTAGATTAACTAACAACCTCCCAAACAATTCCTAGGTAGGGCTTTTTGAGTTTGTTCAAGCCAGGGACTGTTGCCAGCAAGCAACATGCAGGCAGCTGTCCTGTGCTAGAGGTTAAGAGAGTTTAATATTATGGATGTGTCAGATTGTTCCAGATGGCTTGATGGCCCTGACACTATTTAGTTTACTAATATAGATTTAACCTTTAGGTTTTTATACTCATCCACTTGGACCTGTTACTCATGCACACCAAACAAGCAGCTGTGGTGATTTAAAATGTTATTGCACCTGAGCTCTTTGTTACTGGCTCTTGCTGGAGGTTGCTGACCCCACTGTAGAGCTGCCAAAAGTAATGTACTTCAAGTGTTTCAGGACCAGTGAAGGTCAAGCCACAATGTGAGGTCTGTACATGTACTGAATATGGGGAAAAGATCAGTTTAAGATTTTTTCCCTAAGTCTTGAATCCATGTATCTATAGATCCCAACATAATGCCACAGCTCCCAGTGCTGCTGCTGTCTCACTATTCAGCACAGGATGCCCTTAATCATGAGTGAGTGTTTGGATAATGAACCTGTCCTAGAGCCCCTATTTTGCTTCCAAGGGTTGCACTGCTTTTCATGAATCTTTATTTTTCCCTGTTTTTCCTGAATCTGTCCTTCCCTGACTGATGTTGTGCAAGAACTTTGCATCCTAAAATCTATATACCAATGATATTTTCCCCATTTGAAATCACTCTTACCTTTAGAGTAAAATTAGCTTTATAGATAGTTAGTTTAAGGAAAATAGTTTGATGACTATTCAGTTGTTCCAGGCAAGTTTATTGTGAATAGAGCTTCCAGCTGTCAGGAGGACTGTGGTGGGGTACAGAGATGCAAGGTGGTGCATATCTATGAGGAACTGTCAGCTGCTGGTACCACTACAATGAGGTACCAGCTCGGACTATACCTCTGCTTGAAGGGCAAAGAAGTGCAGGAAGACTGGATATTTTGAATCAGGGAGATCCTAAAGATGCAGCAGGAGCTGGTGAAGGGTCTGAAGCACAAGTCTTACAAAGAGCTGCTGAGGGAGCTGAGGGTGTTTAGCCTGGAGAAAAGGAGGCTCAGGGGAGACCTTATTGGTCTCTGCAACTCCCTGAAAGGAGGTTGTAGCCAGGCAGGGGTCAGTCTGTTCTTCCAAATAACAAGCAATGGCCAAGAGGAAATGGCCCCAAGTTGCAACCGGGGACGTTTAGTTTGGCTATTTGGAAAAAAATTCTTCATGGAAAGGGTTGTCAAGTCCTGGAACAGACTGCCCAGGGAAATGGCTGAGTCACCCTCCCTTGGAGGTATTTAAAAGACATTTAGATGTGGTACTTAGGGACATGTTTAATGATGGACTTGGCAGTGTCAGATTGATGGTTGGATTCAACGATCTTAAAGGTCAAGTCCACCTCCCAACAAAGGGCAAAATCCACCATGGCTTCCTACCAGACACTTCTGGGGCAATACATGAACAGACATAAAAAAGGGCATAAAAACTTAAAATAGAAGAGATTGAAGAAGTTACAGCACTCTGGAATATGTTCATGACCTCTGGTATACACATGGCAGTGCTACAGGCACTCTATGAAGATATGCATGTCTGTATGAATGGTCTTTTTTTGTGTATTTTTTCTCTGAGTGACACCATCTCAAGAATCATACTTGACAACCTGATAGCAGAAGGCAAGCTCAGAGGTAAAAATAATTGGACATAGGCTTTTTGTCTTGATTAAGGTCTCCTTGTTTTCATACAGTGCTTCTTTGGCTGGAGAAACAGAGAAGTAAATGTAATTTAAAAGGCATCCTTGACATTTGTGAGATCCTTAGCATCATAGCACATGCCATTCTTGCCCTCCAAAATATGTAGGGAAAGTGTGGTCATCTCACACAGTGCATAAGAACAGCTGCTGGTTAATGGTTCTTCTAATCACAAGTGCATTCTAATAACAAACAAATTCTACTACTTCTTACTTTATGCCAAGTTTATGTGTTTATTTTAAGAACAAAGGCTCAAATGCATAAAGTATCAAGAGCTACTCTAGCCAAAAAAATTGTAGACATCCCATCCCTCCCTTCCCAAAAAGAAAAAAGAAGTGTTATCTAGTTGACTGCAAGAGCAACATTCTTAGATTAATCTCAAAAAGTCATCTAATGAGTAAGAGGAATGCATTGTGTCAAAACAAAAGATCACATTTACTGGCCCATCTTTCCACCAAAACAATTTCTATGTGTGTTGAAGATAAACAGCAGCAAAGCAGGAACTCTATGACTACTAAATGTTGTGTAGGGCAATTTTCTGTGACTTGAAATGTTGGTGGAAAACAGTTCACTTACATTACACTGAATAGCTTTGGGAGCACAAGAATGCTGAAGCCATGTTTAATTCACATTTGTGTTCATAGTCAAATGTGAGTTCCACTGTAAGATTTTCCTGGGTAGGACATTCATAACTAAGCTTTTCTTTGAGAAATCTCTGTCATTAAATAGGTGTGAATTTGCAGCCTTTCTGTAGTTTTGGGTTGCAAACCCCAAAAAGGGTTTAGGTCTTATCATGAAATAAAATAATTAAGAAGGTAAAGTACCTCTTGTGATCATCTGATCCGATACCCTACAGAGTGTAGGACTAACTTGGAAGTTATGTTGAATGTTTGAAGTCAAATGAAGTTATTTGTGAATGTTCCCATCTGAGTTCTGAACATGTCCAAAAGAAGAACGTTCCACAACCTCTCCTGGATATTTTCTAGTGTTTGATTATTCCCAGGGCAATTTTTTTTATCCTGCATATGGCTTTTATTTATTGCTTTTTGTCTTTCTGCTCTGAGAAGAGCTTGACTCTGTCTTCTCTATAACCATGCAACAGGTCATGGAAAACAGAAATAATGTCTCTCCTCAGCCTTTTCCTCTTAAGACTCTGCAAACCCATCCATCTACTTCTTGTTTGCATGCTGTGTACTCCAGCCCCCTGAGTAGGTTGCTGGCCACTGCTGAACTCACTCTGGTATGTCCACGGTTCTCTTTCACTGGGGATCCCCAAACCAGACACAATAATCCAGATGTGGTCTCACAAATGCCAAATAGAGGAGAAGGATCTCTTTGCAGACCTACTAACTACAACTTCCCAGTATGCAATTGGCCTTCTTGGGCAAAAGACCATACTGCTGACTCCTGTTCAACTTCTTGTCACTAGGAGAGTACAGACAGGTAGATATAACATGTAAATGTATATATTAGACATTGCACATTACATATTATATCTATATATATCCTAAATTTTATCCTCCCCAAAGGAACAAAGTGTGCTTAAAATGTTCTCTTGCAACCTTATCCAGAGCGGAACAAATGGGCTATCTGCTAACTACATTATGGTGGATATCAGTAATCACTATGGGAGTACTTGACTTCAGAAACAGAGACTGGCTGCACACCAGACCCAGAACAGAAGTGGAGACAGGGTGAAGAAGCAGCTGAGCTTAGCATCAGACTTTCTAATATGTGCTGACTTTTCAGTATCAGTCTTTGCAGGCTATGCTTTTCTACTTTAAACACCTTTTTTTTTTTTGGTTACAATTATTTGGTTTTTTAATGGGAAAAAAAAAAAGGAATGTAATTTTATTAAATAAATCATGTTCTCCCTGTAATATCAACTAGTTTGCAAGCCTTGCTAAACATTAAACCAGATGAAATGGGACTTGGTTACATACAGTTAAGTAGCATGCTCTTTGTGCACGGTAAATGAGATTACTATTTGTTATTTTTAAACAAATGTTCACCCGTAAAAAGAAATATCTCTATTAGACAGAAAAGTGACTTCACAAAGGTGCATTATGTGGCAGCCAAAAACTGAAGCAGGCGGCAGATTATTTCCAAAGTTAAAAGTTTATGGTGAAACCACGATATAAATTAACTGCTAGCAGCCGTTGAGTCCATTCCTCGGATCATTTATCTGTATGAGAGTGTTATATGTTTGATGCCTGGTATGTATGATGGTTTTGGGGTGGACTAGAGTGTTTCTGAGTGATTTAGCACATGAAATCAACTCCAAGTTTCTAAAACAATAAACATGATGATGAGAAAGAGAAGTCAATACATGTATCTTGATTTCTTTTTGCCATTACAGTGTGTCTATCTACTTCACGGTCTTCAGCACTATGAGACTTACCAGATTATCTCCAGGTCATGAGTTAGTTTCATTCTGACAATTCAATTGACAAGTATAATTCCCATTTTACTCATGGGAAACTAATATATGAGAAAATGAGGTGGATGAATGATGCAGCGGATAAAAAACTGGCCTAGGAACTCAACTACAATCCAGAATGTGAGCTGTTAAAACTTGACCCTATCTCTTCAATGGGTAACACATTTTAAGGGAAGTCAGGCATGGGGCATACATCAAGAAGATTTGTAAAGAACAAAAGAGATAGTGATGTTCAGTGGAAACCTGAAGAGGAATGACACAGAGTGCAGATGACACACATACACATGGCCACAAAGAAGTCACCAGGTCATTACTGGGCTAGCAAAATATCAACAAAATTTTTCTTTAGCAAGTATGTTTCTGAAAGGATTGGAAAATTTAAGTTCAAATCTTTTGGAGGAGGAACTGGCCATTGTTGAATAAAATCAACTGTATCACTTTACAAAATTGTACAATGAATTCATCAGCATATTTCAGCTCTGGAGTGCATACAAAAGGAAAGCTGCCTCCCTGCAGGACCCCAAACCCATGACTTTCTGATTCTGTGTTTAAACAAAAGTTGAAGTTTTGGAAGATGAACCTGATGGAACACCACTAGTGAAACTGCTAAATTAATGAGTCCTGAGTGGGAAGAGTTACATCGGAGTACTGCTGACAGGCATGTTGGGAAGGCTTGGCTGGCTCAATGTGCTGAAATGAAGGGGATGACCTAAGGATTAAGGATTAACTTTAGGCTTTTAACTTGTCAGTAATGTACATAGTATGTGTACGTGTGTTTGCATGGACGTTTGCACATGTAGACAGATGTGTCTGAGAGAGAGACGTTGTGGGGTTTGTACTGCTGGAATATGGGCTATGTGTGAGAGATGTGTGTTCCTTCAGATTTGGCTGCTTTTCTGTTACTCAGCTTTAAAATTAAATGCTTTTGCATAACTGTACATATTGTTTGTAAGTAGTTACAAGCCAGTCATTTCCATAGAGAAAAAAAAAAGGCTTATTAAATAAACAAATATAGTAATAGAGAAAGAGCATTGTGTAGAGACATACAGCCTGCTAACAGTGGGAAATATCTGTGCAAATTGTCATGTAACACAGAGATAGCAGGTGTTGATGAGAGGTTTTTTTATCTGCCTTCTCTTTGAGAACATTCAAAGGTATATAAATTATGAATAAAATATGAAATAAATTAACACCTATACTGAACTTTGGAGACAATGATACCACCTTTCCATTTTTCTTCCTTTTTAGCAGCTTAATATGATGAAGTCTTAATGGGATTGTGAATGTATAAAGGAGTGATCATATACCTAGGAAATGGAGAGTTTCTGGCTAAATGCAGTTTGATCTGGTCACCATAGTGTGATTTAATAATATCTTGTAACTGGATTTGGATCTTTGCTTCCAGCCAGGAGGGTCACTGATTTAAAACTTAAAAATATTATAGGTATTAGAAGGAAAGAAACAAATGACTTTTCAGAGTGACTGGTTGGCACTGTGTGGGGCTGTTTATGAGACTGGTGACAAAACGTGTTAGCAGATGAAGAGATTTCTGAGGGTTCCAGTGCAAAAACCTTCCACAGATGAAACCCAACAAGAGAACTACAATTACTACTGAGTTTGGAGCAGTGGTAGAACTGAATACAAAGACATCCATAAAACACTTTTTACAGAAAACAGTTCTGAATAAAAGCACCACCAAGTTTTTTTAGAAATAAAGTCCTCCAGTCACTATAAATACCAGAAAATATACTACAGCAAAATAAGAAGTTAACAAGTATGTTAACTTTCTTCCTCTACTTGGCAACAACATTGGAATACATCTTAACTGTGGCAGAAGTAGTGGTAGCAGGGAAAATGTGGGGAAAGAAAAGTATGGTATGGAGGCTAAGTGTTTTCTTTCCACCCTTAGTCAAAGCTGCACAGAAACCAGGGAAGAATATTATCCCTGCAAGAATAGCCAGGTTGCCCAGAAACCCAGGAGGCACCAGCCTCTTTCAGTAGTGTAAGAGAAGTGGCAGGCAGCACTTAAAAAGTTGTAGGTCTGATACTTTTCCCCATTCATGGCTTTAATTAAGACCATCTTTACTCACCCCAGTGGCCTCCTTTAAGTATCTAGCCATGCCATTTTTCTGGTAGATGCAGTATTTTTGTTCTTCATGCTCTCTCTGCTGCACATTTGGTTCACTCCTTGCTTCAGACCAAGACTCATGTCCCCCAGGCACCTATGCTGCATGTGGCTTTTGGCTCACTCTTAGAGGAAACTTGGACACTTGAGCAGAGAGTTATTCCAAGTCCTATTTCCTATATGCAGTACAATGTTTGAGCTAGTTCACATCACTTGTTCAGAGACCAGAACTTGCTCCTTGAGTCCCGTAGGCAGTGTAGATTAATAGATTTATCCATAAATTCAAGATTGTTTTTAACATGTCCTTTTGAATTAATTTACTGGGAAATCAATATGAGGCTATAACTTGTGGTGGGTCTCTGCTTACAGCAAATACTGGGCAAATTCTTCACAACAGATGTACGGTGTAGGCATTTTGCATGACCTTTGTTACTTCCCCAAGTTTGTGGTGGACCTGCTGCTCATTTTCTTGAACCTCTCACTCTTAAAATGCCCAGCCTAGCAGAGGCCCTTTCTCCACTCTGAGAAGATGTGCATATTGTTCTTCTAACAGCTACCATTATGCTGTCAGAATATGAATGGTAATAATCATAACATCAGTTCCTGCATGTTGGGAAAGCTTCTATGGTTTGGTACGGCAGAGGTATTCACATGAAAAACACAGAAGATGAAAGATGCAGAACCCACTAAGAAGGCTTCAGTTTCTGGAATGCCTCAGAGAATTTTAGGAAGCTTCATGATTGCAATCAGAATGAAGATGTGTTTACATACAGGGACACCATGAAACTTTTCTGTCTATGTATAATGACGTATTACAATAATGATGCAGCCAATTGCTCATGAACCATTTACCAAAGGGTAGATACAGCATTAGAGATGGCAACTTAAAGCCATATCAATTTATTCACAAGAGAATCATGAAGTAACTCAAGTTGTAGGGACCTTGGGAGGTCTCTGGTACTACTTCTCTAAATAAAGGCAAGCTTTAACTCAGATCATATTGCTCAAGAATTTGCCCAGTTGGGTCTTGCAAACATCCAACACAGTTTTTATTCTGTAAGGTCCCAGTTTCCCCTAACGCCTTGAATGATAATGAAATGAGGGAAAGGGTGATGAGATGTATATGTATATTTCCATGTCCAAGGCCTGGGACCAGAACCCAGAATTTTCAGCCCTGGCAGACGTTCTCTGTGATACTAAGTAATACTGGGTGAAAAAAATTATAAAGAAGCTCTGGTTAATGTTATACAGGCAAGCTTCATTCTGATCTGTCTCAAATTTGTTAGTGATTAATTTTCTGGTCTGCATGTTTTTTCAAAGATACTTTTGAGTAGATTTTTATAGATAATAATATAGCTTTGTCCTACAGGATCCCAGAGTGCTTCTCAAATTATACACCTAACTGGCCAAAGCCTACTCCTGCTGAGGCCAATAGACATTTTGCTATCGATTTCATTTGGGCCAGGATTTGGCTGTGTAGAAATGGAATACATGCAATTCTGTATGTCCGCATGGCCTTTAATAAATCCTGGTTTCCCACCTGGGCAATAAATCTGCCAGCAGAAGAGTAGTACAAATTTTGGTGTCACTTACTGAACAACTAAATATTTTAATATAAATTTTGAAAGGTATCAGTAGGCCATAATGGCACTTGCTCTAAAAATATCAATAGCACAATTTAGAGCCAGAGGTGGATAATGGTGTGTATGGATGTGGATAAGTGTGTAGAATCTCTGGGTATACAGCAAACTATGCATACACTTTTAAATCACTTAATAAAAGATCAGCTCTAGTTGGTTGCATAACCTAAAATTCTGGAACATTTTTGCTGTCGTATGTCTGCAAAAGTTTTTCGTTTAGGAACACACACATTTCTTGTCAATGTTATTTCTACAATCACTTAGTTAGAGCAGGGCATATTGTTCTCTCAATTTCTTGTTAAAATGTTTCACGTAATTAAACTTTTACAACCAGTTCTGCTCTATGTCTGATACCTGTTGTAAATTATAAAGAAAAGATGGTGAGTGCTATAGAGAAAAAGAAAAGAAGTAGTGTCACTGAGCCTCAGATAGTTGCTGATTCCCTGTTATCTCCCACACAATTTGATTTAATAAAATAGATTATTCCTATTATATAAACTACACTGAAAAGAAGCCAAAATAGAACTAATAATATTACAAATGACTACATTGCAAACATTTCATAAGTTGTAACACAATTTGAATAATCATGGGTTTGTCCATATTTCTGTAACTTGCTACATGGGAAATAAGGTTAAAATTTGCTAGATCCTGGAAGAAAACAGCAGCAAGCGCCAAACAACAGGAAAAGGAATGGAAATTAAAGTGATACCTGGTTGCATGTGCTTGTGGGATGCACACACACAAACATAAACAACCCCTTCCTGTGTCAAAATATTGCCCGTGTTTTAGAGGGGTGAGATGACGTCTCTGGTGTGAGGATTTACAAAGCAGATGAATTCCAGTAAGATTAATTTTGAGAGCAATGTTCTGCTTCCAGGCCCTCCCCAGACCAGCTGTGGGATGACTGCAAGATGGCACATCGATACAGGATGGAGAGCTTTAATCCAATTGGCAGCAATGCTGCTATGAGACTTGGAAATGTCCTCTAACCTCTAACCACAGTTCAGTGTGCAAACTATTGTGTTTGCTCTTGGGAAGCTTCACTCTTTCCAATAAGAGCCAGTATTTATATGATTTGGCATATTTATTATTCAGTTAACCCATTCCTTATAAGTAAATCCTTTTTCAGCATTTATAATCCTTCCAAGAACGATGGATAATGGACAGAAATAGACAGACATTGGGGGGAAAAACAAAAGAAAACAAAATTTTGAATCTCTCTTCTCCCACAACTATTATAATTTATTCTATTGTCCTCTGTTTCACAGGGCTGTTTGTCATGACAAAGGGAAGCAACAATCAGTCAGTGTCTGAGAAATCTGGTTGTGCTTAAACATTTGTGAAATTCAGGGAAATAAGTTGTGCAATCTGACATCCAATAAAGATCAGATGACCCATAGGCTTCAGTGTCCCTATGAATGAAGGTGAAAGGGCTCTGCAGCCAACATCTTTTTTACTGAAATGCTCAGTAGAACATGCAAACAGGGATTTTTATATATTTGGTTCCCCTGAGCAGGGTGACATATGCAGATTAGTTCTATTCAGAATCAAAATTTATTTTATAGTTCACAGGGGACTATTCTATTTCTTATTCTGAGAACTTTTGTTGTAATTGTGATGGCTGAAAGCTCTGAAGAGAAAATTGATTTACCTTACTTTCCAAGAGATATCTATTTGCTGACATCTACATAGGTGTGTGTATAATACTATGTTTGTTACGTTCTGATTTCAGGGTTAAAGTAGCTTATCTGATAAGAATCATTACTGGAAAAGAAACTCAGCTAAAAAATATTATCTATCAATAGAGATATCAAAGTCTTGGTGCTCCATCACTTCATGTATGTACTCCATCATACCATGGAATGAAAACAGATTCTCTCTTTTCCCATTAATGTACAAGCAACAAACATATTACAGAGTGAAGTGATGTATTAAAACATACGTGCACAAACTTTCTGGTGTTGTTTGTCAAAAAAGTTTATTCTCAAGGAGGCAACATTATTTCAGCCCGAGAATGCATTTCTCTGGGACTATATGGTACACCATTGCAGGTCAATATATTTTCCACTTAAAAATAGTCTTATTTTGTGAGGGACTTCTTCAACATGCTTTTAATTTATCTTTAAACTCAGAATTCATTTAAATGGTCTAGACTTCTAACCTAGGAGGGGAAACTTTTTGACTCCCATCATACAGAGTGATATCAGTGAAACTTTGATACTTGACTAAACTCATAATAAGTACAACAGACAATTTAAAGGGAAACCAGAAATATCATGGGAAAACAAGTGAGAAAACCCTGTATTTCTGAAATATAAATTAGCCAGTAGAAAGAAAACTCATATAAATTCTTGGTATAGTTGTCTGAAAACTGACACAAGCAGAAATTAATTTTTATTAAGAAAACCTTTGTATTATTATCTGCAATTTCCCAGGAGTCAGATCTCTACATATGTTCATATTTCTATGTTAATTTACAATTTTTGATGCTATTTTCAGAATTTATAATTTTTTAAACTCATGTTTCTATACGTGCTCTTTTCTTTACTTATATATGAGGGTATTTCTATGTTGGGAATTAGATGACTTTCCAAGTCTTCTCTCAACTGGCTTATGAATGTGACCTTTATCTTAAAACCTGTTTATTCTATGCTATTCCATAGCTTTTGTGACTATTTACAAACTGCATTGCACATTATTAACTTGATCCAACGTACTGTGAAATCAAAGAAAAGATTTCCCATTGACCTTGAAAATTGTTGGATTAAGCCTTATGCTCCAAGTAAAAGTAGTTGTAATGAATGACACAAAAATGTAATAAAGAACTCATTTATTGGCTTATTAAGCTTATTGAAATAACCTAGTGTAGATTATTAAGTTTTCATTTACAAATTCAGATTCAAACATATATACCTGAAGCCCAGTATACTGATTGCTGTTATATTTAAATACATTTTGGTAGAAACTTGTTACTTCTCTTCTACATGCCCATTCAGGTTTTCATATTTTCCATAATCCAGAGGACTCACATGCTCAGTGTAAAGTTGTTCATCAGTGAAATGTTGCATTTCTTTCCATTTCCTGGAGCCTTTCTCAATGCCTTGCTGAATCACTATGTGTGTCATTTCCACTTTATTCCTGAGTGCCTGTCGGCTTTTTGGGGACATTTGGTACATGGACTGCCAGTCACATGGGCACCTGTATTCTAAGCTCTCCTTGACGAACAGCTACATATGGCTTTATGCTCTCAGCTGTTACTTGCTCAAGCCAGTGAAGGAGCTCTGAGATATACTGCAGGAAAGCAGAGTAATTTTCTATAGCTAGATCAATTAACCTTTTGGCTTCACTGATTAGCTTTTCTTGGGACTGACTAAGCTGCCCATAGATCTCCCGGAGTTTTTCTTTGAGTTGCTTGTTATGTTCATCGATTTTCCTCTTAGCAGCTGCAGACCAATATCGGATCTTTTCCTGAGCAGCAGATGAGAGTTCAATAATCTTCTGTTTTCCTTTTCCTTCAACATCAGTTAGAAGGTCATAATACTCCTGACTGTAGATTTCCACCAATTCTCTTACTTGATCTGTCAGGTGTGTAACAATGCCAGCAAGATCTCCAACACACTGGTTGTGCCAGTTCACGAGAAGATCTATGATATTCTTCAGCCATCCCAGTACCCTGTCTTCCACCTCATAGTATTTCACTGACAATCCAAGTGTAGTCGGATCAAAATATTCCTCCCGCAATGACTTCATGTAGAGGAGCAGCTGGTGCAGCTTTTCTGAAAGATCCTGGAATGTCTTCTGGCTAAAGTCTTTGAACTGAGAAATGTATTTTTTAACATCTTTTGTCAAGGATCTCAGTTTCTGGGCAAAGTCTGAAGCCATTGCATCTTTGTACAGCTGTTGCGTTTGGACTTTGATGTCTTCAAAAGTTTTGGATTGCAAGCTTCTAACCATTTCTTCTACCTTCTGAAAAACTTGTTGCACTGCTTGTTTCAGTTGCTTCAGCCTTCCTGCAATGTCAGCTTCCTGAAGAGTAGCAAATGTCTGCCTGATTTTGTCCTGCAAATCTTTCAGCATTTCTTTAATTTGATCAAGTACATTACGGCCTCTAAGAATTGTTTCAGAAGCAGGAAGTCTAACTTCCAGCTCATTGATAGCTGCAATCAAGGCATCAAAGTACTCCTGAAGTTTTGAAAGGCATACATCAGCAGTTTTTGCTACCTTCTCTGTAGTCATGAGGTATATTTCTGCACCACTGTACTTTTCAGACAGCCCAGGGACCTGAAATTTTGTCGTTTTCAGGAATTCAGTGGCTGAGTCAATTACATGTTTTATCTTCTGGTGGTACTTTTCTATTATGTCAATTAAAACATCCAGAAGTTTTGCTTTTATTCTTTGATAGTCAAACTGTTCAGCCTGATCTGCTGCTCTTCGATAAAGCCGTTTTGCTTTGAACTTGAGCTCCTGATATTTGTCAGAGGCCTCATTGGCAGCTGTGCGAAGCTGAGCATCTATTTCATCTATTTGATTTGCAGCAAAAGTGTATGCTTTTTCAGCATTATTCTGCATTATATTCTTCATCTTTAAGGTGGCAGCACTAATTTCCAGTCCCATATGCTCCTTATGGTACCGATTAACATACCTATAGACTGCATTTGTCATTTTAGGCACTCTTTCTTTCAGACCCAACAGCAAGTCTTTGGCAGCATCCTCATTCCAGTTGAATTTCACTTGGAGCTGGTCAGGTTCCTTGTGGGATAGCTCACCTCTTAGTATGTCAATGTCCTTCTGGGGAGCAGACTGAAAATACAAAACAGGGTAAGAAAACTCCAATATTATTTATGAGCGTATTTCAACGTTCTCATTGTTGCATCTTTAATTTATCATTTACTAAGACAAGCACTCTCAAATTTTTTGTCCACTGTCTGTTTGCTCTCATCTTGACAGGATATTTTGGAAGAAATTATCTTGTACCAAGGTAGTTCAAGCTTCTTGAAAGAGCAAGACTGGAACATAGCTTAGTCTGGCCTTTAATATCTGTCTGCAAATAAGATTTTTCCTTCCTTTGTATTAAATGCCTATCATATCTCATAAGGCAGGTGAATTACTTTGGAAAATGAGCATTCTACTCATTCCTAAAATCAATTAAAGTAAATTCAAGCATCTTTTTCATATGAAAATATTAGAGGATTTAATTTTGTAATCATTTAAATAAATGAGACAGTTTAGACAGTTACTCAGAGTAGTTAAAAAATCCTCAAATGAGAATACATTTACATGGGTTTTTTTTCCATTTTTATAATAAATAGTGAATTATGAGTTGCTTGTGATCCCTAAATTAGTATATAATTTTGGAAGGTAAAATTTTAATTCTGAAATTATCATAGTATGACAATAATAAGAGCATGTAACATATCAATGGATTAAAAAAGACAGTTCACAGATGGTCTGACCTCTTCTAGTTTCCTTATTCCTATAATGGTCATTTATGTAGTAATTCTAAGTAGCCTGATGGTTATCTATTAAACCTGATGGGTAGCTTGTCTAAAACTGAATTTTTACATTTTCACTTTCAGTGGGTGTGCCTTCTTGACTATAGGAAATGGAAAAAATAACAGTGTGAAGGAGTCAAAAACACCTCTTTACAGAGATATTATTTTTAGTACTGGAAAGGCCAGTGTAAGAAACAATCTTAAATTACTGATAACACAGTTTTTATTTGGTGGTTAATTTATATCTCAACATAAACACACACAGAATTTAAAAAGGAACTTTTCCTCTGACCACACCAAACATTTTCGTTTTTACTGCTCATATCAAGCTTACCTGAGTTTGGTAGTAAACTCTGGCAAGGAAAATGTCATTGTCCGCTTCCATGACATAAGCAAGGGTCCCGGCTGAGGGTGAGGATATCGAGCCATATGATTTCTTTTCATTCTCTTCATAACGCACATGAACATCTGTGAAAGTTGGGCTGATGATGTCTAGTGATATAGTGTCCTCCAGGGCTCTGCAACCACAGTAAATACACAGCTATGAGGCAGTTCAGAAAGCACAAGCCCAATGCTGTATGTCTGAACATGGTACCACCTACAATTTCATATATATATGTAAACAATGCCTTTATTATGAAAAGAAAATGTAGGGTTCACTATCCACACGTCTTAGAATTTAGACTGACACATTCAAAACTTCATGCCACTCCAATTTTCCTATTTTAGATAAAACTATATTGAGCTCTGTTGTGAATTTTCATTAAATTAGGGCAGCAAAACAAAACCTGTAGCTGTACCATTGTCACCTTTCTGCAGATTTCTACAAACTGACTGCAATTTTTCCACCAACACAAGTATAGGCACTACTGTTTATCTGCATTTGTACTCGCCTTCACTGATTCTGTCCCTTGAATGCATTAACACAACACTTGCAGGCAGTGAGAGAGCCAAGTCTAATCCCTGGTGTGGGCGCTTGTGAATAAAATTTACCCAGTAGTGTCTTGTGGTGACAGAGGGATCCACTGGGAAGAAACCCAACTATGCTGATGGTTAGATCTAGAACTGCTCTGATTATAAAATTCTGGGTTTATGTCTCAGTGGTTTTCTGACATGGGGCTGGTGAGAAAAGCTGTTCTGAGAGGGAACAGCATTCAAGTAACCTTGAGGGAGAAAAGGACACAGCCAATAATGGCAGGGTAGATATACAGATTCTTATTAATTACTGTGAAGCCCCCTGGGGCATTAGAGATCAAAGCAAAACACATCATTTGCAGTTGTCTATTATAAATCATATTATTAGTGAAAATATTTACCCAAATCCTGAAATAGTTAGATTTTCCTTGTAGTTTGCACTCATGTCACGATGTGAAAAGCTGCCAGCTGTCGTCACAACAAGCACACCTTCTTTATATTCATAGTTTGAAACAACTGTGAAAAAGATTTCAAATGAGTGTATTACCAACAAAAAATACAAAAGACATATCCAGATGTATATTAGACGGCCATTTTTTTGGGTATTTCACTGATATGTCAAATTATGCTTCAAGAAACTGAATGCCCATAATGTCCCAAATAAAAAGACATGACATGAAAACACTTGTTTGACTGGAGCACTTTAAAATTCACATTATATTTCAACATGGATATGCCACACATACACACACACACACACACACACATATATATATATATATATAGTCATTGGTCTTCATGCTGACTGACTGATAGTTATTTGGGAAAAAATGCCACCACTGACAAAAGAAGTGTCATCTAACATCAATTCTAAATAGACAGAAACACCTTCATATGCAAAGCCCTGGGGAAAAAAGATCAGAATGAGCCTAGCCTAAAATAAATTTTTTCCCCCCAAATCATGGTATATAGAATTTTAATGTCTTACCATTCAGGTCATATTCCAGGAATTGCAATGTTGAGCTGCAGGTAGAGTCAATGGAATGCTCGAAAGAGTCCTTCTTATTTGTCAAGTCTGTTCTCCAGGTGACATTGTACAAAGGGGAAACAACTTTGAAAGATCCAGTCAAGGCACCAAATGATGGGATGTAAATTCCAGCAGGCAAGGATATTTTCAGAGGGGGGATCTCAATTTTCTGTTCAGGAATGGTAATTGTAGGCATTTCAAAATCTGCAATTTTATTAGCTACCTCATCTAGATCTACAGAGAAACTACCAAATGAAACACTCTTTGGTAAAGTAAATTGAGACATAGTTATTTGGTATTCAGGTATTGTCACCTCAAAAAATGGCATCTTATATTCTTCTAATGTAATATAATTTGCTCCTACATCCACTTTGGGGAATCTTAGCTTTGGCAGTGTGGGTAAATGGACATCAAATGGCATTGTGCTTAGTGTCTGTGGAATTTTTATGTTGCGCAAGTCAACGTTGTATGCTGGGACCTGGAGAGTGGTGAAAGGAAGATTGAACTCTGGAGTGCTGAGGACAGGGCTTGGAGCCTTTAGGTGTAACCCAGGAATAGTGACAGTGAAGCCATCAGTCAGCTTATTCACAGGTATGGGGAAAAAGTAACCATCCTCCCTCTTTGTGTACACAAGGGATGCCGAGCCATTCAAGTACTGTTTCCTGTCAGCACTGGTAGTGACATCCAGCTTTAAAATATCCCATAAGCTTTTCTCAGAAATGGGACACTTGATGACTTTGAGGAAGTCCACGTATCCTTCCAAAGACCCAGAAATAACAAATTTTGCTGTAGATTTTTCATTTGATAACTGCATATCATGACTGAGAGATAGTGAGTGAATTTGGCCTTCACCCTTCCAGCCAGCTTTCTGGTTTGCAGGACTGATTTTCACTACAACGACCTCATTAACTGATGCCATACCCAGGTAGGGATTTGGCTGAATGGCTTGAATATGAAGATCTGCTGATACATCCCAAGGAGACAGCTCTAAGGTTGCTTTGCACCTCTGAGTCCCTGTTGTTGTGAAACTCGATGTGCATTGTGCATAGTTCTTCCCATTATGCTCCCAGACTGCATAAACACGACGGGTAGATGCTTCAACTGCAAGTAATTCTTTGATTTCCATGATCCAGAGTCCATCTGCTTTAGAGTGGGCTTCGAATTTGAGGGATGATCGAGCTCCATTAGCATTCAAATAGGCATTTGCCTCATGCTCTAAACTTCCAGAAAATACATTTCCAGTATAAAATACTCCATTAATGTCCCCAGTTGTAGAAGATTCTACTGATATGTAATATGTAAGGCTCTCTAAAGCAAATTTGTGAGCAATTTCTCCTGCAGCACTGGTACCATATTTGGGAGTATTAAAATCATACATTAATTTTATCCCTGAGGAAAGAGTGGGTTTAGACTTTGTATTTCCAGAAAGTTCTTGGCTGAAATTAATTTTTAAAACTGGCGTATCAACTTCTATGTTTGTTGCCACGGAAGCTTCCATGATTCTCTTTAAGAGAGTTATAGTGCTATCATGGTTTCCTCCCAGATATTTGTTATTACTCAGGGACAATGCCGTGGCCAGCTTCAGCCCTCTTTTTCTTGTCAAGCTTGTTGAACCATCCAGCTTAAATTGCAAAGCCTCAATGACAGAAGAGGATGAGACACTGAGATGTCCAACAATATCTGACTGATTTAACAGCCCAGCATTTGCAGTGAAAGTGATTACACTGGATTTAAATGAGAAGTCATAAGTAATGTTACCCATAGCAGGAACTAAGATGTTGTTTGCTGAGCTGTTGATTCTGAACCTAGGAAGCTTTAGAGTGCGTAGTTCCTGGGGGATATAAAGGACTGGAAGCTCAAAAGAAGGTACGACCAGTGTGTAAGATGGAACTGAAAAGCCAATTATTGGGACTGTGAATCCTCTTGTGCTTATTTCTTTTGGAAGCGTGAAACCAAAGGCTGGCATCTCAGCAGTGAAAGGAGAAACTTCAATATTTACAATCGGAATGGTGTATCCTGGGATCCTGAGGGTCCGTGGTATTTTGTTCAGTGATGTTTGTATTTTGTATTTGTCCAGTTTTGTTTTGGCTTCATTATATGACTTTGTGAGAAAATCTAAAGCTGCATTTCTCCCTTTCTCAAAATGCTTGTTGAATAAAAGGATGTTTTTATTAAGTACTTCATGCACTTTTGCTAGAGGAAGGGGGATTGCATACGTGTCTTTGTTTTTCTCATATTGAGCATTCAAATTTAAATCGAAGGATTGTCTTGTTGTCTTCAATAATTCCTTCAGGCCTACCTGTTCCCACAGTGAATAATCTTTCAGCTGAGGAGTTTTGATGCCAGTGTAAGGAATCTGAATCTGAGGAATGCTTAGAGGAATGTTTAGGAAGTCCAGGTTGGCATCTCCATTCATTTCGATATGAGCTTCAATTCTGTCATCATTGTTGCCAGCAGACATATTATGGGAATATCTGTACTGATTGAATCTGCCAGTAGCTTGCCAGTTGACCTGCTGAACAGAAGAACTGAGGGCAAACCCGTAGTTATTCAAGAAGTCAATTTTGCCAGTCAGTTTCATTGGGAAGCTGATTTTCACATTTCCATCATTGTTTGTTGAAAGATGAATTTCAGAAGGGTTTGCCAAGAAGGAAAGCACATTATTTACAGTTCCAGTAATCCGTCCATGGAGCCGAGCATTGTGAGAGCCTGTTAATTCTGCTTTCATTCCTAGAAGCTCTCCTGTGCCTTTCACATTTAGAAGGCTACGTCCCACACGCTGTGACTCTATTTCTGACTGAATCTGAAGTGCTGCAGACATTAAGGAATGACATTCATATCTTATAACTTGGTTGACTTTCAGGTACTTATCATTTATTCTGTTGTTGGCAGAAAATGTAATACTGGGGCCCTCAATCTTGAAAGTGGCATGTGAATCATGAGTGCCTTCATCAGAGAAATTAGGTGAAGCCCATTTCCAGTTTCCTTTACCAGCAGAGGTAAATGATATGTATCCTGCTTCTACCTCTGTTGTCATGTTATTGACCAGATCAGCCTGGCTGGAGAAATCAGCTTGTGGAATACTCAGTCTGTGAGAATATGCCATTCCACTCTGCATCCAAATTTTTCTTTGCAGCTTGACTATTAAATTATTCTGTAGTTCTACTGAATTTTTCTTTGTATGTAGGTTTGCTCTAGTTTCAGCTTCACCTTCTACTGAGGTCCCTAAAAATACCACTTCATTGGTGTGATCAACTTTAAGGAACCTATGGTTTACTTTCATGGCATTTTTAAGGTTCAGCTGCTTCATGTCAGGGGCCAGGAGACGTGAATCTGCAATAAGACTGAAAACTAGGAAATCTATTTTGGATGTTGTTTGAGCTGAAATGGAGGTAACAAATTCTGGACTGTTTACAGATGTTGTGGTATTACGAAGTTCAGCTTGTGTAGACAATGTGAAGAATGGAGAAGTGACTCTGAAAGCAGCAGATAATTTGCCAAATGTAGGGACAGTCACAGTATGTGGGATATGTGGAAGCTGGAACTCTGGTATCTTCAGGTTAGGAATCTGGAGCTCATTTAAATTTAGCTTTGGAATCAATAATTCTGGTATTTGAAACTGAGGCATTTGTATTTCTGGGAAAGAAATGTCAGAAAAAGGCATATCTCTCATCTTCATATCTTTCAAATAGACATCAAAAGATGGTAACTGAAATTCTGCAGACATGAACTTGTCTATTGTTCTCACAATCAGAAGCTTAATTTCAATCAAGTCAATTGTGAAGGAAGGAATTTGAAAGGTATTTAGAATTTTAAATTCTGGGGTAGTAAATTTCATTGGGATTTTCATGTCCTTTAGTCTCTTAATATTGAACTCATAGGAGGGGATACGGAGATCAGTCAGTGGCACAATGAATTCTGGTGTTCGAAATGTTGCTTCCCGAAGGCTTCGGAGACTAACCTCAAAGGCAGGTATAGTGACTATAAACATCCTGATTTCAGGGACTTTAAATCCAGTTTCAACAACCTGTTTTAAATTTTCAGCCCAATTTTTTAGATCATACTCTTGAGCCAACACATTGATTTTTTTGAAAGCTGTGTTCCATTGGTCAGAAATGTATATGACAACAGAATTGTAGAATTGGCTTATCTTCTGAAGACACCACTGGAGTTCCTGGGAAATATCCATCTCAGAAATCCTCTCTCGCAGATCTTCCAGATGTTCATTTACTTTGGCTTTAAGATTAGCAAGTGTTGTTGAATCTATGAGCTCCCTGAGCCAGTTAATTATTTCAGCAAGCTTCGTGTCCTTTAGTTGTTCCATGTATTTTGAAATCACAGATCTAAAATCTCTTATATACTGTTTCAGTGCTTCTGCTTTCTGTGGAAGTTCTAGATTTCTGAGTTCCTTATTTATTTTCTGGGTCACTTCTCGAATTTTTTTATTTGTGTCATCTACAAATTGGTCATAGTCAAAAGCCTTGAGTTTTTTAATAACCATGTCAAGGAACTTGTTGACTTGCTTTATCATCTTTTCATAATCAAAGGTTTGCACTTTCTTGACAGCATCATCAACAAAAGCAACAACTTTATCAAAGCATGACTTCACATCAGTGTTTTGCAGGTAGAGGGTCAGTTTCTGGACAGTTTCTTTTATCCTGTACGTTTTAAGCAGTTCTATCATTCTGTCAATTAAAAAATATATCTGCTTATCAATTTCATATTTTACAATCAATTTGTGCATTTGACCACGGAAAGCGCTGATCTTCTCAGATAATTCATATTCCTCTATCCAATTTAGAATAAAGTCTTTGATTTGTTCAAGAATTTCATTAATTTTTTTGATTGGCAAAGATTGCTTAAATTTTTCTAAACATTCTTTAGCATCAAACGCTTTAATCTGTCGTTTCAAATTTTCCGCAATGCTTCTGACATCAATATTCTGAATCTGAATCTTGAGTAGTTCAAGGTTTTCTTGTATTTTAGCAGTAATCTCATATTCATCATCAATATTTTTAATCCAAGCCAAAGTGCTGCTTCTGATTTTGTTAAGATCATATTGTTGGAAAAAAACCCGCAATTTTTCAATGATGTTGATTACAGTTGTTCTTACCTGATATTTGTTATCTAGAGCTGTCATTGTTTCTACTATTTGGTCAAGAAGCTGTGCAACAAGTGCTTTAATGTCGTACTGCTCAAAACAGTCTTTGATGTATTGTCCAACTTCTATTAGATAGATCTGCAGCTGAGACAGTATTTCTTGAAGATTGTCCATGGCTTTTTCCAGCATTATTTGGAGATCATCAGATGTTATTGTGTAGTCCTTTGTGAAAGCAGCAAAATTATTTTTCATGCTGCTAACTTTGCCTTTGATATCTAATTTGTCCATGTAATCATTTATGTCCTGCGGCAGTTTGTCCAAACTTGCCTTGTATTTTTCAATGTGTTGTTCTATGTCTATGTTCTTCAGGTAACTTTGTATGCCCTGCAGTGTGGATAAAATGCTGCCTCTGAGTTTTTCAAAGTAAACTGGCAAATTTTCCAAGAGGGGTAGACTAATAAAATGCATATCTTTATTTTTGTCATACTTCACAAAACCAGAGATGCTGAATTCTTGAGGCTCCGATATGCTGTCCCTGAGACCCAATACATCAATTAAATTAACTTCTTCAGATATTAATGGTAGTATGACTGATGTGTCCATTACAGAGAGATCTGCTAAAGCTCTTCCATTAAGTTCCACACCAATCTTTTCTGCCTTATTGTAAGCACTGAAATCTTGTGAATATACATTATTGTTTAGCTGACTTTTCAATTTCCAAGCACTTGACTGCTCTGATGGAGTAAAAAGCATATGAATTTTGTTGTCAAGCAGCGTAGTGTACCTTTCTCTAGACTTCAAGCTATGGCTGGTAGAGCCTCTGTAATCATGGGAGAAAGTGAAAGCAAGAGGCTCTGCTTTAAACAGAAGCTTGCTGTACAAATCTCCTGTGTGTTCACCCACAGCAACCAGCTTTCCATTAGCATTGGTGTTTACATCAGCGGTGATGACAAATGGGGCCACAGTGGAACGCACAGCATTGCTGAAACGGAGAGGTTTGGAATCACAATTTGTGTTCATGGTAATTGAAGAAGAAAGTCCTGCCATGTCCAGATGCACTCTGTGACTCACTGCTGCGCCTTGAACATTTGCCACGGTGTCTGTTTTCAAGTCTGCAGTTAGACCAGCACATGTAAGGGTGTAGGTGTGCTTTATTTCATCTGCTCCATGGGCTCCTCTGACATTGCCAACCAAGTTCATATTCAGAGGTTCAAGAAGTAGCTCTGCTTTGTTGGAAACTTCTGTTTTAGTATATTTAAGATTATTATTCAGCTTAGCTGTTAGTGAGCTGGGCTCCAAATGAAGGTCAAAAACATGTTTGTGGAACTTGTCAAAGCTGAAGCTGTTGTCTAGTTTTGAAACAAATGTTAAGGATAAGCCTGGAATATTCAAATCATTTGTGTACTCCAACTTAATCTCTTTAAATGATCCCTGCAAATTATTTGAAAATTTGAGTCCTTCTCTATTAACTCTGAAGTTTAAAACGTGTTTGTTGTCCATACCCAGAACTGTACTCTGATATTCACTTCCCAGTGTTAGTTCTGTTAGGCTCACTCTACCACCTACATTGAATTTTGCATTGTTTTTCCCATAGCGCCCGGAAGAGGAAAGTGACATGGAGCCTCCAGTAGTGTCAACCTTGGCATTCATTTCACTCTGCATTGCCAAGGGACTAAACTGAATGTTGGTGGTAGCACTGCTGGCTAGACCATACCGGTTGACATTGAGTGATGACCTATGTGCAGCTCGATTCTTACGATCAGTCAGGGAGATATCAGTGTTGAAAACAATATCCTGGGAACTGAGAGAACCTGCAAATGAGGCAGAGTATTGGATTTGCTTGTAAGTGGCTTGGTATTCAGATCGAAGTGCTGCCATCTTCTCTGACAAAATTATTTCCAGCTTATTGACACCTGCAGTGTGCTGGTACCTCCAGTTGGTCTCAGATGACATTTTCAGCTGGCTGTTTTCACACTTCAGTGAAGCTGTGTTCTTTAATAGCTCATTTTGTACATCAGAAACTGAAGTAATGGAAAACGAACCATCACTGTATCTGCCAGAAATCTGATTGGTAGCCTGAAGGTAAGAAGAATCCAACTTCAGATTTGATATTCCTTCTAAAACCCGTCTCTTTTCATTGTATGTGGTAGACAGAGCGTAAACGCTTCTGGCAAACACTGAAGCCACTTCCAGCTGCCCTTCCATTTTGACATTATTGGTATTCATGTTATTTATCTTTTCAGAAACTATATCACTAGAAAATGAAAGCTGAGGACCCAGAGTACTTGATGCTGTAAGAGATAAGGTATAGTTTGCAGCTGGAATAGGTTCATAATTCTTTCTTCCGGACAGCTTAAAAACTGACGTTAAGAGTCTGTGCTTCAGGTGATTTTCATATGCACAGGTGAATCCATTTCTGTTATATGATGCTTCTCCAGAACCTGAAATAGAACAAAAGACACAAAAGATAAATGTGTCTATACTTTTTCATCTTTGAGAACTTGTCTGATGCCACTGAATTTCTATGTTACTGATTAAATTGCAATTACTGTTACATCATTTTGTTTTAAAGACCTAAGTGCTTTGGTAAGTACTTTTACATTTTTGCAGAATATTTCTGTAACAATGGCTACTATTTTGATATTTGAAGCTAAAGTTTTGAACTACAAATAAATTAAGTTTTTACACTACACTACTAAATATAGTAATATGAAGTGACATAAAATTATGTCATTATTTAAACTTCAGTTAAGAAGAAGGACTCAAGAATAGGCCATATCTAACATTCCTAGATTTCAGAGTTTTCTTTATCATGCCTCAGTTATGGTGAGGAGTTTAGAAGAAAATGAAATCAGGTTGTTCTTTTGCAGTTTGAGACCCCAAATTGCAATTTTAGGGGAACTAACTAAAAAATACCATAATATGGCAATATATGGACATAAAAAAGATAAGATAATTTTATATTCATACATACACAAATTAATAGACTGAGAAGTAAATTGTGGTCATACTTACATATACACTTGCACACCTGATTTTGAAAACTGTTGACTTATCAGCTGCATAAGTGTTTTTAGAATCACGCATTTCTAGAATCAATATTTTGAAGAATATTTTCTTCTGTAAGGAGTACCCAGGAAAATACAGACTCTAAAAGTCTTTACTGAATTAAACTGACTTCACCTTCAGTGCCTGAATATACAGACGCACATAATATCTTTAAAATCAAAGGAAAACTGATTGGAGATCATGCAACACCAGTCTCTGAATAAGTGCAGGCAAATGAATGTACTGTACCCGATATCAGGGACATAAAATAATTAAAGTAGGTTTGCAAACACCGCAGTATTAGCTTTCTTACCTTTCACACTGTAGGCAAGCAGCTCAAAAACTGAATCAGCGTTTGTGTTGTAGGTAGCTTTGACGCTGGTCGCTCTCTCTGTGGTGCTGTTGGTCACGGTGTACGCGGCTGTCCAGTTGTAATAGTTGCTGTACATGTGAGCAGAGACCTCCAACTTGCCCAGCAGAGGTACACGTAAAGGATAGGATTTTGGAACAGTAAATGTTGGGATTCTGTATTCCTGAGATGGCACACTTATTCCCATGGACTCCATTACCAGAGGAGGTGTTTTAACCGCCTTCGGCATCCACATCTCATCAGATGATCTCCCCGCAAATGGCAGTGGAATATCAATTACAAAACTGTTTTTATTGAAGTTGTATCTGACCCGGCCTTCACTGGGAAATAAAGATAACTCTGTTAGAAATTAACTTCATAAAGCATGTATAGGAGTTTTCATGATTTCCTCCTCTGCCCATGATACTGAGCTTACCTGCATACTTATATCAATGTCCTGACTTCAGTTTTAGAGAGAAATGTAATGATCAAACATCTATATCAACATTTTCAAGCATTCATTCATCAGAATTTATCAAAAGTACTTCTGGTATCAGGGAATTGTTTCAATGTTTTTCCCTTTTATTTTGTAAACAAAGGGACATGTAGGCAAAGTAAAAAAAGAAAAACAAAAAAAATCCTCCAAAATCACTGGCACACTTGTGGGATGCTGAGTACCAGAAGAAGGCAATTATGGCTTTTAAAAAGTGATGTAATCTTATACAAGTGCATGAAATCATATTAGTGTTAGACATGGTAAGAATCTTAAATTAAGAATTTATTTATCTTTCACATTATAAGCATTTCAAAAGTTTCTTCCAAATATTCAGAATTTTTTCTTATTCTGAATAAAAGGAAATACAAATCTAAGCATGTGATCAGGAACTAAGACTGGAAAATGGATCATTGGCCAAAAAAATGCAGTTAGGAAAAGGCAAAACAGAAGGAAACTTGGCCTTAATTTATGAATTAACAATTAGCTGGCAAAGATAATTTTCTTGTTTCCCTAACTGGTCTTTCATATTGCAAAATCTTGAATTTTTACATTTAGAGCTACATTCTAATATGAAAATGAAGCAAACACTTCTGAAATTTGATCCTTTACATCAAAGGGTTTAAACAGCTGCATAAAAGAGCAGTAAAAAACCCTAATATTACTATTATTATTAGCACAGCTGATAGCAGCCTAGGAGAAAAAAAACAATTTCTTCCTTGCTTAAACTTAGCTCAGGAGCACAATGGCAGCAATAGAGATGTTGTTAACATGCAATATCATATTAGCACAATGAAAGATAATACATGGAAAAACAGATCTAGGAGATTCAAAATTCAAGACTCTTCTCCATTTATTTTTTGGAATCCAATATTGCACTAGCCTCTGTTGTCCTTTACATTAATTTCAGCATTTCATTTCTATGAAATTTGACAGAAGGATAATGACATTCATACAAGTCCTGTGAAACTCTATTAGGTAGAAGAGGTGGGACCAAACTAGTGCAAGCATCCAGTCCATATATGTACAGCTTCCCTCTGGGCACGTCAGGCATGGGAGGAGGTTGCTCAACCACTACCAGATTGCTTTACTGGTGGAGGTTATGTATGCATAACAAATATGCAGAGGGGAATGGGAAGAACTGTCTAACAGGAAAAATGTAGAGCTATGAGGGTTATAGCTGAAGTGTCTGCAGGGATGTAGGACACAAATCTATGAAAAACATGGCTTCAGGAGTTCTGTGGCTTAAAGACTGTTGAATGCTGTATTTTTATCCAGTACACCTTATAATATAGTGCAATACTCTGGGATCTATTCACATACTACATGAAGTCAAATCTGTATTAAATATGTGTATCAATTCCTCCATATAATTTCATTTCTCTGACCTTGAAGTTCTTTGTTATGATTCCAATTTTATGCTAATGTTTACAACAATTCCATGCTGTTCTATAAAAACAAAGTAAAATAAAAAAAACACTAAAATGTGAATAGATATCTATTTTCAGTTTCCTGTTTCACTATCCCAATTTCATTCCCTACCTTCTCAGGAAAAGTTCTTCAGGAATGGTGATCACAGGCAGGTTAAGTTTCTGAATGTTCAGTTCCTGCAGTGCACTTAGTTTGTCTTGCAGAGTCTGGGCATAAGGGAAATCTTTTGATGTCTTTTGCAGCCAGGTGTTGGTTGCCTGCAATGAGGAGAAAAATTTTTCAAAGTACATAAAAAGTTTTAGGACTTCCCAGTGAAGTTATCTGAAAGTTATTTGAACTACACAAATACTGGAGTCTAGATATCTGCTAAAGTGACTTGTTCTATCAAAGCTGGAAATAAATACACAGCTTATTCAATCTGATGAGTGATTTTACAAGGAGTTCTTATTTTGGCTTTCTTGAGGGAGGAAAAATTCCTCAGGGCTATCTAATATATGTATGTAATGGAGCTGTAATATCTACTGCAGGTTGAAAACCATACCACGATAAATTGTGACATGATATGTCGCAGTGTCATATCTGTATGAGCCACTTTCCGATCCAGAAGCTCGTTGGCATGCTTCTCTAGGGTTTTTGGGTAGTCTGAAAAGTCAACTGGGAAAGCAGAAGACAATTTTTTGACAGCAGCACTGACACCTGAATTCCACTCCAGCTCAACTTTCTCAGCATCTAAAAATCATGAATTTAAAAGAAAAGGGTAAAATTAGTAACATTCTTATTTTGAGAGATATTATGAACTAATGTAAAAAGACGCCTAAATTTACAGGTTGTGTATGTGGATCATGTGTTTGCCCCTACCATATCTGAAAAGAACTTTTTTTGAAATTGAGTTTCCATGAATTGTTGCAGCTGAGCTGATCTGAAGATATGCTTTGTTTGGTGAGTAATTAACCAATGCTTCACTTCTAAGTTCAGTTTCCAGGCGAGGAAAAGAAATGGTGCCTCTTAACATTGCCTCTTCCACTCCAGCATATCTGTGAAAGAAGAAATGAATGTGAATAAAAATATCTAATTGTATTTTTTCAGGAGCAATTTCAGCATTTAAATCTATAGCAAAGGCATAATAGCTGTTATAAAAAAAAATTAGATTGAATCAAGCTTGTAAACACTGTTCCAATTCAATGAATATTTTCAGTTTCTGCTAGTTACTTTGGAAAATCTCTAGTAGTCTATTATATTGCTACTGTGCAGATACAGTAATGAGTGTGTGTTAATTTCATAGGAGTGAAGATGATGGGAATATGTCCCTGTCCTGGTAAAGTTGTAACTGAACCAAATTCTAAATGCCTTACTCAAGCTGAATTCTCTGCTCAGGATACAGACTGTGGTCATGAATCACATAGAAACAAAACACTTGGCAAAATATATTATGCCAGTGGGCTTAATTTTCCTTTATTCACATTTATTTTATATCTGTGTAACTTTGTTGACTTGAGCAAACTTCTAATGTTATGTTAGTACAAATGAAAAGGAATTGAGATCTCTGACATCTGTCCAAAGCTCCCACTGATATCAGAGGCAATTGTACATGAACAGCAAAGACAAAGACTCCCTGGGGCACCATCAAGATCACAGAATTCCATGGAAGATTGAGGTTTATTAAAGAATGTGATCAGCCCATTTCACTATGGGCTTGTGAGGCAGACAATTTTAGAAACCCTGGCAGGCTGAACATTTTTGTTAGCTCCCCTGTAGATGTTCCCGGAAATATTCTCATCAAGAAGCGTGGGAATTTTTACAGGAAGCTCTCAGTTATTTTTGGTTTTGTTTCTTACTGAGTGCCATTAGATTTCTTCATGGGGAGATGTAATAACTTTTTTTAGAGCCAAGCATATCCAGTAAAAGATAATACCTCTCTAAACAAACCTTGCCTTGTTTATATCCTTGGATTATCACACCTGCAATAACAGTAGTACATTGCATTCTTGTAGTCATGTGTGTGCAAACATGGAATAATTACCTCAAGGAATTTGCAATACAAATTATATATATACATATAGTAGGAAAGATCAATCAACGTGTTATGTGTATGCATTTAACGTATTACAAATAAAATATTTTAAAGTTTTTTAAAAGTTTATCTGTCTCTATATTTAAGAAATTCCTCCAAAACGAGATCAAAATCTCCCCACATTTTTGCATCTAATAAAACCTTTTCAAAGATAGCTGTTAAATTCTAAATGTTTTCCTGAGTTACCTTATCTGGCCAGTAAGAGTAACTTCTGTAATCTTCTTGTTGTTGATGTCTAAGACAAAAGTGTATGCTTTCTTCCCAGAGATGGATTCATCAGTAATTCTGAGGTTTGTACCAAAGTCAACATCAACATCTGGAATCTGGACATCACTGGTCAAAATCTTTTTGCCTCTGTTGTATCTGAAGGTCAATGTGGCCTCATGCTGGTTTACACCTAGGAAATATAATGTACTTTGGTTATACAGCTATGGAATGTGTTTGGATTTTTCTTAAAAGGAGAACAAAAAAGGATCAGCTGAAAATTATATCCTGCTAAAGATCTAATACAACTTTTGAGAGTTTAAGTAGCAACTGGGTCTTCTTTTTTCTTCTCATCTTCTAAACACACCATGGGCTGACCCATCAACCCATCAATACTTTCGTTATTTAAATGACCCCACAGATGTTTTGTATGCTTTTGTTCCATATTTCATAAGAAACATATTTTTCTCTTGCTTATATAGACCCCCTGAACATCTCCTCTTCCTTGCTTCCATTCACCAACATCACACTTTTATTAAAATCATTCAAAATAAAAAATCAGCCTCTCATCATGAAAATCTTGCACTGGGATTGCATGCATGAAAGTAAATGTGGTTAAATTGTTGGCCTGTTGGGGTGTGAAAATGGTATTCTGTATTACAGTGTTAAGAATACTATTAAGATCTATTAATAAAAATGTCTTTTCTGGCAAATGACAGTTCAAAACCTAGTAAAACTACACAAGTTTTTTTGACTCTTACCTTCTGCCTGGACAGCAAACTTTAAGGTGTCTATCTGGTCATTTCCCTCTCTCTGCAGTTGGTAGTTTGCACTTGCAGAGTATTCCTTTACTTCACCAGTGGACACTAATTCAACCTCAAATCTACAGAAGGAGTAAACAAATACTTTGTGAATATCTTTTTTGTCCATGATCACAAACAGAACAAATAAGTTCTCAACAGCTCTCTTCCTGAACTGCTGCTGCCAGTAAATTTTAAGATTTTTAAAAGTAAGCTTGATGTGAGAGACTACTGGAGATTAAGAAGGAAGGCAGTCAGCACAAAATAAACATAGTTTGAGCTGACATGATTTACCTGGATTCTCCAGCCAAGGGAAAATATGGAACTGCCTCCATGTCAGTGGAATTAGAGTACAATACTTTGGTGCAGAAATTTAAACCAGGAATGAAAGGCTTGCAGGAAGCTGAGGTTGCTTGGTTTTCTATCAGAGTTGTAATCTCTTCAGTTTTAGCTGGAGACACCAAATGCAGAGTATTGCTGGAACAGAGAAGTCAGTCATTTATTCCCAGGACAGGTGCTCAGACATCCTACTAACACAATTACTTCTGAGTAAAACTTGCTTATTAATATAGGGGCTAACTGAAATAACATCTGGTTTAAAATGATGTGGGCATTATTATTGAGAATTATAATTTAGTGCATTGAGCCATTTGCTCTCTCTTAGATTAATGTAATTATTTCATTTAAATTCAATTTAAAATATGTATTGCTATTATAATAATTTTATGCAAAAGAAAATAAAATAATGGAAAAAATAAGAGCCTTGTATAAAATTTAAAAAATAGCAACAAATAATCTGTAAGCCATGACTCCAAGTTGTCACTTATCTGGCATATTTGCTTGTCTTACAAAAGAAGTTATCCCAATTTTACAATGTCTGGGATTTTTCTGAACTGAAAATTTCTCCAAAGGCCTGCCCTAGCCTTTCAATTCCACAACAATAAAAAACAAGAAGAGAAAGAAGAACATAGCCTTGAAAGTTCTTGTTCAGTTCTTATTACCTGATACTGAGGAGTTTTACTGGACTTTTTGGAGCAGGAATGCTGAATTTCAATTGTCCAGCTTTTACACTAACATGTGCTTCAATTCCAGATTCATGGAATATATTAGAATTCATCTCTACACCACTTCCAGCAAATTCAGGCATGTTTATTCCCAGGTGTGTCACAAACTCCACTGCTACTGAAGGTTTTGCGATGACATCTGCTTGCATCTATTTAATAAAAACAAAATGGGGTACTTTTTTGCCCAATACACTTCTTGATGGTTATACAAAAAAACCCAAAACATACCAGTCCTGATAATATAGAAGTAAGTTTTATAGAATTGATTTTGCTATTCCAAAAGTCTAATTCCCAAATGACATAATCAAATGGTCCATGTAAGTGGTAATTGTAATATAAAAAAACAGTAAGATGATAATACCAAGGATCCGTACCTACTTTAATGTAAAAATACTCATGCTTTAGAAATATTTCATATGTGGAGCTACTTGCATGTATTTTTAAACCTGAAGTCATGAGCCAGTTTTCCATTATAAGAAAAACAATAGCAGTTTTCAAAGACAATGAGCAAACTGTTTGACAAAAAAGAAATAGATCCAAGATTTGAACTCCTCTAAACACAAACCAGCTTATTGTTAAGCTCTTGCTTTAGCCTTTAAGAAAGAAGGGACAGAATGCAAAATTCTGGAAAAGATTCTAAAGCTAACTAAATGTCAACAAGTACTAAATTTGAGGATTTTTAAAAAATTTTTTATTTAGATCTTGTATATGGTAGAAAATTAAAAGTTTAGATGAACTGGAAACTACTAAGAAATTCTTATGAAATATTGACTAGTTTAGAGCAAGGTAGTGATTAGAAATGTAAAAAGGAATAGCAAAATTTTTTTTTTTTTTAATTTTAAGTGGATAATTAATTTTGTGTCATGTGCTTTTTCCTTGCTACAATTTTGAGATGTTTCCTCCCAGGTGAAAATATATTTTACTTGACCCAACTCTCAATATCTCTTTTAACTGCTAATCAATTTTTTTTACTTTGAATTGGCCGCAACAAAATGTTTTGCAACAAAAATGTTTTGGTAACTTGTTGGCTTAAACAGAAAATTCACATACTGTAGCTTTTCTACCATTGTAATTAGAATGCAGGGGAAGGGAAAGAAACAGATCAAAATGTATTTCTGGTGTTACAATTTTATCCATAAATGAAAATGTAGATAGATTATTAGGAGGAGAAAAAGTATAAACAAGCATTGGGACTTACATTTTTTTGATGAAGCTTCGCAGCTATTCTTGCCCCAGGTGTTGCTATTCCAGACAAGGCAAACTTCAGTTGCAAACCTGCTCCAGTTGGAAGCTCGAACTCATTGTCCATGAATATGTAGTGGACAAATAGATCCCTGTCAACACCTTTTGAGATGGCTTGTGCAATCTGTGAATCAAACACATGAACACTAACAAATCCACACTTTGGAATATGCACATTTTGTACTTTTCAAACTGATCAGGGAATGATTGCAACTTCATAATCCAAAAGTTAATTTCACGTGGAGTAGAGAATATAATTTCCACGGATTCATTGCTTCAAAAAATATACTAAAGACTGTCAGCAAAATCTGAACTTAAAATGAATACCAGATTTTTTACTAGCCTTGATACACGCAGGTTATCTACCTTAACTACACATACAAAGGTGAATTGGTTTAGATACCATGTAACATTCTGGTTTCCCCAAAGTCAATGGCAAAGCATTGTTCTACTTCAATGAAAGCAGGATATTACCAAATATTCCTAAAATGTACTAGGTCTTTTCTTTTTAACATGACAAGGATGAAATTTTTAATATTAACATATTTCCATAATTAAAAATTTAGTCATATAATTTAATAGCCAGTACAAAAGTTTTGGGAATTGTTCCAGTAGATATCTCAATAATACAATATGATCTGAACTTTCCCTTTTTCCTTCTCCTCACCAATCCTCAACTTATTGTGGAGTCTACATAGATTTCTCAGTCCTTCAACATAAACCTGGATATTTTATTTTAAATAATATTATTTTTACACTGGTATTAAATATTTTTACATAATAGTCAAATACAATTTAAATCTTAAAAAAATAAATGGTTGAAAAAAAAAAGATGATAATGCACATTGCTGAATCAGAAACATACCATTTCAGGAACAGTCTGAAGAGTTTTAACACTCTTTAAAATCAAGCTTCCCAGAAGTTTAAAATCATTGAGTTTCATGTACCCAAGTTCTTCTCCCAGGATCCTTAGATATGCTCTTCCTTCTGGAGCTTCTTTGCTGCCCAATTCTTTTAAAAGTTTTTCAAGGTTAAGTATTATTCCTTTTGTGATATCCTGAAAATTCAGTCAGAATGCAATTAATCAGTATTATAAGAAGTATGTAAGGTCATATATCTAGAACAGGTACTTAGTGAATGTCAGCTATTCTTCACATGTACTTACAGATTTCTCTCCAGACAAAAACCTCTCCAAATACAATTAAGAAAACACATTGTTAAATAACATTAATGATTTCTGTTTATCTTGCCAGAGAGGAGATGTATAGAGTAAAGCAGTAAGTGCTGTAACAACTGTGTAAAAATACGAATGCTGTGCTGTACAGAGGACGTTTTCAAGCTTTACCTGATCCTGCTTGCCATCCTGTGAGAAACCAAAATAGTCAAAAAGTGCCTTGGAAACCTGCTCTGGCACTTTGCCATCAACCCAGTACAAGGCCTTGGTTGCAGTGTCTGGGAAAAATCCCTTCTCTCCGAACAACGCTTCCAGTGTTGGTTCAAATCCCTTTCCATCCAAGCCAAGCTGAAATGAACAGAAAGGACAATGCAATACTGAGATTGCCCCCTTTTCTTTGGAACTTTACAACAAACAAACTTTCTGGGAAGCAAAAAATGCATTTAAAGTGTGCATAAAGAAGCCCATGACTCTTAAGGGAAGGTATGGAACACTATGTCTTAAAATTAATTTATCTCTGTGGTGAGGTTAAACAAAAAAAATCTATGCATAAGTTGTATCTCACTTCAAATCTACTATGAGTACTTCAATGTGCCAGTAATGATTCATTTCCACAAAGTCAATTTGTTACAGATGGGTTCCTTTTACCCTGAGCCCTTTAATAACTTCAACAGGGTCGTCCATCCAGTCAGTGGCAAGTGACATCATGTAACGGATGGCTTGCTCTAAAGCCCACTGAGACCAAATCAAAGTCCCCTTGTAGTCACAGTAATCTTTAGATTTCTCCCCAGGCTTGTAAAAACATACATTATTCACAGAAAGTTGTTATAAGAAAACAGAAATGAGAAAGAAAGCAGCTGAATATGCAGCAAATGTTGTAATAATTGTTCATTGTTGTAATAATTGATAATTGTTGTACCTCAAAGATGTCGCTCGGGTCAAACCCATAGGCGTGCAGGGTTGTTTTCAGCATGGTCTCTTTAGGAATATAGCTGTTTGGATCAAATATTACATTTCCTTCTACTTTGGCAGAGATGGGGTCAATTCCAGGTACAGATAGTCTTTCTGAAATCTGATAATTTTGTGAGAATTTTCTGAAATCTTTGGCTGTTGGGAGTTGATTTCCTTTCAGAGCTTCTTCAACTCGGCTTTTTAGACTAGGGAAGAGGATAGCAATTAAAATATGATTAGTATATATTGAAAACACTAATTTAGTCTTACTTAAGGGAGTTTTTAAGCCGCTTGCAGACATTCATACTGCATTAGCTGTGCTAATTGCTATTGGATAGCTCTCTACACATATTTAACAGTAAACATAAGACTTAAGGGAAAGACTATAATTTGGCACTGTTCTGACAAAGCCAGTTCTATCAGCTGATGTGCTTCTTCAAATGAACATAAAAAAAACAATCAAAACCTCCACTGCTACATAACTACTACTGCAACTATGGTTAAAATTTTTTTCTTCCAATGAGACCAAAGTGCACCTAAATTTCACTTACTCTTCGATGCCCAGTTCTTTAGAGTCCAGGATGTTGGCAATGTGTGAGGCAACAAAGCTTTTCACTTGCTCACTCTTCTCCTTTGTGAGGACTCTCAAAATCTTTGCAAGATCACTTGGGGAAGGATTTTTCATCACCAGGAGATAGGACGCTAGACGTTTGTCTGTGGGTGCATCCAATTCTTGGAATGCTTTGAGAAGTGCTGAACGGTCCTAAATAAACAGAGAAAGGTTTGCATTGATCAACTGGCTCATGGATGATATTGCTAAGCCCTTTTGGGAATATATAGGGTGAAATAATCACAGAAAATTCTTAATTGGAAAGGATCCATAAAGATCATTGAGTCCTAGTCTTTGGTGACTGCATACCAATTTTTGTACCATTTCTAGAGCCTATCACAACAGTTTCTTTGAAGTCATTTTGCTAAACTTTCTTTTGCTAGAAAACATCATAGAAGTTATGGCTTTGTTAAGCTGATTTTAATAGAATCGGATGATCACAGAATCGTTTGTGTTGGAAGGGACCTTAAAGACTATCTATTTCCAATTCCTCTGACATGGGCAGGGACACACTTCACTGGACCAGGCTGCTCAAAGCCCCCTCTAACCTGGCCTTGGACACTTCCAGAGATGGGGCTGCCACAGCTTCTCTGAGTAACCTGTGCCAGTGCCTCACCAGCCTCACAATAAAGAATTTCTTTCTAATATCTTATCTAAACCTACTGTCTTTTAATTCGAACCCATTCCCCCTTGTCCTGTCATTAAATGATCTTTTAAATAGTCTCTGTTATTTTTTATTTACTCATATTTAAATTTATTTCCCACCCCTCCTTTTTTTTTTCTCTTAGATTTTTTTGGCTTGTTTTTGTTTTTTTGTTTTTTTTCTCTTTTATTTTTTTATCTTGCACATACAGGTTGCATTTTTACTTAGGAATTCTGATTTTTTATCGTTGGTAATCATATATGCAGACAAATTGTAAAAATTTGGAAAAAAGATCATTAAATTTAGGAAAAGAAGGTGATGAAAATCTACTGCTGCTGGAAAATTAAAAGCATATTTTAAAACTAAGTAATACTCAAAAAATTTAAAAATATTAAACTGAATCTGGGGATATGAGTTTCAGGTGTTTCCAGTTTCCCAGACTTTTTAACACTTGTCTGGAAACAAGAGCATATCTTCTAGAGAAAAATTTTTTTATTATTGAAACTATCTCACCATACTGAGCAGAAATGGTCTGTATAATGATACCTACTCTGTAAAGGATGCTGTAATGTCACTGCATTGTAAACACACATTGTAAACTACCCAGTACTGTTAACAATGACAACAAAATGCCAATATAAAATAGGGATGGGCTTTTTTTCTTAAATACATTTAAATCTGGGGTAATTCATTAGTTAACACCAACTTCACATAAGCAGAACTCCATTTAAGACACTAAAAGGAACAAATCTGAACTTCCCATTTAAACTTCCCATTTAAACCATTTAAACATAAATACACAGAAACTGCATCTCAAAAGAGAGACACCCACTAAGTCAGGAGATTTCCCAGATATGTGTACGGAAAATTTCTGAAGGGGTTCTGAAAAACTGGAGACAGTTAAAAGGGAGATAGCAGAAATAATGGGAATAGCTTTGCATATTCAGGAACTCCTGTGAACAGTCAAGGTGAACTGAGAACAGGTTTATCCTGATTCTTGTGACAAATTTACCTCTTCAGTAAGTGTCATTTTCCTGAAGGCCTGGATGGCTGCTTTCTGAACTGAAAGTGATGCAGCTTCATTTCTGATACATGTCTTCAGAGATGATTTCACACTGGGTTTAGCTTTCTCTACTACTGCACCCATGTTTCCAATAGCCTGGCAGTGATGAAAACACAGAAAGATGATAAAAAATTCCTGTCCACTAAGAGAAGTAGAGTAAATATGTGATCATATAATATAATACATTAGTATTATAATAATAGCCTGCATAAGGAAAGAAGGAAATAAAAATACCCGAAGTGTGAGGTATGTGAGTTCATCTTCCCCAGAACAATCAGTGCCAAGCAGTGATACCATGAAATCTGCAACATCTGCAATTTCCTCTGTCACAATCTTCTTCTCATTGTAGAACCTAAAGAAATAGATAAACACATCAGAAAAAGAAGAGGAAATTAGGAAATGTCTATATTTTATTCCTAAAGAACAAATACATGAAAATACAAATATCTTCCAAACCTGAACACTCTTAGGGTTTACTCTAAGCACTGCAATTTTGTACAATTGCATGCTATTGTTACTTACTTAGTAACAGAATGACTCAAGCCATAAAATGAAGCTCTACTTGGCTGATACTGGGCCATGTTAAGAATTTCCCGTATTCTTTGTGGAGTTGGAGAAGGCAACAGTCCCAAGGTGTATGTGACCAGGTCTGCCACGAGTGGATTCACATTTCCAGTTCTCAGGATTTGAAGGATTGCACTGTAGCACTCTGGAGTCCCACACTGGGCCAGGGCCTGGATGGTAATGGAGCTGAAAGGAGAAGAGATGTCTTTTATTAATTAATTCCCTGTTTGCAGTTATTGCTGCATGTTGACTATTTGAAACAATAGGGCTGGTTTATTAAGGTCTTTTAATATAAATGATGTAAGCTTTTGAGTGACTGGAAGCAAATTATGCAATTTCTTACCGAAAAGAAACTTCTTGGTTTTACAAGTTATATTAATAAGCCAATTAAATTAGAACAAGTAAGTATTAATGATATGATAATTATATGGACATATCTTTTTTTTTCCTTCACAACTTTAAGTATTATCATCTAATATATTGACCCAGACTGAGGCTCTAGTTCCTTAACACATGGAGGACATAAAGTGTATGTAAACTGGCTCAAGACTAGCTCAGACAAAAGACTAAGGGTGTGGAGTGGAGCGTGGGGTCAGACCAAACAATAGCCCTGTTCCATGTCTGCTGAAATCTCACCCTCAAAACCATGTTCTTTGCTATAAGTCACACTTTGGATTTTGGAATTACAGCCATTGTCCTTGAGCAAAGCTGCATGAAAGATATTTGGCTATAAAAACACATCCAAAGGATTGTGTCAGGCACACACAGTTGGCTTAACACTCCCTTCCTTATTTCCCTGTCTGTATAGTTCTCATAACACTTGTCTTTCTGAAAAGCCACTCTTTACATCTAATACACCTCTAATTTAAAACCATTTGCAGCAAATCATCAGCTGTACCATGGTTTAGCCATGACATTGATGTGTGGTGTTCTTGCACTGTAAGTGGCTGAAACATACCTTGAGGTTTCCATCATCTTTGGAACAAGAGAGCCAAGAGTGCTGTTATGTAAACTTCTCAGCCCAGAAACAAATCTGTAAAAGAGCCTTGCTCTCTGCTGGTTCTCCTGGGAGGCTGTAAGTTTCTGCATTTCCTGCAGGGTTTTCAGAACAGCATCGCCCTGCCTGGGCAGTTTGGCATCTGTACTTTCCAGTGTAAGCCCCTTCTCTTCCAGTGCATCTAGAAATTGGAAAAAATTGCATTCTTTAAGTCTTTTTCTATGCTAATTTTTATCTTCTGTTATACCTTCAGTATAAATACAAAGTCTGCACATTGTTTTATATGATAACTGTTGAAGTCTGATAGCTGAACACTCTACAAAAATAATGGCATGGAATTTAATATTATTGTCCTGAGACTTGAATATTTGCATATAGTCTTTTATATTTTCATCAAGATTATTCCTTAACACCTCTCATATTAGCAGTTTGATTTTTCAACTTTTAATAAATATATGTTATAAAAATAATTTTATGACTGGGATTAACAACTGCAGGTCAGAAAAGTATGTTTCAGAGCAAAATATACAGTAATAATGGATTTCTTTCATTTGCACTGCAGCTAAAAGATGCATAAGAAATTATGGGTAGCTGAAAAGGGTTCATTAACCTAATTTCCAATAAGATTAAAATTAATTTTCCAGCAAATGACATATTTTTAATTATAAAGAATATTTTAAAATTAAAACAAAAACAGAAAGATGATTTAAAATTAGTGGTGTTTATAAACTTCTCAGGTTTTCCCATTTTATAGTCAAACTATTCCTTACTAAGTTGATAAAATTTCATTAAAAATGATGCATTTATTTGGTCCCCTCATCTTTAATTAATTCACTATAAAAATGCCCACTAAAAGAAATTGTCCCTGTATTCATGCTTTGTCTCTGTATTTACAATATTGAGAACTGCAGCTTTACCTCCATCAAAATTTTTGTTAGTGATCTTTGGGTTATCTTCAAGCTTCAGAGTCTGGTTGACCTCTGTCATGACACCGTAGCGATTTCTAGGAAAGAAAGAAAAATTCAGTGCTTTAGTTGAGTCCAAGCACCTTTATGAGGTCTTGACAGGCTTCCTGCCTTCTCAGAAACTAAATGTCTCTTAAGGGATGAAGTCAGGGCAGAATGTGATACATCACCGTCCAGAATGGATATTTATAAATTAAGGGTAATGATAAATACTGAGCAACCTACTGGTACGAGGAAGGCAGAAACAGGTGTTTTTCACTGCAGACAGCATCTCTTATGTGCCTTTTCTTTGCGTCAATATTGTAATGACAGAACTGAGTGCTCTTCAGAAGGGTAGATAATGGGCTGTTCTGTAAAATAAATAGTTTGGCAGTCAGCTTACTGAGTAGAATAGGAAACAATCATAATTTTAAAGGCTGATACACTTTTACTGTAAGATTAACAGTTATATATTAGAAATGAAGGTGCCTGAATGGAATCATTCTTACACAAAGACAAAATTGTGCCAGTAACAATCTTTGGACTTAAGTCTCTTCTCAGGCAAAAATCTCACTGAAATGGTCCCTCAGGCCTTATTGAGGCGTTTGGATTAGTAGTTACTTCATGATTGATTCCCTGCTGCCTACAACAAAGGCTCCTTCATAAAACCAATTTGTAATTTTTGGAATAGTTCAGTCCCCTTGTAACAACTGTGATGTTCTCTTTAATTTCAGTCTCATGACACAAATTTTAAGGACTTCTACAAAAAGCTGTAGAAGTGACAGAAATTATAAAGTGTGTTTTCAGCGTTATATGAAACCTTTTTTTTTTTTTTTAGCTAAAACACCCTAAAGCACAGATGCCATCATATCAGAAAGAAATCTGACAATATTCATGCAAACAATTGCATCTGATCATTGTGTATTAACAGGCAGACTGAATATTTTGTAAAACCACTTACATCAGGGCATCTAGAGCCCTCTCCTCCTGGACCTCACATACACTTCAGAGTTTCAGAGGACTACATGTTTTAGATAAAATTGGAATTTTGAAAACTTTGACCCACAAAACTAAAAGTTTGGTTATGTTTTGCTAGGTTATTGAATAATCAATAGTACTAACTCCATATATGAAAAGATCTCCTTTAAAATAGAGAAGAATGTGAAAGAAAGTAATTACACTCTTGTTCTGCATCTGTTTTTTCTCTATTGACAGCCAACAATACCACAGTCTGATCTAACGGAAGGGTGAAGAAAAACTATGTATTCAAAAAATAAATATAAACCATAGTCATGGTGGTTGCTGTTTATCATTTTAAGAGCTGGTGTAAGAAATTTTACATTATATAATTTTTAATAGCATACTTACTAGTCCTTTAAAAATAGCAATAGGGCTGACATGATCTCTGATGGGACTGAAGTTCTCACAGCCTTTCAGATACCTGGTAATTGTAATATCTTCTGCAACATTCCCTTTTCTGGATTTGAATTCAACTTCACTGTCACACTTTCCATACACAGTATCCTGGAAAGAAGAAAGAAGTCAGTGCCTTTGCTCTTGTTCTCAGACTTTTTCTGCTCTACTTGATAGGCACCCTTTCTGATCTGAATGTCCAGGCCTTTTGAAAATGATGTTCAGGAATAACTCTGTCTAGGTGAGCTTTTTCCATTGGTTAACACAATAAAGTGAGTGCTTTTGAAAGACCTACCATTGGAATTATTTTTATGTTTTCCACCGTTTCTGTTGGCACAAGGAGAGCTGAGATGATACCTCTCTTGAGATTCAGTACATTCAGAGGCTCATCCTTCTCTGGATACAGCTTGACTTTTGGTCCATCCTGAATGCTGAATTTTAGCTCGTTCCTGCCCCCCAGAAAAAGAACATCAGTATGAAATCATATTAAAGCCACACAGTGAAGAACATGTTATCAATAACCTGCTGGACTAGAGATAAAGCAGCATGTTTATCTTGGTCTATCATTATTTACTATTCACTGCTGTTACTAACAGAAAGGATTACTATTAAAGCAGCAAAATTCTAACCAAGGACATTTTGATTTCACCAGATTACGTCATCTAAGGACAAGCAAATACCAAGAGCAATGGCTGAAAATTGGAATTGCATAAATTCAGAGAGGAGATAAATCAATTTTTAGAATGAGGTAATCATTAACTACTGCAACAGCCTACGAAATGATGGGAATGATTCTCTACTAGTTAGACTGTTTAAATAAAACCTTAATTTTTTTCTGTAAAACATATTTTAACACTGTCTCAAGCTGGCTAGTTTGTGAGACAAGATGACTACTGAGGTTAGAGTGTTTAAATAAAACCTTAATTGTTTTCTGTAAAACATATTTTAACACTGTCTCAAGCTGGCTAGTTTGTGAGACAAGATGACTACTGAGGCACTGAAAGGAGCATGAAGGCACATGACTCAAATATGCACCGACAAGCACTAGAGACTAACTGGGTGGAGGGAGTAGAAGAAATTAGTTACAAAAGCAGATAACTAAGGAAAAGATTAGCTACACAGGCCATTAGAGCTTGGGATTGGAAATCTGGACTTCAGTCTCAAATGGCTTTTCATTGCACAGTCTGTTAGGAAAGGAAAATTATCTTAAACTAGCTGAGTGCAGCCATTTGAGAATGTGCTTGCAAGAAGGAACAATAATTACACTTGCAATAATCTTTTGGGGCACTACCCAACAACTTCCTGACAGACATGGAGAAACATTACAGGTGAAAATGTTGCATGCAAAATTCCCTTTCCTACTGGCAGTTGAAAACTATGTTAACTCTAAAGTGTATCACGTAGAGTTTAGCTGTGGAACCAGCTTATAAATCTACCATGTTATCATGAAATATGTTCAATGCCTAGAAAAACATAATCAGGGTGGACTGTTTACACTGCACCCTGTTCCATGTTAAGGTCCCAAGTATTGATGATAATTGACATTGCTTACTTGGACATGGCAGTTGCAAAGTCCTCAGAGTTCTTGGACTTTTTCAGAATAGCCTTTCCCTCAGTGTCAACACCAAATGTCTCCCTCAGGGAGCAATGCATTGTCCTCAGGACGAAGCGGCATAGCTGGGGTACTTCCAGTTCAACCTGAAAACATAAATATTATATGTTATTCTTTTTAGCATTATCACATTTCCGGGATCCCTCTGCCACTGCTTTGAAAATTCCTTGGGTTCTGTAAAGTATCAGGATCACCCTGCCACCAGCTGTTGGGAAAGACTCCAAAGTGCTCTAAATAGCTTAAGGTAACTGCACGGAGGAGATAAGAGGGCAAGTATTTGCTTGGCTAATAACTTGGATCATACTAAATGAGCAACTTAGTTTCTGAGAATTTTGAGTATTAGAACTGTATGAAAACTTGAGTCATTACGCTGAACAATGTGTTTAGATTCTATCAGAAGAGTACATGCTAAATAAAAAATATTTTCCCCAGTTACTCCATTTCAGGAAAAAGCCCCCTCAAAATTGACATCATGATGAGAAAGTTTTTGGCAAGATAAGGTGATGTTGGGTACTTAAATGGCCCCTGGGACCTTTTAAGGTTCTACAGGGCCTGGTATTGTCTTGAGTTACCATCAGCAGGCTCTCGTGATCTTCATGGCATCAATTTTAATTCAACTTCCCAAATGTTTGAAGGACATTGGTAAACTGAGCCTGGGAGCTAAGGGAAATTTAAATACCAGGTCTTGCCCCTTTCCCATGTAAAAGTACAGCCAGACTGGGATTGAAATTCATTGGCAGAGAGGTATGAAGGACTTATGTCATCCTTAGTGCCCTCTGCCTAGAACAGGGAAGGCTTTATCTTCATTCTTCTCAATATGTGCCCTTCAAAAGGATGACCTTGTTTGGAAAATCATGGAAGGATGCTCCTCAGCTGCCAGCTCCCATGTTATTAAGTACACAGTCCCCAAATGGGTGTATTTAATCCTCTTTGCCTACCTTGCAAGTAATCTTTGAACCACTTCGAGAATCTGCTGTTCCTGTGATCCCACTTGATGTCTCTGCTTCATATGAGTAAATATATTTCCTGAGGGGTTTAAATCTGGTTGCATCCTCTGCAATTGGGAAAATGAGAGTGGTTTTATGACTTGGGTAGGACAAACATATGTAATCCTTACAGTTTGTGCTTAGTGTTGTGTAACTAAAATGAATGGCAGAAAAAGGAAACCTGAAGACCCATGCTCCCACTATTTCCTTTTACAGAAAATCTTTCAGAGAAGTGATGCCTTCATGTCAGTTGGGTACTTTCTGAAGCATAGGTAAAAATTTGTGGGAAAAGCATAAGTTTTGAGATGGTGGAGATGGAGATGGGATTTGATAGTGTGACCCCACCTGTCCTTTAAATCACGTCTAAAAAGCAAATGAGAAAAACAAAAGAAAACTTAAAGTGTGAAACTGTTTTTAAAATTACCCTATGGCTTCTAAATTGAACCAATCAAATTATAATTTTCAAATTGGTAATAAAAAGATTCCTTTCAGCTCAGAATTTTTCCATCATAATGCAAATACAAGGAGCTACTTTACCAGTCACATGACTGAGACTGAAAGCAAAAAAACCCACAGAAATAGACAGAACAAAAAAACTACCATTCCTCAATACAATTCACCTGAATTTATAGATGATCTTTCTGCCTCAGACTCTCTGAAATATGATTTACTCTAATTCACTTATTAGATCAGAAAATTTTACTAGGGTAGATTATTTTTAATGGCCATAAGCTTTAGTTACATGAAGAATATCCAGAACAAGGGAAAACCACTAAATTATGACTAAGACTATCAGGAGGGAGTATCTCCAGACATGCTTCTATTTCTATCAAAGGAAGCCCCAAAACCTAATAAGCTTCCTCAGAAGAATGAATTTCACCTGTATTTAACCTCTCCCTGTTGCCCTCAGACCCAATCATCTGTAATTTAAAACCCTGCAAGCAGGAATGAATGTGGCAATAGAGATACAAAGAAAAAAAATAGTCTCTGTGTCAAATACACAGATATAAGATATTCCTTTGGTGTCTGGAATGAGTAACACAAGCCAAACAATATCCTCAATCACAATTCACTCCCACTAAAACTGCAGGCATTGTTTTAAACCAAAGATGATGAACCGGCACTTGAAGTGTCTGTGTTGGAGCAGTCTAGATCAATCTGAAGCAGAAATTACTCTTTCTTTGGTTTAGACCGAGCAACTCACTGGAACTGATTCTGTTTTGTTCCTGAATGAAAGGCAATTTCCTAAATTGCTCCTCCATGATTATTTGTGACTGCCTGACCATGTACAGTCCTAATCTACTTTTAGAGAAAAGCCAAAGATAAGTAATCCTGCTGTAAACCCAAATGCTCACCATCAAATCTGTATGACTTTGCCTGCCTACGCCTGCAGGAATGTAGCTTACACCTCTTTTACCAAATATATGTCATGTCAGAAGCCAATGACAATGTTAACATTGCCCTTTATGTAAACCCATTTCATACACAGGGAGGATGACAAATTAGTACTATAAATCTCTTATTTTGTCACTGCATTATCACTTTTATAAACTTTACGTACTTTAAAAATGTTTTAGCTCAGATTATTTTCATGTAATTGCTAAACAGAATTACTACAATAATAACTAACTGTCATAAAATAATCAGCATCTTAAAAACATTTGAGAACTTAATTAAATTATCTATTTAACCCCAAAATTAAAAGATTCATTACTAACCCTGTCACTTTTGGTTATCCTGGTCTATAACTGTACTCAGAAAAATTTGCAACACCAGTATCTACATTGCTAAAGTAAAAATTATTGCTTCATATCCTGCTTTTAAACAGAAATCAATGAAAAAGGGATAAAAAAATAATAAGCTTAGAAATACAAATAACAAATAAGTAATTGCATCAAAAAATAAACAAGAAATTGGCAATGAAACCCAGAAGTCTTTGAGGGGGTTCAGGCTTCTGAAGTAAACTAAATTGCCTGGAGATGGTGCTAAAGCACCCAACATTAGGAAAAAAAAAAAAAAAAAAAGCCCAGAAGACTGGTTCAGTACTTTGACCCTGTGGTGGAACATTATGTATCTAACCGAGCAGTCAGGGCCAGTCAGAGTTCATTACAAAGATAGCGCATAAAGTCAGCATTTCCTGACTCCTTGCTTGTTTAAAGAAATTGCTGTCCTTGCTGACAGAGTTGATGATTTATTCTACAGGTATTTAGTCAGAAATCTAACTGCAATTCTGTGGGCTTAGCAGCAGCTGTGAAGAGTAAATAAAATGTGAGATCAGTCCATGCTGAAGTGTAGTGTACATAACCGTGCTGTTAAGGCTTCAGATTTGGTAAGCAGGGATTTCTAGATTAAGGAATTTGCATCTGACAATTAAGAAATAAATAAAAAAGAACCCAACCAAACAACAAACCCACAACCCCAATGGAAAATAGTTTCTTAATGGGAACTTTAAGAACGTTCAGAAACTTAACCTCAGCTTGTCCAATCTTAGGAAAGCCTTAAAATTATTTGAACTAAGCATAATGGATAATTGAATACTTAGAATAAATGGCAAGGAGGACTTAAGAATATTGCCATCACTTTCATTTTAGAAGAAAAGATTAGGAAAATTCAGGCTTTGAAAGATGCATTCAAAATAGTGACATAAGAAAACAAAAGGAAATGCAAGAAATCACTTACTTGAACATCCTGGATTTCCACTTTCAGGTGATTCTTCTTCTGTAAAAAAACCCAAACAAACAACATTAAAAGTTGGAAAAGCTGTTTACAAAAAAGTTTGTAAAACAAGAGACATTAAATGTACCATATAACACCTTTTACTTTTAAATTTTAGTCTATCTGACTATACAGAAATTCTGCAAAATGGATGAATGGCTATACTCTGTGTTTGGTATGTTTTAAAAAGGACAGCTTTGAAGGTTAATACTAAAATTCTCTGCCAATAAATCTTTTCTGAATATTGAGAGTTCATTCCTTGGAGGAAAAGGACACTGGTTGGAAGCCTATTCAAGTTAAGAAGAATCATTTGCTCCAATCAGTCTTTGATATGTTCCATATGACTATTAAAATAAAATAAAATAAACCAAAATAAAATAAAATAATAAAATAAAATTAGATTAAATTAAATTAAATTAAACATAATTTACTAAATTTTTTGCATTTTTGGATGCTATGTCATTCTTTGGGATATCACACATGAAGGTCAGCACTTTTCGCAATGTTCCCTGCACACTTTCCAAGTTTTCATTCTAGAAATTCTAAGATGACTGCTCTATCAAAATAGACTGTAACATTAGTCACAGTAACAACAATAGCATGATAAATACTACTATTGTTATTAAAATAAAATTAATAATATTATTAATAGCAATTAGAAACAAGATTTACTGTATAGTAATACATTTGTATAACATCATTCAGGAACAGAATATTAGTTCAGCAAAGTTGTATATAAGATGAATTAGATCTTCATATAAAACCAGACCTGTATAATTACCTCTAGATTCACTTTTCTCCTTAAGCTCCCTGAAGCCTTAGATAACACTACAGAGCTGTAGTCTAAAAAGTCACTTCTTGTGAAGCACAGATAGCTCACAATCCATAGCATCATATTGGTCTCAGTTGTCTTTTCTGATCTTAGGAGAAAAAACCCTCTACTGGCCTACTTCTTTTACTGATGACTGTGTCCCTTCAATATAAAATTACATTTAAATTGCCTGCCAAATACAATTCACTTTACTGCTCTCTCTCTTCACTTTTGCTGCAATATAGGTTAGCAACAGCTGGTCCAAGTCTGCATGGTATCTCCTAGCTACAGTAGCTCCATGAGGGTTTAAAAAGACAATGCTACAGAAAAACAGTGAATGCCATACAAGTTGCAAAATACATTAAAAATCTGTTCAAAAGCCATCAGGCAACATTCATGACTTTTCTCCACTGGGATCTTCCCATGACTGCCTATTCCTATGAAGGGAAAAAATTACATTTTTGCCATACTGAACCTTTCTAATAAGGTTCTAATTTCTAATAAGCCATAGTACTTTTAATTTTTTTTCAGCATTGTTGTTTTAGTGGGTTCATAAATAAAGCAGTAAAGAGTACTGACAAAAGAATACTTACGTGTGAGAACACCACTGATGAGCAGCAGGGAGAGCAGCAAGAGCTGCACAGGGCCCATGGTGAGCCCTGGTCCCTCTTGCTGCTCTTTCTTTTCCTCTTTTATTCCCCTCTTCAAGTCTTCCCTGCTGCCTCAGAGGGAGAGTGAGCTTTCTGACTTGGACCTCCATTTATATAGTCTGTAGCAAGCAGCTGAGTCAAACAGTTTAGAAAGCTCAGAGCAAATTGCCAGAGGTCCAAAGGTGAGAGTCCCAGATCCTTAGTGCGCTCCACACCATGCCCTGCTTTGGTTACTGATAGTCACAGAAACATTTAGGTCGGAAAAAACCTCTAAGATCATTGAGCTAACCTCTAGTAAACTGGGGATTCTCCCGTTAGTCAGGACTGTTCATAAATGATTGACAATGGCTCAGCGAGCATTCCTGCTAGCTCCCCATCCTTCCTCCTCTGAATATTGAAAACTATAATTTTGTGAATTCTATGACCTCATGATGAATCCAAACAGTCCTAAAATACAGGGCTATCCAAGTGCCTCTTCTTCATTGTCTGCCCCTTCTGAACAGTTTAGAGCCCTCCACTATGGCGGTCCAGTAATTTAAGTCATCCCACCACATTCCCATGATGGCCACTATATCACAGAATCCCTGCTGCACAGCACCTGCCAGCTCCTCCTCTTTGATATCCATTCTGTGTGCATTGGTGTAGATGCACCTGAGTTGGGCTTCTGGTCCTGCCACCTTTTGAGGGGACAAACTCTAATTCCTACATTATTATATTCAGGAGTCTTTGCTGCCACAAAAGCGGGTGCTCATGCCCTACCTCCGCTGAGACGGCGGATCAAAACACTGCGGTAGGACATGGTCCCTCAAACGTTGGCATGCTGCCCCCAGGCTTATCTGAAGGCAGAAGACCGAGTTGGAGATAAGTCACTCTTCCAGTTCACTGGTCTTTTCCTTAAGCAGAGTTTTAAGAACAAAATCCACCAGCTAGAGGCTCTAACAATGTATTCAAATAAATGTACCACATCTACATAAATGATTACAATGCATAAATTAGAGATAGAAGATATTATCACTGCATTGTGCTTTGGTATAGATGGTGAGAAGCTCAAGAATATGAGTGCTTGAGAAAATGAGAATATTGTGCAACTACTGACTTGAGAGTCAGTATTTTTCTTTGGAACAAAATTTGTCATGTCTTTTAAAAAATATATTACTTTGACTTACAATATTCAGGTAAAACAGGTTGTGCCTATGTTGAAAGTAAGCTTTGTATAATTCTTTCGTTTCCTTATTTTTAGATTCAATATTTATTTGCTAATAACAGCAAAAATATGAAAACAAGATGACAAAGTTTATCTGAATGAAGAAGATAAACCTATGAGGAAGATAAACTTGATAAAATACAAACAAATCCCTCTTTTCAGGGTTATGTGTATTGGCAAAAAAGATAGGGTTTATGTCATGAGAAATTCTAGTAGTTTGAATTCTTTCTCTATTCATATTTATCAAAGCTAACTGCAGTAAAAAAATTGACTATGGAAATATTTCAGAACATTTTGTTCAGTAAATTTAATTTTCATATATCTGATTGAATGGAAATGTTTTGACATTCACATATTTAAATATTTTTCCTTAGCTTGTTGAATCAAAAATCAAATTTTGGCTTAGCTAAGCAGTAATTTCTATAACTCTGCAATGTTACTATTTTACCATACATCATGGAAGTTATCTTTAAAGTCTCATATTTCTTCATGCCCTTTCTCTCTTGGACTTAATACCTGGATTACATTTCCCAGGGTGCACTGAGATCATGTAACTCCTAACATCAGCTCAGACAAATGGTAACCATTGATGTATGATGGCCTGTATTTTCCAATCAGGGAGGCAACTTTCTGGAAATCAGGATTTTGTCTGGTAATATTAATAAAAGTATGCCATTTCATAGACATTTCCTGAAAAAATTCCTTTCATGGATTCATTGGCGTTGGAGACACCAGAAAGAAAGTGTTTCGTTGATTTTACTAATCTGGTTTCTGTTCTTGGCTTATACCAATCACAAATACAATAAATCAATACAGATTTTTATTTTTTGCTTCCAAAAAGCTACATTTTTGTTTACTTTTGTGTCCACAGCTGCCCCAGTATGTGCTGTGATATGTAAAAATTACTTTTTCTTATATTATGATCGTACCAAAGAGACTGCGCCAAGATATCTTTTTATTCATAGTATTTGATTCATTTCTGTATGCAAACATAAAGGCTTTGACTATTTCCTAAAACCTTTTTACTTGTTCATTGTAACACTACAGATAAATAGAGCTCTGGAGTGCCCAGCATTCAGTTAACTATTTCCCTATTTTGCCTGTGTATCCTCACTGCCTTCACATGGCTATTGAGGCTGAAGTTGAACCTGACTGTATTAATATCATGTTGCATGCCTATAAAAAGATTACAAAAGTTATGACTCAGACCATAAGCTTGCAGGTAACGAGTGCACCAATCTGCCATGACAGTTCTATACTGCTGTATTACCTAGTGTCCTGTTTTTTGCTGAGATAGATTTAATTTTCTTCTTTAGTGCCATGGTTTGGATTTAGCATGAGAATAATGTTAACAACTCACTGAAGTTTTGCTTGTTGCTAAGTAGTGCTTAGCCAAATTCAAGATCTTTTCAGTTTTCCATGCTCTACCAGTGAGGAGGTGCACAAGAACCTGTGAGGTAGCATGGCCAGTTCAGCTGCCCCAAACTGGCCAAAGGGATATTCCATACCAAGGAACATCATGTCTGGTGCATAAACAGGGGGGAGTTGGCTGGGAACTGCCAATCACTACTCAGGGATGGGCTGGGCATTGGTCAGTGTGTGAGGAGAAATTGTACTGAGCATCACTTGTTTCCCTTTGGACTTATTTCTCTCTTATTCATACTTCCGGGTCACAAAGACCATTGCTCTGTGCATTCATCAGACATACTGTGAATGGACCGAATCAGTGGTCTGAGAAAATGTAGGAAGTAGGACAATACTTCTGATATGCTGAATTAATTTTATACAGAGAGGTAATTTGTGCATGTATATCATGGATGTGAAAGTCTCTGACATGATGTGGAAGCCTTAGCAATTGTGGAATTGTTAAATGTATAGAATTGAACAAAATACCCATTTAACACTGAAACTGTAACCGAGCCTATTAAACTGATAGGGGTTTAAATTTTGTTTCTCATCCACTTTGTGCATTAACACTTTATTTTTTGAAAACTCTTAGTTGTAGTTCTCCTGACATTCAGAATCAAGATATGTTTCTTAAAATAAAAATTTGTTTTATGAAACTCTGTCTTCTTTTTTCAACAACTGCACAGAGAAATCTGCATTAAATCACTCATATGTATTCACTCCTTCCTATACTGCTTTCTTTTAGTGAGGAGCTATTTCTTTTTTGTCGTGCCTGTTTTGGCAATGGCAATAATAGTTTTCTTAATACTGATATAGAGAAATTTGATTAACCTTTAATTATGCATTCTATAGTATATACAGAAAAAATATTTTTAATATATTATGTATGTGCATATATTATCTATATGACATGATATATTTTAGAATGTAGACTTTTCATCTGCTTGGTGATACTGAGAGTTTCTTTGTCACTCTGTAGACTGATTAGATGTTTTGACAGTACTTTTGCAGAGGTTTTTGCACAGTCATAGGGATAAGACTTCTTTAATTAACTCATTGAAACACTTTATTAAGTTTTGCAACTCATTTTCATTCAATGACTTCTGCAAGACAACAAAAAACAGTTTATAGAAGTAGTTATGGTTACTACTAAGCTACCTACATTCCTTATATTCCTTCCTACTTATATTCCAAAGAATCATTTTGTCTTTCCTTCTGTCCCTCTTCTCTTTTTCTTTTTTGTCTCCTTCCTTCTTTTCTGTCCATTTTCTTCTTTCATTTTCTTTTCTCTTCTAAGAAATATACCCACTATGTGGCATTCACACTTATTTTTATCTCATTCAGGTCAAGGCCCAGAACTTCTGTTATTTGAGAAACATTGGTCTAAGCCTTCTACTGTGTCTCCCAGTTCACAGTGTCATCTGTTTAGGTCTTAGCATGTCCCTCATCAGAGAAAAATGTTTGTATTTTCTGGTGAAACACCTACGGTGCTAACTATAACCCAGTGGCAATTGGGGGAAACTGTCTCCCAAAGGAGGTGTTGGAGGTGCATAAACATACCCTCTGTTTGTCTAAGAAACACTGCCAGAAGCCTGCTGAGGCATCAAGAGTAGAAAAATATTTGGCATAAGCCATCTCCTCCAGAATTTCTCTCCTTGTAGGTAGTGGAAAATGTTTCCTTTTGGCATATATATTTAGTTCTTTTGAGTATATTCTTAAGCAGAGGGTCTGACTTCTTTTAGCGCTAACAAGAAAAGACACTAAATCCTTTGAATCTTTTATTCATACTCTCATTTCAAAGTATTAAATCTCCTCAGTTCCTTCATTTTGTTTTGTCATTAGGCAAAGAAATTTGCTTTACAAAACTGTGGTAGGTTGGATCTCTAAATTCAGTTTTAAATTTTGCCAAGACATTCCTACAAAGATAGGATGTTGCAAACCTCTGATTTATTCTCTCTCATCAAGGTGATCATGAAGTGCTTGATGTATTTCTAAACCAGTTTCATTTTCCCAGATTCTTTCTTATTTGTCCATAATTTCCATTCAAATACTTGCTTTTTAGCTCACCACTGGAAGACTGATCATGAATTGTCTCTTTTAGTATTAATAATACTGTTTCTGGTACAGATGTTCAGTGCATCTGTAAAAAAGTTAAGACTAAGAAATAATCCATTTACTCTCAGAATGACAATCTGGGGATTTCCTCTAGTAAAATTACATGCTGCTGTTGTAGTAACTTCCATTTAACCAGTTGCATTTTGTCATCCTTTCTGTCCAGGTTGCAATGTTTCAGTATTGCCTGCCTTGCCAAAATATCGTATTCATTACATAAGTGTTTCAGCGAGCCATGGTTTTTGATAACTCCAGCTTCAAACTGTGTGTGCCTTTTTGCTTCATCTCTCCCATGGTTTCAACTCTCCATCATTTTCATACTGCTGGAGCTCATGCTGTCTCCACAGGCTTTCATGTACACAGGATGCCATCCCTGCCTGCAAAATTCCAACTGCTTTCCCAAAATTAATTCACACCACCACTGTGCTTTCTATGATGCTTTTCCTCATCTCTGCATCTGGCCACTTTTCAGAGCCTCAATTTTTTTTCCAGACTTAAAAATTTAATTAATCAAAAAGAAACAGTTTCTTTCTTTTGTGACTTTAAAACATATTATTTAAAACAATGTCAATTTTCTACAGAATACCATGTTCCTCAAAGAATCACACTAAAGTAAAATACTGAGCCTTCTGCACTTCAATTAAATGGAAGCTTTGAATGTAAGAATTATCATTTATGGTAATAGTGCTTTGCTGTTTTTCTTTTTGCTGGCTTTTGCTGCTCACAAATACACTTAGGAATAATGTTTAAATATTTTCCAGTTGTTTTGGGAGCTCATTTTTTCCATCACTCTGAACAGTTCCTTTTTCTTTCTGCTATTGAGAGCTGTTCAGTAATCATTCAAAGTCAAAGAGTCTGACAGGTGGCTTTCACCCTCTCTGAGCCAATCCATCAGTTTGATCCATCATTTTCAACTGATGATATTGTGCAATACAGGTTGCTACACAATATTATATGGAATTTTACTAGATCATTCCTGAGTCTTTTTAGGGCACTGTTCTCCTTGGAGAGGGGAAAAAATCCATCTTCATATTAGTTATAGGGAATAACATCACAAACAGACTAATTTTCCTTACAGAGCCAAGGAAACTAACTTTCCTTCCATTCCTCACTATCAGCTTTCTCCTGATGTTAATTACTACTGCAGTAGATGCTCCCTGTGACACCCTATGCTCCAAGGCCATAACGAAGTCTCTGTGGACTGAACACACACATGACAGCTAAGGAAATAACTTTGCCCAATGTCTCATCTGAGGAGGAGAAAGAGGTATCTAGACATATTTTTTCCCTTTACTAGGGCACAGATGTGATACAAGGAAGAAAAAAAAAATGAGTCAGTGCTTTTGCATGATGTTACCAGAAATGAAAACGAAACACATGAAGCCATAAGAGTGACGACAATAGATATGGCTGCCAGGTGGGGACTGAACTTTAATCACTGTATTGACCAGGTTATAATTCTCATTCCCGGATGATGAACTGCACCTGTTGGGCTTGAGGCTCTGAAAAGTTAGAAAGAAGGGGACATGTTCTGCACCTTATTGGGACTGACATCAAAGGTTTTTCACTTTCTGGTCACCTTTGAAAATGTAACTTTAATAAACAGTGGGTTCAGTTCCCTTCCCTGGGTAAAAATGTTTTCAAAATTAGAAACATTATTGTAGTGGTTGTGATTTTAAATTCTAGGACAGGCCAAGAGTCACGGAGATTTGAGAAAAAACACTGTCTTTTATCTCTAATCTAGATTGTATCATTGAAATATCTTCAGTTTACCCACACACCTGAGTGTTTGCTGATTAATCAGCACAAACCTACTGATGATATCCAAAATTCCTCATTTTTAGAAGGCATCTGAGAAGAAAGAAATTTTTACCCTCTATGTGAGTTCCTTTGTAAACTCAATATACCAACCTAGATTAACATACAACTAACAGGGATGAAAACAATATTTTAAATATATTTTAATACTAAGGTAATATAATTATTGCATGAAATAATTGTCTCCTTACTTGTATGGGACAATATATGGGACAATAAAATTGCGGTGCATAAAATTACTACATACTTCCCTATCACAGTGACAAGTCATCTAAAATATGCTGTCAGCTCTAAAAGTTTTGTAGTGTATTTTATTGTATTGTTCTAAGTGAAGCATTTGCTGTACTGAATGAATTTTTTATTTAGTTTAGTTTAGTTTAGTTTACTTCTTTGATTCTGTGTTTCTGTTATTCTGATATTATCAGTTTGGACTTAAAAAAAAAATAAATTATGAGTCTTCTAACTAGGAGGAGACTTTTTTTGTTGTTATTGTATTGCCAAAGAAGGAAATGCATCTCCTAAAAGCCATATTAGTAAGAGTTATATGTTTGCAAATGAAGTTCAGTTTTGATGAATTATAACCTTGATGGAATATAAATCATCATGAGAGAGGTGTATTTATTCAAAATAATAACTTGTCTCTATAATTTCACAAGCAAATGGGAGTTCTACTCTAAACATCTTACATGTGGAATGGTTATTTCCTCACTTGTCTATAGATGCACACTTTCATACATTGATTAATACAGACTTCTGAAAAAATCAAGGGTGTTCAAAATCTGAAGACTTGGTTAAAATTTATTTTGATTATTACTACAATTTTCTCAGTAAAATCTGTTATATTTTTTTAACTCCACCACACAGTCAAAAAGAATGGTGTTGGAAATAAGCATGCTACCCTTTGCTGGCCCTGCCTACACATTTGATGATGTCCCAGGGGATAGACTGACATTGTAACAGGATTCCAATTTTAAGTATCAAATTATGTGGTTATAGTCTTACATTGGACACTGAAATCCTTCTGTATAGAGCTTCTGTTTTAGGGTCTGAGGGTTTGAAAATCAGTCCATGGCATCTATGGACAACATGCCTCTTAGGATAATAATGAGTTGCAGACAGTTGCCACTTAAGCTAAAACTGCTTTATTCAAAGATTTCAGAGAAGATGGAGCATTTTATCTTGTGTTTGTGCATGACTGTCCAATTGTCTCTGCTATCCACAATGTAGTGATTCATTATGCTGATCACTCAAATGAAACCAAACCTCATTTAATTCTAAGGTAAGGTATAAACTGTGAAGACGGGTTAAGATTTATCTTTCAATGGCAGATGGAGCTCAGAAAAGAGAAAAAAAAGGAACATCCTTTGTCCAAATAGTATTTAGTTCAGATGTAATTTAGTAACAGAAAGAAAACTTTCAGAAGTTAATATTTTTTTATAATTCTTTGCAAACATGCTTAGTCAAGGTAAATAAAACACCTAACTAGTCAGCAAGAGTGAAGACTTCTGAATTAGAGTTTTTGGTATATACTATTAGTATGCACATTACTATTATATCATGCCAATTATAGCATATTTTAATGAAAAAGGGTTTCTTACAGAAATGTAACACTAAGAGTCACTTTATCTGCAAGAATGAATTGGTTGACCATGATGGAGTTATGTTAATCTATCTGATATGAGGACTGGGGTCTGTTCTAAGTTGCCTCTTTGTTGTCATCTGATGTTCTCAGCAGCTATTTCTCTGTTGACTCCATATGGCTCCATATTTTGCTTTCTATTCCTTGACCTTTCACCATCTTTCCCCTTGTACCCAGTATCTCTGTTTAATTTTTCTTTGCCCCAATGCACATAAAGAATTTTATTTTCTAATGTTGTTCTTTCACTTCTTCTTCTTATTTTCTGTTTCAGCACATTACCCATACCACACACTATCTCATTGTTATCTTTACTTCTTCCTCATACCTTGCATTTTGCTAAGTCTTGCTTTAGTGCTATACTGCTGAAATCTCCTCATTTCCCTGTTCACTAAGCCCTTGTAATCCATTATCCTCTCCGGAATTCCTCTGCTAGGACAACCTAGCAGATCCTTATCATACACCACTTCAGCTCCTGTAAAATGCTCACTTTTGTGGCATTAAACCATGCATAACCACAGAGTGCTTTACTGTGGGGGTTCTTGAAATATCCCTCTCCCCATTGCCTAAGCTCATGATGTAGCATTTGTGCCTTGTTTCCTAGTGTAGAGGAGACTTCAGGCCTACAGTATTCAGATGTTAAATTCAGATAAGACAAATTCCACTGTGACAGTACAGATTTGGTGGGCAGAAAATATGCATATGGTTGTGAGCAATTCAGGACTGTGGTCAATGTGTATAGGTGGGCAAAAAAGAAAAGTAGTAACATAATGAAGGAAGAGAATGGACAACAGTTAAAATACTATATCAGCACTGTTGTAATGCAAACAAGGATACGTTCTCAACAGCAACAATAAAAATAATAGAAAGCAAACTGAGCTATTATTCAGTTCCAGTGGTTCCAGTTCAATGAACATGTAGTGGAAGCTAAGAAGGATCAGAGAAACACAGGTCAGAGCCACACAATCTCTTATCTGAGAGACTGAAGATGCTCTAACTGTGTGCTTTGAAGAGGAGATAAGAAGAACTAAGATAAAGGCACACAAACCAATTAGAAATTCAGAGAAAGATGAAAAGCAGTGAGGGTCTACTCTTCTTACAATACTAGAACACATTTGAAGGGTGTCTGTGTGTGAAATCCATTCCTGACACAGTTCCAGCCAAATGTATTTTTAGCTCCTTGGCTATCAAGGACACTTGTATGGTGGCTCGACATAATATGTGGATTTTACAGGAGATTTTCAGCCATCACAGCTAGCAATTGAAGTTTAAACAAGACAATCCACCAGGGGTGAAAGTATCCTAGATGCAGAGGCATATTTAATCTTGCATTCAATTAACTTGAAATTTGGCAATATATATGAATGAAAAATTTAACCTAATTAAAAAAAAAAAAAAGGATAAATGTGACCCACAGGTAGCTTTTGAGATCTCTGGTTTAAATATATTTATTAATGCACCTCCTGGTTTTGCTTGCCTCCTGGAAGTCCTGTTCTAGTTGGACTATGAAGTAGTGTATTACAAAGACATAAATGAAGACTTTTTTCCTTGATTGAGCTGGTGATCTGAATACAGCCTAAAGAAACTGAAGCAGGCAGATACAACAATACAAGAATACAGGAAGGACGTAATTTATGTATTGGCAAACTTGAGCACCTTAAGTAATTTCATATCCTAGAGGATATTGTCTAGTTTCCCCCTGCCACATCAAAAGTTTAAGTATTTTATCAAACTTGTTGACAAAATAGCTGCCATTATTGAGGAACACAGGGAAGCTCAGATAGCATTAGGTACTCATCTGATTAAACATTTAGATCTGCACAGGGTATAATGCAAATGTAAATATTTAGATTACCTGCAGATACCTACATCACAAATAACAGTTCTGAAATGGTCCAAATTGTCATGCTTAAGCATGTGAACTAAGAATTTCCCTTCAGAGCAAGATAATTCTATAGCTCCTTCTGATAGTTTCCAACATACCTCTCTCAATCACCTTACATTGCTGGGAAAAAAGAGTGTAGCTGTTTCTGTAAGTCTACTTTATATTCTTTAAAGATTTATAAAAATCCATCTTTCAGTCTAAATACTAATTCATAAGGCCTAATTCTAGTGGGGATCAAAAATAAATTTAAAAGATTTAACTGTGTCCTCACATAGAATTTTCTCTTAACATGCTTACATAGATAGACATTTGTTTTTCTGTACCTTAAGTGGAATAATTCCTGATGCACCCAAAAGTGTAGAATGCAGATTGAGGGAGAATGTGGATGGTTGAATGAAGTTACTTGCTGATGGATTATAGAGTTTAGAGGAGGTAAATATGAGAATATAAAACTTCTCCAATTCTTTGAAATGGAAGTTGTACTTAAAATTTCAAGTTAGCATTTTTATAATTCAATTTCATGGGATTAATATCAAGCCTACTGTTGAATTTCAGTTAGCTGACATTTATGTTGGGAAAGTGAAATTTTCCCACTACTCCACACTTTGGTAAAAAATTATTCTGAGGTGAAGTTACATATGGGCTTAGCAGCTCTTAGTTCAACCAGTGCTGGAAATTTTCAGCCTTTAATCACTGCTGATGACATCCAACTCAGCCAAAGCACAGAAGTAGGATTAGATTGAAACACCAAATGGTCAGCAGTCAAATAGTCTACAAACAAGTTCCTTTGGATGGGATTTTTCCTCGACTTCTTCAAAGTTAGGGTCCATAGAGAGAAGGTGATGATGGTTAGAAGAGAGTAGGTCCAAAAAGCTAGAACATGTATTATCTTTGGATGACTACCTGGATGAAGCTACGTATTTGAAAAAGTAGAATATAAGAGGGAAAATGTCTGAGGAGTGGAAAGATGGTGTTCAAGTAGGGATGGAACACAGAATTTAGAGAAAGAATGAATTTAGAGAGTTAATGTGATGCTCAAATATTCACACACATAAAGATGCCCAAAAATGCAAATAGTAACTTGCATGAAGAGAAATTCAGGCACCCCTTGCTACAGACAAACTGCTTTGACAAATAGATTTGCTGCAGCAGAGAATATGAAAGACACAAACTGAAAGTGTCTGGCGAAAACCAGAAATTAAACTAGTTCCAGCAGAAAAGGGTGATGAGGACAGTTGGGTTTGTTTGTACTTAAAAAATGAGCTCACACATAAAATGGGCCAAGGATAATTTTCTGTGTCAGAGTCGAAGGGTCATAGCACAGTCCATGCCCATCAAGTTAAATCCTCTCGTTGACATGAGGTGCTCACATGCAAAATGTGTACTGGGAATGATTCCCAAAAGGAGACAAGTCTGAAATAGCACCTGGGCACTAAATATTGCTGTTGACTTTGCTATTAAGCTGTGAGAAAAAGTAAGGTTCAGTTGCCATTGTTTAGTTTCTTAGTGTAGGTGTATCCCGAGAGAGTAGAGTCCAAGGAGACATGAAGATAATATACAGAGAACTGCAATGGAATGCAATGACCTAAGGGCCAAAGAAAAGCAGGGAGGAGATATGCTGGAATTCCCCTCAAATTCAGGAGAGGTCAGATCTAAAAACCTGGGAAGCACCTTACCTAGAATTAGTCAATATGCCATGAAATCATCATATTTTGTCATCAAAGCGTAGACAGTGAACAAAAGTATGCAATGCTACACAAAAGTAAGGATATGAGATATGAATCTGAGGAAACCTAGAAAACTTTCTATTTAGTTTTAGGTAAGGAAGTGGAAAGCAATGATTCTGCTGGTTTCATACTAAAGCAGGTCTGTTTTTAGTTTAGTTTAGGGAAGACAGTCAAGAAAGTGTTATTTCCAGTGATTCTTTTAGTGCAATTTCAGAGACTTTTAATTTCAAAGGAGGAGGATAAATACTTGAAAAGCAAAGGAAAATAGGTAGATTATTTTTATTAATTCCTAGGAATCAAAGAAATGTTCAGCCAACAATGAGCATTTATAAAAAAAAAGAACTGTTAGGGGAAAAAAAAAAAAAAAAGACTGATCTGCAGCACATGGAAGTAGAATGGAATTTCTTTAGAGGAATACTACTCCAGAATTTCCATCTTAAACAAGAGAACAAAACTTTAAATTAAGAACTCCCAGCCTAACTGAATAAATCATGTCAGAAATGTCAGAAAGTACTATTAAAATAAACAGAACACTAACAATGACTAAGAAAAGAAGCAGCAAAAATTTCTGTCTTGGAAGGTTGAGGGAGTTGTGTCAAAACTCCAGAGGGAATGTATGAATGCTGCAAGAAACAGAAAGCAAAGGAAGGATAGGAAGAAAGCAGTTGACAGAAAGCTAATGTTAAGCTTGGTCTGAAAATTAAATTGGCATCAAACTCAATTGTCTGTTAAAGCTTGGGGCACACACAGTAGAAGAACTGCTGTGACGCTTTCTAGTGATAAAAAGAGTAACTTCACAATGATGTTGTCATCAGAGACGGGAGCAACCCAGCACAAACAGCAAACCTAGAACTGAGACTGAATCCTATCACATCTCTCTATGGATCTAGGCTATAGTCAACATGGAAGAGACCAGAGAGTGGCCCAGGAAGGAACTAAATTAACTTAAGAATTTGAATATTAGGAATAGCATCAGTTTCTGTAGTACAAAACGAAAGGTAATTCATTTAGGAACAGATAGGAGGAACTGAATGTATTGAACTGGTGGCACTATTGTGTATATATGTTATATATGTATATATAACATATATGTATATATCTAACAGTAATTACTGTTTATTTTCTTATTTTCCCTGGTACTGCTGGGATTTCATGTAGAACACTCAAAACACTTCATGTTCTTTATATTCAGCCAACAAGAGTTCAAACTAGATGGAACTGAAGGACTATGCAAATCAATATGGAAGCAAAAGGGCTTTTTGCAAGAAGAGAGAAAGCAGCCTGACACTTCTGTCCTGGAAAAGTCTCAGAGGGTGATTACTGATCTCTGTAAATTCACAGAAAGAGAGAAGAGACATATAAGCTGAAGGATGGTGTTGTTACAGGCACAAAATAAAGCAGACAATGGTACATCAAAGCTGAAGACTGGAAATTATGCATTAGTCTATGAGCCTTTGCAGAAAAAACAGTGGCATTTAAGGAACCAAAACTAAACACTTTCAGAGCCTAGTTTAATACATTTATGACCAGCATAAGAAAGCACAGTTGCTTGTGATAGGAAGTAGTACTATGATCCTAAGGATTTTGATAGTCCTTTCGTTTTTTTTTTTTTTTTTTCCTTCAGAAATGCTGCAGAACTTAGCTAAGCAGAAATAACTAAGAGAATGATGAAAATACAATTCTCTGTGCCTTAGACTAAAACTGCAGAGTTCTTACAGAAAAATTCTGTTTGCGTACATTTACACCTACAGTTAAACATTACCCTGAAAGGTGAACCCACTCATTGCAACATCAGATGGTATTTTTCCTCAAACACTAATAGGTTTTTAGAAAAACAAAAACCAAAAAAAAAAAATCTTACTAATAACCTACACCAAGATTTCAGGAATGTTTCTAAAATAAAAACTATGTATGCCTATGGCTGACAACTATGCAGAAAAATGCACATTATTAAAGTCTTATGACATTGAAATACTCAGGTCCAGTATTGCACTTTTTATGTTTCATTATTAGATGCATGATTATATCAGGGAATGCACAACCACAGAGGAAGACAAAAAAGAAATATTTTCAAAGGCACCAAGAACTGTTTATCAATGGAAATCAGGTGTCTAAGGGTTATTACACCTTTCCATATAGAGTCCATAATTTCTGCAATTAGTGATGTACACAGGGCTACCAGTTATATACAAAAAATTCACAGAATCATAACAATAAATCTAGCACTTTTGTCAGACCAGCTATTCTACAACTGGATACATTTTTCTCCTTTCCCTTGAAATTTTTAGCCAAATTTTGCCTTGAATAATAAAATGGGTTTCATCGCACCTCCAACAAAAAGAAATGTTTTTATAATGCAAAACAATATTAAAACAGACCTGTTCTCTTACAATGACTGAACCTGGTAGAAAACAGCAGTTTTCGATAAGGTATCTTGTTTAATGTGACAACATTATTCTTTTAAATTAAACTATTCTGATAAACAAAGTCAGTCAGCCTGCTCCCAAGAACTCTGCCTGCATGAAACACTGTGTTTATTAAAGATTTTATATTTAATTAATGTAGAGGAATAATGTTTAAAGTAATTTCCTCTGAACTATTTAATAAGGTCTGGAACAAGTGGTGGACAAGATTTAAAGAGATTCATTTCCATGGATTATCCCAGCTCCCTTCAGCAGGAAGGTTTAGCCACCCCTACTGACAGTCACCCCTTGCCAGGTCCCATTTTGTTCTTTGTTGCCTTTTCCTCCAAAGTGTTCATAAATTTTTTCCCCTTCAGTGGTGATTTTTATTAAGAAATTTTATTAAGAAAAACAACTTTCTAGATCACTGTTTATTAAAATATACTTGACAATCCATTTTATGGCATGACAAGAATTATAAGGAATAGAAAGTGTTTCAATGACAGTGGAATTCACAAAAATCTCTGTGAACTTTAATTTATCTTTCTGGTTATAATTTGGGGAATGTGATGGCAAGGCAAAGACCTTAATAAATTACTAAATGTTGTAAATGAATGTTGACACCTTACTGATAGAAAGTAGTGACTATTCTCACATTTGCAGGGTTGTGTGTGTGTATTACTCTATTATGCCGTCATAACTCATGATAATTCCTATTAATATTGTAAAGATTTATTTTCCATTGGCATATAGCTGGCTACTTATATCAGCCAAGCAATGATATTCTGGTGATGTGGGGGGGAAAACGTGTACGTAGTGCTTTGTTAGTACAGGCATAAATTCAACTGTGAAAAACTCATTATGTCATGAACACAGTTAAAAGACAGACATTCTTAAGTAATACAGCTGATATAGACAAACTCATAAAGGGCAATGATGAAAAGGATTTTGAAAAATTTTAATAATTAAAACAAGGCTGCTAACTGCACTAAATATGAGTGCTTAGTTAACCAATTGAAATAAGCATCACAGAGATTTTTTTTCAGAATCAAGTAGCCTACATTAAATTTTAAAAAGTTGATTTCAATGTTGATTGAATGAAAACCAGTTTCCTATACTTAATACAGAATTGGAAACTTAAGTTTTAAAAAAGAATTAATTTTTTTTAAAAACTTTACCGTTTTTAAAAATGTTTGGCCTTCTTGGCCAACTTACTGATGTTTGGTGATACATTTAATTATTTTTTTGGAGTGCATTTCAAAAGGCCCTAGTGAGCTGCTTTTTGTTCACAAATGTATTTGAAAAACTATAGAATATATTAGTTTTCAGAATTCTTAGCCACAATGGTGAAATTTTCTCAAGTATATGAAATTGTTTAAAGGTAATAACTCCTGACATACCATCTCATTGCATGTGAAATGTGTGTTGTGTGTTGACTGGGAATTCATGTGAAACCCTGGAGAGAGGCACAGGCTGAGAACAATTGCTTCTTGGCCAGAGCAGCAGCGGCTTCCATGGAATAGCTCTGAGAAACCAAGCAGTGTCATCAAAATGCTTTGTCTTTAAATGTGCATTCAGTTTACCTCAATGTATTTCTGCAATTACAGACATTAAAGAAATATACAGCATCAATTACTGGAGCATCAGTAAATCTGCTAAGATTTTAATTTCCTAGTGTCTTGCTGCCATCCAAATATCAATTCTGGCTTTTAACAGTAAAATAGAGGGAGGGGCAATCTTAGATTTTTATCAGTCATGACAATAAAGCAGCAAAGCCCACCTTAGAAGCTGGGTGGTTGACTGGCAGCAAAGGTGCTCTGAGCTCTGCCCTGCGCTGGTTCTTCTTGAGAACAGAACCACGATTACTGAACTCAAGATCACCTCCCTGCTCTGCAGCCCTTGCTACACAGATATATGCCAAGCTGAGCTCAGCCTGAGGAAGGGCTCAAGGAGCAAAATGCATGGGATAAATTGAAGACAGATCAAAGTAAAGACAGCATAAATTGGTTAACCTAACAGATAACAAATGGCATTAAAAAAGAAGAAACTAAATATACAATTCATTGTAAAAATACTACAGAGTTCATGTGTGATGCTCCCCACTCAATATAAATTACAACTGAGATGAAGTCAACATTTGCTCCTGTTTGATATCTGCAGTATAGAAATGAACACTGCTTGAAGGTCTGTGTCACAAGAACATGCAAGAATTTCAAGTGCAGTTTTCGTAAGATACCTTTCATATGATTATACAAGCTGGTAAAAATTGTTTTCCTAAATGAAAAATCATGTAGCAATGAGTGCAAAGAAATTGTTTTACTGAGTAGCTGCCTGCCTTGCAAATGCTTTCATTATAGGATGGCAGTAGAAATGATTAGACAAAAGGTGATTACTTCACATGCTTATCAGACCACTGTTAAAGGTTGTTGCTGCAGCTCCTGGTAGGGTCACCAGTCCTCCAAAGATAGGAATGAAAAAAACAGAAAAAAACAGCTTATGTAAAAGACTTCCCCTCTCTCCCTCTCTCTCCCTAAGGCATGAAATATATTTTCTGAGGCCCTTACAGGCAGGAAGAATGATTTCAAAACTCCTCTTTGGTAAGAGTCATTGAAAATTAACATGCAAATTCAACTATTGTATAAGACAATTTTCTCATTTGCATCAAGTTAATTAGCAGATGTGCTCCTTTGAAGCAGAGAGAAAATGAACAGACCACTGCCCTCGGCCTCACTTAACTCCATACAGGAAAGATCAGACTATGTATGATTTGGGGTTGTTTTTGTATAAAGCAGTTAATAGTGGGATACTCATCTCAAACATAGACATAACTGCCAGCTAATTTGTAAAGATAGCTATACAGTGGAAAATATATTAATTTAAAACCTATTCTCTCATATTTTTAAACTGAAATTTTAAAACTTTCTGTGATTTTCATATGCTCACTGTTAACTCCAGTTGTTATTTTTCACTTTCTTTTGGAAAAACGTAGAGTAAGTACTGTAGAAAAGGAATCCAGTTCTCACTTACTTAAACATTAGAAAATAGCTCATAATCACTATAAAGTCCTGTGCCATTAGATATATAGCACCACTCTGCCACTTTTCCTTTATTAATTATTTCCTTTTGAATAGCAATCAGTGAATCCAGATGTTTGAACGTGAGAGATCTTAGCTGTGGCATCTGGATCCTTCACAGATTCCAAAAGTAAGTCTGTTATTGGCATTTAAACTGAATCACACTCCATGTAAGTATTTATACTGCCTTTGGCTTGCTGTGTTATTGTGCATTTATTAATAAGCCAGTGTGCTTACATTTTGACTTGGGAATACTCTGTGCACTTTGGAAGAAATCTTATCCCCATTGAAGTCAATGGGAGTTTTGCCATCAACTACAATAGAGCCAGGATTTCATCCTTTGAGTTTTTGTTCACAGAGAGCAATAAAGCTTGCCTTAGGAAGGGCCTTCAAGAACCTTTAAGACCTGTAAGATTTCATTACTTATCCATTAAAAAAATCTACTAAGGGAAGAGATTAAGCCAAAAAATCCCAGTTGTTCTGTCTTTGTATTATCAGCACATTCATAGATCTCTGACTTTGACAAGGGTTGGCATGGAACATGCTCAGATTCATATTCTCAAACCAAATAGGTGACAGCAGGTAAAGGCTTCTGAAATACAGTTTTTGGCCCAAAGTTACAGACAAGGTCTATTTGGATTACAGCTCCCTTAGAATCATCTGGCTAAAAGCAGTTATGTGCCATGTTGCCATGGACCCTCCCAGTGGTGGGTTTGCATTTCTGCTCCCTTACAACACTATGCAGAATCCATAAATATTTAAAAATGCACCACAACAAAACAAACAAACAAACAAACAAACACCCACAAAATGAAACCAAAACAAAAAAACACCCCAAGACCCAAAAACCCAAAGCAAAACACTTAACTCATATATTTTAAACTGAGATCCACCATGTTCTTTATGAGTGTTTAAATACTTTCTAAAGACAAAACATTTTTCCTAGAAAACCCTCTACAGATTTAAGAACTTCTCATGAAAACATGCTAATAGAAATCAAAGTGTTTTGAGACTGAAGCTCTTTTATTTTGTATTTTAAACTATTGTTTTCCATGAAAAGGGATTGAAAAGTGCCGGGAAAACTTCTGTGTGTTTTTCAATGTCCTGGTTATTTTGCCAAAGAAATCTAGGGCAAATTTATTTTAGTTAAACATTTATTTGGTGACCACTGTTTCTACAAAGCTTATTTTGCTATCCTCACCATTAACCATTTGTTTCTATGAGTGTCAGTGAGTACCTCACTATTCTATCTACAAGCAAGTGTAAAGGAAGTAATTTCTGTTAAACATAAATTGCAGAACTACTTTTCATGGTTTGAAATCATGGGGTTTGCAGCTTAATATAGTTTAGGTCATAAATCATTCCCACTGCTCTATAGTGAATCATAAAGCATATAAATTCCCATTGCCTTAAAGAAAAGAAATAATATGCAAAGTACATGCCTGTAGAGTTTTTTCATATGACTGAATGCTTATCCACTAGGAATAGAATGAGGTTTAGTTGAAAAGCCAAGTTACCAGAGTAATTCTCCTTGTGCTCACTCTCAGCTTGCAGTAAATGCAACTCAGTGTCAGGTTAAGTTCACATCTCCACAGGGTTAAGCATAGGCATGTCAACAGCAAGATTAGCTTAGCTGACATAAAATAATTTCTGAAGCCAGAATATATTGAGTCTTTATCTGAGCTAAAAGCTGAACACTAATATTTAGCATTTTTATTTTAATAAATAAAATATTTTTGTCAGGGATTTCTTAAGTGCACCACATTTTGACTACAATCCTTATGCTCTATCTGCATTTTACAACTACTACTCCTAAAAGCTGCATAAGCAATAAAAAATGGTCAACACATTCCTATCAGGAAAAAAAATATGTGAGGGCAAACAAACACTAAGGAAAGAAAGAACTTCATAATAATCTTGAAAAATGGTACTCTTTTGGAACTGAACCTTGGCTTTGCCACACATTGGCAATAAGGAGGCGCAGGCTTATGTGGTGCCTAACACAAAAGTAGAAAAAGCCCTGTGAGATTAACTGATCCTATTCAGCCTCCTTCCTGTCCTTGGATACTGATACAGCAAATCTTTTGAGATTCAATTTCATTAGAAAGATGTACTTTCTTCCCAGGCATTTATCATGCTACTTATTCACCTGCAAGTACTGCACGTCCAAAGGAGTGACCATGTTGACCAGAACTGCCCATGCTGAGTACTCAGTAGCCATAGGAGACATATTTTGCAGACTTCAGACCAGTTTTGATCTGGTCCCACAGACAATACAAGGACTGGAGATCTTAATGTGCACTCCTGCTTTAATCTCATTTCAAAGGAATACAGTTTGTGCACTCCAAGACAGCACTGATGCTAATCAAAGCAGAGTAAAGGGGAGGTTTTCTTTAGGAGCTGCTCCAGATTAAGAAGTGAATGCAGTTGCATCTTCAGACCATCTGAAGGGATTTATTCCTTTTTAGAGTACCCACCTGCATCACAACCCACTTCTCATATCCCTGTCTCTTCCTCATAATAGACATAGCCAGAATAATAGCCAAAAGAAGTGTCTTGTCCTTTTATCCCTGAAACACTGTCAGCTGTCACTGGGGAAGTTTAGCAATCCACAGTTTGACTATTTTGTTTCCTCTTCTTTTCTTTTGTTTTTCTTATTTTCATTATTTTTGCTATTTATTTTTGTTGTTTCTTTTTAATTTCTTTGCTTCTATTTTGTATACTTAGGAAAGTAAAAGGGCTACAGTGTACTTTCCACTAAAAAACAAGTAAGAATAAGTATCGCTAATTCAAAGAATGAGTATGCCATCACTATTATTACCACCTCCTCAGAAATTGATAAGATGGTGTTAGCCTTCTTTTGTCAATGCTACCGTTTTAAGAACCAAAAGCTTAGCCTGGTATTCTTTGCTTGCCCAACTGCTTATCTAGGTAAGAATTCTGACACAGCATGTAATGCTCAACTATGTTACACAGGTCGAATATCTGAATAAAAATTAAAATAAAATTTTCTTCGGATTAATTTTCTAAATTATTGAGTAAGAGGAACGGTGACTGGTTTGCATTACATTTTTGCCTATTAGCTAAGGGGCTGAGCAGTTCACCTGGAAGCTGAGAAAAGTCAGATAGAATATGTATGGACTGAGGAGAGTCTAGAAATGCTAACTTCCATTTCCTAGACAGTTGGTTTAACTCTCTAGACTTATACACAAGTCTGATGCTTCCTCCAGCTGTACTCTTGGACGAAACTGTCTGTGACTGCTGTACTTTGTGTTGATATAAATGCTGTCCATGTGTGTTAGAGGTGCTGGGAGACCACTGGTTTAACTGACCTCCCAGAGAAGCTAGGGCTGAAATCTTGTTTGTAAATCATAAACAGCCTGAAGGGAGAAACCAGGACAGTAATGCTTCAGGGAACATAAAACATTTTGGCACCAAATTAAGATTGCACTAAAATAATAAGCACTCATAAAATTGTAGGTGCCCAGATAAGATTTATATAAACAACTCTAATTAGCTCAGTTGCTTAAAATCCTAACTGCATTCGGTATCATGTACTCAAAGGTATTTTCTTCACTTGTTCTTTGAAAGTAAATGGATAAAATTCAGGCTTTGGGCTAATCCAATGCACTTCCATGAACAGTATTCTACATGATCTCTCTGTAAAACATGATTTTAACATACTGATAAAAATAACCAGCTAAGTCTGAACATTGTGAACTAACAATGTGAATATTTCTGAAATTTACACCTGTATTTCTTTTTTTTTTAGAACAGTGATTTGCTAATAGCTGTCACTGTTCTTATAATCTAAAACAATGAAACCTAAAGAAAAGACAATGATGGCTACAGCCAGTTTACAAAAGTATTTTAAGAATCTTGTGATACATAAAGCCACCTAATGGAAACACCAGTTTATGTTTTCCATTTATGCCACTACTTCAAGCAAGCACACTTATGCCACTTACAGTATGCTGCCTGGATGCCTTAAGGAATTATCTTCCCAGAGCAGTTCACTTAAAAATTCCAACTCTTAAAACTATAAAATTAGGTCTGTTTACTTGATTGAAAAGTACAAAGGTGACATTTATTGAAATATCACATTAATTTTCTTTGCTCTTCCAAGGAAAAAAAAAAACACAAACCAAAAAAGTTCAGGTGAAAATAAAATTCGAACATAAGTTTGAATTACTTATCTGGTTTTAGTTTTCCAAAAAGTGTATCTGTCCAGCATTACAGTTGGCCTATATTAAGTGTTTTTTCTAGGCAAAAGGTACTATTTTTTGTTTATTGACATTTGACTTTCGGATCTGAGTAAAATTCAAACATTGCTATAAAGCTGCTATTAATTGAAAGACAAAGACTTTTTCCTCTATTAATTTCTTTATTCAAAAAATTAGACCATACATGTTCTGTAGAGAAGTGTCATTTAAGTGTAATTTTACATGACTAACTTCAAGTAATTTCTTTGTTTTTCTCCTTCTAACTCCATGAGCTCAGCACCACACAGCAGACAATATTTATTGTGCCGTGCAAAGGTTGCAGCCAACAGAGATTTGTTATGTGCAAAGTTCAGGTATCTGGCATCTTAGCAATTAAAGCTAAGTGGAATTTCTTGCTGCTTCTTTATAATCCAAATGAGTTCAGGTAGAACAGCTTCTTTATAACTTCTCTGATAACGGCTGGTGTAAACAGGAGGCACAGGCAGTGGCTGGTTTCAGGCTCGAGTTGGTTCACTCACGGCACCGGTTCTAACCTACATGTGCAATACTGATAAATGGCAGTAGAGTCAGCACTGTTGATAAGGCTCCTGCTCCCTGTACAAATACTTCACAGGCCTTGCAGCTGAGAAAAACCACGAGGCTATTTGTCAAAGTTATTTTCAGCTAAAAACCTACTACACTGCACTTGCACCTACAGTGTCTACTCTGCCTGGGCACCTCCGCACCCATATAACTGAGAGGAAATACCAGGAGATTGTGCTGGGAATGTTTTCAATAAAACTGAACCTGAACCATTTCCATTTCATGAACTAGACATCACAAGTACTCATCTCACCTCATTCTCTATCAGACGATAAAACTAAATAGAAGGAAAAAAATCACAGAGGGAATTATAAACTCTATGCAGAAAAGTGAGATAAACAAGTGAGCAAGTATACACTCATCAACAGGTGTTCAAATGTACTCCTGACTAAGTACAGAAAAGAACTCACATACGGTTCCACTCCCAGATAGTAGTCTTAGTGTAACCAGGAACCAGTACAAATTTATTAAAATCTCATTATTATCATGCCCATTTTTCAGTTGCCAGGGCTGCCACTGTGAAGGTTGTTAATTAACTGCAAGACCATCATACCCTATAAATAATCGGTACTGAAATCTTTCTTCTTCCAAAGAATAGGTTCCCTTTAATTTCTTGTGACAGCTGCTGACACAGTGGTGGCTTTGCCCAATACTGTTTCATGGCTCAGATATGTGGTGATGCATAAGACCATGACAGACCTAACTGGATTTCAGCTTTGTTTTTTCCTCAGCACTAGTTTTCTAGCATTACACATGGGCAGGTTCATTACACATTACAGCATTACACAGTGCATGTACATTCCTTTCAGCTCAGGTGGGAAGGAAATTAACAGAAAAAAGAGATTAACAACAACTTGGCTCCACCCTTCCAAAAGGAGAGGCAACTGGAAAAGGCCAAAAGCAGATTATCTCCTCTTCCAGAACCCATTCCTATGGCAGGCAGTTATTTATCATGACTACATGGAACTGAAAGTTAAGGACATTTAATCCCTGAAGTATTTAGGATTTTAATAGGCCCACTATAAATACACTACACTGGATAATTTGGTTGAAAAGCACCAACATGAATGATAATGCTGTTAGTAATATTGGAGTTACTTATATTTAAGGTTAGAAGGTATTTCCATGTCATACCCCTGTGTTCTGAAATGTTTAAAAACGGTTTCAGAATACAGAGATATTTCTGTGACATTACAGGGATTAAAAAGCACCCAATTGAGACAGCCAAAGAATGTTTTCAAAAGCTTCATCCTTTGAATCCTTTGAATTTCTTTGAATATTTTGAAACCCAAAATACATTTCTTACTTATATTTGATATCAACTTAGATGAAATGTTATGTAAATTTATGCCATGAACTTTACTTTTCCTTTATATTTTTGAGGTATTCTGTGCTATTTATGCAGTTGAATTTTAGTTTTCCCACTTTCTTACACAGAAAGTAATTTAGTTTAACAATTATGGATATATGATGTATCGTTTGTCTTGGTTTGTGGTAGTAACTATCCTATAATCCAAACTTTGTACAGGAAAGTTCAGAAATTATCAGGGGTAAGCACTGAAAGTTTGATCCCCTTCACTCGTTTGATCATAGAATTGCAGAGGAAATTAGGCTGGCAGAGAAATCAGGCTGCTATCTGATCCAACCATTTCTCAAAACACAGCTAAATTCAGTCAGATCAGGCTCCTTAGGGTGACATCTGGACGACTTTTGAATAATCTCTAAAGATGCAGATTTCAATCTCTATGGGAAACCTGGGCTACCATTTAATCATGCTGAATTTTCTTTTCTGCATGCATCTAAAATTTCCCTTGTTGCACATTATCTCCCTCAGTCCTTCACCCCTGGGCCATGTGCAGATCCACTTTCTCAAAGATGTATCCATAAGGTAGTTGGAGGCAGCAACAAGACCACTATGTAGTTCTCTTTTCCTAAGGCTGGACAAAACCAGCTGTCCCACATCACACATCACATGCTCCACAGTCCCAACCCTGTTATCAGCTTTCCTCCTGACTCTCTTCAGTTCATCAGTACCTCTCCCATACTTCAGAGCCTCAGGACACTGTATCCCAGATGTACTTTTCAGAGTATTTTCATTCCATGAAAAGGAATAATAACTTTCCTAGACCTGATGCTATGATTAAATTCAGATCTCTTCATTAGTGTGACTCCTGGAATTAATATAGGCCAAGAAATCTAGTATTTGTAGAAGAAATTGCACGAACAAAGAGTGCACACGTATATAAGGTCAGGGTCATGATATCAATATGAAAACTTTTTAGATCAACATATATGTTTTTAGCTCCATAATACTCAATTGTGACAAACCAGAAGTATTGTACTGCAATTACTAGAAATTTTTTAGCAGATATGAACCAGTGCTCTGTGTAAGCAAAGAGAAAAAATATCATCAAATTAAAGTAAGATAAAAGATGACACCTATATGTCTGACCCAGAAATAAAGAAAAATATAAGTTAGTGGTTAAAAAGGCCCAGGAAGGTAATGAATGCAATTACAGCATGGTGTGGTAATAATGTACAATCATTAGCAATATAGCAATCTTCAAGATAAATTCAGGATTTTAAATTTCTATATATGCACAATTTCTAGTGTGAGTTAGCAAAGAGTTACAGAGTGTTTACCACACTCAAGGGACAGTCTCCCAAGTTTTAAGGTGCTGTTGTTCAGATTGAGCTATCTTCATTTGTTCTGCTTTATCGTTGGACCAATAATACTGTTTATCCTCAGTGATTTACTTCCTGAAATTACCATGACTGTGACATTTTTTATTAATTCCAAAGAAAGGTTATGTGAGAAGTCACATGTATTAGCATAATTTCTCTTTAGCCTATTTTCTGTGGTCCTGTTGGTGAAGCTTGTCTGCAAAAGTTTGGGCTTTTTCCCCTTAAAAATTACCAATACATCTTTACCATTCATTTGTTTGCAAGGACCCTTTTCTCAAGCCACTGTTTCATTAGTTTTTAGAATACTCTTGAAATGTGCCCTCAGTCCATCTGGGCAAACAAACTAAGCAGCATACATCAGCGCCATTTTCTATGAGGGAAGAATAAAATAATCAAATAAATATGTACTTCACAAGCAGGTATGAGTTTCTTATAGAGTCAGACTTTCTTAGAGCAGGCACACTTAAGAGATGCCCATTATTGAGTCTACCTCAATTCTGTAGTAGTTGGAAACAGAAATTGGATCTGCCCACCCCAAAATTGCTTTTAGTTTGATAGGAAATGACAGGCACTGGTTTACATGGTGCTAAATATCACTTGCTTTTAGCCCTATAGGATTTCTTTTTTTTTTTTTTTTTTTAATTTAGGGTGAAATATAGGTTTTGAGACACAATTTCAACTCAGTTCATGAAGGCGGAAGCCTTGTGAGACGAACTTATCTTAAGAGAACCATTGGTATCACAGTGCTGCCCGACCCCTTATTTAGCAAGTCAGATCTCCAATTCCACTTCAAGTAGAATTTGAGGCTTTGGCTATGTATTAGAACTGTAAATGAAAATAAATTTATCAGAACTAGGCTGTCTCCATCTCTGTGATTTCAATGGCATGTATGTGAATGTTCTTATTTTTAGGCAAATAATGTGATAAATAAATGTCAAGTTTGATGTGGCACTGTTAAAGAGACCAAACATTAGTCTGCTTAAAAACTGAAGAAAAGATATCATAAAGACAAGTGGGCATTTAAGGTGAAAAATAGGCAGGATTTATTTCCTTAAGGGAGAAATATGGATAGTCTTTGCAACTTCAAAACCCAGTAAGTTGAAAAGTTTTACTCAGCTTTAAAACCTGGGTCAGTGTATTACGTACATTATCACCATTTTGGACCAAAAATCTCTGTCTCTCACACTCTAAGCATCAAAGCCAAGAAGAAAGGCAGATCAGGACAGAGTTCTGAAAGACTGCCAGAATTCCAGAGCTAATAATTACTATTTATTAAAAATTTAAAGCTGGAAAAAAATTCCTAATGATATTTTTATTTTATTTAGCAGAAAATATCCCCAGTCTAAGTTCCTAGAAAATTCTATATTTTAAAGAAAAATTATGTTTATACTTGTGTTTGGTTTTCAGCTTTAATAAATGAATTAATTTAATAAATTATTTGCTACCAAGTTGCTCCAATTTATTTTTTGTTTTGTTTTGGCTTTTTTTGGGGGGAGGTGGGATGGGGATGCCCTCAAAATGTCAAGACTGTTAACAAAAACATAAATCTTCAAAACAATATATCTCACTGAAACAATCTAGTTACAACTTTTTTCTTCCTTTTTTTTTTTTTTTTTTTTTTTTTTTTTTTTTCACATATTGTTTGACTAAAAGAACCTGGTACATAGTTTGGCTTTCAGTTTTGCTATTTTTGAGAATTCAAAGCAGCTTTTCTCTTGTCTGTTGACACTGCAACTGAATGTGTGACTGCAGGGGAGAATTCAGGAAGCACAAAATACACTATTTGAAGATGATGTCAGAGTAGGAAAAGAACTAAAGCATGTGCCTCAGGTCCCTCATGCAGTTGCATGGTGAAGTCTACGCAATCACCTCTTTCCTGTTTAGCCATTGTATCCAGTTCGATTCTACTGTGCTTATAAACTTACTTATATTTAATACATATTTATATTCCGTTTTGCAGTATATGTGCTCCCAGAGGCATACAGTTATTTTTTAATGCTTTATTTAGTCAATTAGCTTTTATCTGCCTTTTAGGACTTGAATATTCTTGCTACAAAAGATTCCGGATAAGACCTTTTGGAGGTATTGCACATTGTGCAATTCTTGAAGTGGAGGAGGGTGGAGATGGACAGACATGGAGAGTGATAAGAATTAGGCAAAGCAAACACTTCAGTGCTCAGATCAACAGATAATGCTCAATTTCAGACCACACTGACCTGTTCAGCTGAAAGATCAACCTGACATAAAGCACATGAAAGAAAACTATTCACTTCCATGAACTGCTACGACCATTTTAATGAATGTGATCCTCAAGCTCCTCCTACCTTTTCCAGTTCCATTGTTCCACAGAATAAGGAAAATGGCAAGGAGAATGAGTAATTTCCATTTTCAATAACTCACTTTTTACATTAGGGAAGTGACAATGTAGTTTGTCCAATAAAATATCTAGAGAAACCACTCTCTGCCACTTCCAGACAAAATGAAGGCAGATTCTTAAGAGTTTCACAATAGCATTATTTGAGAAATAAGACATTCAGGATTATTTTACTGATTAAAATGTACGTATGAATAAGATCCTCATTAAATATAAAATATTTGTAATATGTGGTCTTAAAGTATCCATAATAGCATTGCAGTATTCCATTCATTCTCAAAACCAGAAAGTGCAGCCGGCACCAACAGCTGGCATCAACAATAATTTGATGTAGTGAGACCTGGAAATCTCCACTTGTAATAAACACAGACCAGCTTTTCCTAGACAGATTAAGTATCATTAGTTTGTTGCTAATTTACTAATGCATTGACTAAGAAAACAACATAATGTAGCTTCTATTAACTGGAAGTTCTTAATAAAGCTGAAAATATACTGCAATCAAACATAGGAAAGAATAACTTCGCACAAATCTCACCTAAAATCCAGACAGAAAAGGTACTCTAAAATCATGATGGAGGTAGTTTTTTTAATGGTGCTATAAAAGTGTGAATTTCCTTTAATTGATAAGCAATTGAAATTTATTTGGCTTTATTTGCCGTGTTTTAAACAAAATTGCATTTCATTCAAATACATGCAAATACCAAATAGGGTAAAGATATTTTATTTCAAACCAAAAAAAAAATTGTATCTGAACTTTTCAAGAATAACAGCAGAAAGAAAATAAAACCCTTCAAAGCAAATAAATTTCATATGAAGCCTGTCAAGTAAGACCTGAGTCATGTGTAAGACAGCTGGTGAAAGCAACTGACTAGATTGTGTAGATCAGGAGGTTCCTTTCCATGCCATGCCCTTATTTTCAGATGCATTCATTATCAGGACTGTATTATTTTCATTCAGGAAGACTGAAAAACCCTCAACAGAGTATAAATGTAGCTTGTAGATGAGGTTTGTTTTATTGAGCTCATATTTACCACCATATGCCATGGATACAGCAGTAGCTATCTTAGCATGCTGATCATCATCATTTACTACTTAAGATCATACTGGCTATCTTAAATGCCAGTCTCAGCAAGGAAAGGATTTCAAACTGGTATGTTCAGCAGCATGTGGGAATTAAAGAGTAGTTTAATTTTGTGCACACAGGGGTTGTACATGAGCTGTGGATAATTGTACCTTGGAATTGCACTCATTTGGAAGATGAGAGGCTGCCTCAGTACCTGTAATCTGTTCTTAACCTACAAGTCAAACACTTTGTTAACAACACGCAGTAATTCCTTATGACTACTTAGTTTAGAACTTTCCCTGTCACTGTACAAAGAAATCTATACAGAAAAAAAGAAAAAAAAGTATTGTTATAAGAATTAATATGGAAATCCATGAGGTAATATTTGGAACCACTCACTTTTGTTCAGCCTTCTTTAGGTAACCCTCAGAGCACATCTATGTAGAGCATATGGGGACTCAGTTTTGCACTGAGCACTGAGCCAGTTGAGCTGGTACCAGAAACTTACTGTATACAAGGTCTGAATGTGTTTTACATGGCTTAGACTGCAAGGAAAAGTAAAGTATTTGAAGCAGAAATCTCCACCTGCTCAGAAATACCACTTTACATGACAGAGAAGGGAAAACTTAAAAGTAGACTGAATGCCGGGAAAAGAGCTTAGCACAAAACCTGGATCGGGAGGTGCAACTTACATAATCTTCTGGATGTGGCCAACCCCTGGGTCAAGCGAGAGTGAGTTTCCAAAGAAAAATCATGCTACTGGATACATTCTGTCTTTCAGCTCTGGCACTATCATCTCCAAAGAGTGTTGATCCTACAAACAAATTCACAGCTGAAAATTTCAATGAGATGCTGACAGGCACATGGATGCCCTTGTGTAAGTCTGTCTGTGCAAGCAGACACCCAAAGTGAAAACTTTTTTGCTCTGGGGACTTGAGAATCAAAATCAATCTGTAGCACAAACAATGAAGAGACAGAAAGACACTACAAATCTGTCTGCTTTTTACTATCCACACAGTATTAGTAACACATGTAATACTTTTCTTGTAGTTTAAATATATGGAGTGAAATTCTTGCCCCAGTGAATTCAGTAGGAGTTTTGCCATGGACTTCAATAAGGACAAAATTTTCTCCCAGGGCTGGTGTGATTTGCAGCCAGTCTTTTTCCCTATAAAACATGTGATGACAAAAGCCTGTACTTCCATTCCAAGGATGGATCAGCACCCTGCAGTAATTAAAATTGCTGTAGTATATCATACTTATCCAGTATATTGTCTGAAAGACCATAGTGGAGAAACATTTTTTACTTTATGCGCTATAAATAACTAAACTTTACCAGAAAAAATTCCAAACCCAAACAGTTTTAAGACATTTTGACTTAAAGTCTACTTCTAAACGAATCTCTAAATGAATGAAAATATGTATGCAGGTATCTCAGTAAAGAGCACACTTTCTCAGCCTACCTAAAGGTAGGATTTTATCTTTCATTAAAAAGAGAACTAGTGCTAAAGTCCAAACACATACATATGAACATCTCACATGCTAATATGAAAGAACAGGCTGTGATGGAAGCATGAAAAGCAAGTGTTTGTTGTCATGAATATTGCTGAGATTTGCTGGGAAAGGGGAACCTCATTCCATTCCATTCCTATCAGTCAATGCCAGTGCCAACAACAGATGCCAAGAGGCTGGAGAGGGATCACAGGTCAGCAGAAGAGCAGATGAAGAGCAGCACAAAGGAATTTCTGCCACTCCAGCCACCAGGGTTCATTTTAAATGTCTCTATGAAAATGCACATAGGACAGCATGAGTTAGAGATGTACACACAACTGCAGGGCTATGATCTCACTGGCATCATGGAGACATGGTGGGATGGGTCCTGGGACTGGAGAGTTGGAATGGAAGATACAGGCTCTTCAGGAAGGACAGACAGGGGATGTGAGAAGGGACAGTCACTTTCTATGTCAATGACCATCTGGAGTGCACAGAGCTCAGCCACGAGCCTCAGGCGAGGAGCCATCCAAAAACTCAGGGGTCAGGATGAAAGGAAAGGCAGGGACAAGTGACACTGTAGTGGGGGTCTGTTACAGGCCATGAGGCCAGGAAACATGAGTGGATAAGGTACTCTACAGACAGGAACAGCTCCACATTCACAAACCTTGGTCCTCATGGAGGACTTGAGTCACCCCATTATCTGTTGGAAGGACAGCCAACAGGGCTTAAGCAATCCAGAGGGTTCCAGAAATTCAGTGATGACAACTTCGTTCTCCATGTGACAGAGGAGACAACAATGAGAGGTGCTGTTCTGGACTTCATTCTCACCAACAAGGAGAGCTCAAGGCAATCTGGGTTGCAGTGACCAAGAAATGGTGGAATTTGAGTCTCTTAGGGGAGTGAAGCATCCTGGATTTCAGGAGAGCAGAATTTTGCCTCTTCAGGTCCACTCTCATGAGACCCCACCTGAAGTTCTGCATTCAGTTCTGCAACCCTCAAAATATGAAGGATGTGGAACTGTTGGAGTGAGTACAGAGACCACAAAGATGATCACAGAGAGCCCTCTGCTATGGAGACAGGCTGGGAGAGTTGAGGTTATTCAGTTTGGAGAAGAGAAAGCATTGGGGAAACTTTATTGTGACCTTCCTTATTGTATGCTTGAATGGGGCCGATGAGAATGAGGAGGACAAACTTTTCAGCAGGGCTTGTTGTGACAGAACAAGGGTTAACAGCTTTGAACGGAAAGACAGAAGGTTTAGATTAGATATAAGGAAGAAACTCATTACTATGAGGGTGGTGAGGCACTGGAACAGGTTGCTCAGATAAGCTGTGGATGCCCTATCCCTGTAAACAATCAAAGTCATAATGGACAGGGCTCTGAGTAACCTGATCCACCCGAAGATGTCCTTGTTCATTGCAGGGTGGTTGACCTCTAAAGGTCCCTTTCAACATAACCTATTCTATGATTCCAGAATCTTTAAGGTCCCTTCCAACACAAACCATTCCGTGATCTTACTGTTTGCATTATGATTTCAGATTTCATAGAAACAGCCAATGATAAATATCAGAAAAGAGTTTTAGAGAATTAATTCTGTTTGTAAACAGAGACAAGATGTAAAATATTTAACAAGCTGGATATAATGATTAACGTTGCACTCTAACATTGTAAGGCTTTTGAGAAAGAGCTAATACTGGACTAGCTTAAACCATGGTTCCAAATCCAAAAGATTCTGACCCCTGTTACAGCAGGAAATGGAGATGTCCAACATTCCTAAACAGAAAGGCCTTTTACAGATTTTAGAACTTCACTGTGAGATGGAAAAACTTAAGATACCAGAGCCTTTTTCTTTTCTGACTTATGCTTTTACATTTAAAAAAAAACTGTGCACAGAGATTCCAGATAAGACTTAATTTCTTAAATATTATGTGTCCAGTGCACAGAGGCATGGACAGTGTCCTGAGCAAAAAATTCTTTCCTTGAGAGGGTGGTAAGATTGATTTTTACTTGAGTATCTAAAATTCATAAATAGATTTAGTAAGATTTTAAGAGAGTATGAATTAAGACCACTCAGGTGCTGTCAGATCTGCATAATCCAAAATGTGTACCTGCACAGACGCCCAGAGTGTTCATTAACGTCTGCAAGAGGCTGTGGCTTTTTCTTCACATACAGTCTGCAGGTTTGGGGCCTGTTCAGTTATTAACTGATATGAACCATAGAAAGAAATAACGTTAAAAACCTGTAAGATCATTCAGTTTGTCTCTTCAAAGAAAACTAGATGATTTAGCAGGTTTTGTTCCCATCTCTCAGCTCCTACTAAAAACCAAACTTTTTGATCTATAGCTCTTCACAAATACAGTATTTTCAACATGAAATGGAACTATGTGGACTTAGCTAATTGAAATTACTATAGTTCTAATCTGAAGATGGTTACTACTTTTCCTATATGATCATTCTATTCTCTATTACCCCCACTCATGCACTGCCATGCTGAAGAAAGGGGAATTTACCCGTGGAGTGGCAAAGTCTAAGCTTCCCTCTGAGGTGCTTTTACCTTAGTTTTAGATTAGAACAGGAGTTGAATCTCCCTACTTTTCCCACTTAGCCTGCTTGGGTCAGCACTGCAGCACACAAATTCTTTGGAATGAAACTATTTCAAATGCTAGCAGACATCCAGGCCATGTGACTATACTAGAGCTAGTCTTAAATAATCCTCCCTCCCTTTAAACATGTTGACTTGCATATTGGGTGACCAGCACCACTCAATTAACTTTGCAGACCTGCTCTGATTGTGCCAGGAACTGTTGATGTAGAGGAGTCTCTCATCCTGCACAGCAGACACAGCTACCAGGGTAAAAATGTAGTGCAGGGTTTTCTTAAGCACAACTCTGCACCATGGACCTAAATGATGTTTTAGATAACAGAGTGATGCGAACTTACCCCAGAGCCCCATCCATACAAACTGCACGGCAGAGAAATTCAATCTCACCACTAATATGGGTCTGTATCTGCACAGCAGTACTGGTGGAGGTATAATCTGTATGGCAAAAATCATCTATTTTTGAGGGCCCCTACTAATAAATTCTACCTTTTACTTTGTCCCACTATTTAACAACTCTCACTTTGTTCTTGTAAAATGGACACATTTTGACATAAAGGGCAAACCTTTCTGCTCTGACACTTATTGGCACTGAAATGTGCAATGTCTATTTTAAGAAGCAACAAGTAATCAAAGGTGTCCCTGCCCATGACAGGAGGGTGAAACTTGATGATCTGTAAGTTCCTTTCCAACCCAAAGCATTCTATGATTCAATCTTCTGCTACTGAAAGTATTTTGTAAAAGCTGTTTCTACCCTCTGCTTTCTGATATGTAAGCTGCTTGAATTACTGACCAATTTCATATAAGAGATGATATTAACATAGTTTAAAAGATGCGGAGGTGGTAAAATTGACCTGTGACTTAGTAAACTATCTGAAATGACATTTTGACTGTGTATTGAGTAAATAGGTGCTGTAAATAGATTGAAAATATTTCAAGAGTTACTTTAGGTTACCTGAAAACACTGAAAGTAGTTTCAGACCGTGCGATAAATGTGATGACCCTTCTGGTGAAACTCTCCAGCACATGCACCCTCATATTTCATTGTGGGTCACCCTGAACTGATCATTCCTGTACTCCTTCCTTCTATCGAAGGAACACAAGTGTTATTTCTAAGCATCCCGCTGAATTTGTGGCTGTTCCTGCCACCTCGTGGCAATTGCTCAGCTTAACAGAAACACAAACTAAGAACACATCAAGGACACACTTTGAAAGACAAAGTAGGAAAACGGGCACAAACTTTTGTTTTCAGATGACTGTTTTGAGTCCCCTTGTTTTTTCAAGTTTTTTTGACTACTACAAAGAAACAGCAAAACTTTCAGATTGACTTCAGGGGAAAAAAAAAGTGTTACACAGATCTTGTTACTTGAATGTTTCAGAAGAGACACTTATTTTCCCAAGAAAACATAACATAACAACATGATTATCTTTATATCCCTAATTTGTAACTATAAACAATATTGCTTAAACAATTAACGTGGGGTGATCTGGATAAAATGGCCTGTTTATTGTGAGATTTCTCTTAGGCAGAGGTGCCTTCACTCTTCATTTTCAGAACACTGAAATGTCTTGAATTTCTGCTGTCACCAATCACTCAGACGCTGTGTTACGTACATCTTCCCTTTCAAAGCTATTTATTTAAAAGAAATGCATAAATTCTATGACAAGGAATGCTGCAGTGCTTTTTAGAAGAGCAAATGATTATATACAATAAAAAATGTTTCTGGCAATCAGAAGCCACTGATGTATTTGTAGGTTTGCACAAGAATCAAGCTGAGAGGGATGGAGCAGAGACATGAAGTGCTTCCTCTTCTCATATACTTTAGCATGTCATGAACTAACCCAATCCCATAGGAGACACTTCAAAGTACTTTGTTTTGTCCTTCCTAAAAATGAGGAAGTGTATGTTATCTATTTTAGAAACAATTTTGATAATAATATTCAGAAACAATCTTAGCAAAACTAAGGACAGATCCCAGAATAGTCGTTGGGATTTAAAAGTGGGATATTGATGTCACTTAATTCTTCTCTCCCCATGTGGAATGAAAGCAGGTGTGATCACTAGATAATTCTTTGTGAAGGTCAGGTGTTGCAAATGGGACTCATTCTAATCAGCACACAGAACCAGCTCTATGTTCAGCTATTTAGTCACCCCAGAAGGAATTGTTGAGGAGATTAAGATCTAAACCCTTTTTTATTTTCACACTCTCACCCTCTTGTAGTCAGTGCCTCCTGCCTTCCTTAGGGACAGAAGGTTACCTGATTTTGGCTTTTTTTTTTTTTTTTTTTTTTTTTTTTTTCCCCACATGGAATTCACTTAGACTCACTTTTAAAATAAAACTAACAGAGGAGAAAATGCTGATAATTCCTCTTCTCCTTTTATATGCTATCCTACAGATTGCAACCTTCATCTGCCATTTTTTTACTGCTCAAATCAAAGCAAACACATATTTACCGCCTACCAAGAGCAATTTAAGAAGTCTGCAAACTATTTTTGGTGTTTAGACTGGTCCACATTATCCAAACCCCATCCTTTGGGTACTATTATTTTTCAGTATGCCCCTCAGTTTTTACAAAAAAAATAATAACTTTGCCTTATGTTCCCTGCCCTCAAAGCCAGTTTTCCTAGATGTTGGAAGTTAGCTAGAATGATGATCAGATATTATCTGAGTTCAACAAGGTGCTCTCTCACACAGCACTATATTCTACATCCTGGCAGGCAGCTGGCAGCAGAGCTTCATTTATGATATTCTGAAGAAAACTTTTACTTTCTTTAAACTAAACTTCATCCTCCCATCAGCAAGAAGACTTCTTTAATTTTAGGTTTTCAATAGCTATTTTAAAGCATATACAGAGAGAGTCACAGCAGAATTTTCCTGATAAGAAAGCATTTCTGAGTGGACACAAGTATATCGGAACACATCTTGTTCAGTAGTTTGATATAGACAAAGAACAACCTGAGGTTCACTTCTGGGGTTTTGTCTTAGTCAAGATTTTTTAAGAGAGTAAATCCTCACATGACAAAATTATTTTTCAACTGTATTTTATTTTTATCAATGAAAGATAAAAATTACTTACTAGAGTTTGTTAACCATCCATACTTGATAAAACAGCAAAAACATTTAAGGAGTTCCTCACAATAATGACAAGGAGGGAAAACATTTGGAATAACAACACCATAAGATTTTTAAAGTTCAAGAAAGTGAAAAAGATCAGAGTTAGCCATATTACTTTCATAGTACACAACTCTGGGAAACCCCCCTGAGATCTAGTACTAATCAATGTGGATTGTGTAGTTTCAGCAGCATTTTAAAACATCTGCAGTTCCAATGTAAACATTGAGTTTTTGCAAGTTTGCTGAAGTATTCGATAAGGATGTTCTGGGATATTGCAACACTGATTTCTGCTTTAGGCTATTACATGCTTCCTGATTGCTTCCAATGACCTATAGTGACTCTTCATGGCTAAAGTGTTATTGAAGGACCTCACTTCTGAGATCTGGCAGTGTTTTATGCATACTTGGTACTTCCCAATGGGGATATCAAACCTGGGAGAAAAAAAAAAAAAAAAAATCAGACAATTTCTGGGCAAAATGTATCAAACATCACCCCCACCCCCGCTCCAGTGTCAGAAAAGGCCTATTCTTTCATTGGCTGTAATTATGTAAATTTCAAATAAATTTTGGAACAAACTCATTACTAGCAAAATTTTCCCCTTCAGAAAAATGCAAGAAAGCTCCAGCATCCTATTGTCCCTGACAGATTGTCTGGTTATAACTTCTGTTTTTCCTTCCTCTCCACATCCCCATCCTACATCCCAGCACAATGAGCAGGACACACTGTGTTCCACCATGAGTATCTGCCTGTGGTTAAGGTAAACACTGAAGAGAAATGGAACACATTTTTAAAACCACCTCAAGCTGCAAGATTCCATTTTTGAGTGCTCTAACCAAAAGGTCACTATGTTACAGCTACCATTACCACTGTAATTTCTGTAGGAAAAAACATACGTGTCTCTGCCTTTAAAAAAGCAGTGGTAGCACTCTGCCTTTAGGACTGACTTCAGACTCAATCACCAGGAAAAGCATAACCATACCCCACAGCCTGTTATAGTATTTTGTACTCAGAAGTTCTAGACTGTTCCTTATCGAGGTTTCTGAATTGCCCTTAGGCAACATTTTCTCTTCACAATATGGAGAATTACAGTATAGAACCTTGGGTTCTAGATTTCAGGCAGAGGTTCTAATCTTGTAAGAATCTAACTTCTTTAAAAGATCTGGTTTTATCTTCCCTGTCTAAATATGGTACTAATGAAGCCCATTCTTACATAACTCTGACTAACTAGGCTATGCATATAAAATCTGATCATCTGACACCAAGCAAAACTACACAGATAAACTAGACACTTTATCCAGAAACATGAAACTAAAGTTCCATCAATGATAGACCTCTATAACCTTTTTTCTGAGTAGCTCTTACAAATACTTGACCCTAATAAACACAATGATTTAGCTGCAAAATCAAATTAAGAGCTCCTGTAAATGTCATGGTTAATCCAAGTAGCTACAATACCACTTGAACCATGTATTATACAGACTGTAATACCTGTCTTTGGGGATTACTACATCTCCAAGTATTACAAATCCAGCTTTTCTCTCTTAACTTCGCAAAGCATAACTATGGTGCAGCAACGCTGACCTTCTGGGAAATCAAAGCACAAAAATTGAAGATAAATCCTTAGAAATTATTACACAAGCTCTCTTTCTCGAGCGCAATCAGTTATGGATGCTGATATTTATAGGAGTATACTTCATATCAAGTTTCCTTGTGACCACCTCAATTTATACTCTTTGTAAAATAATCCCAAATAATATAAAAAAGCAACACTGCCTCTAAGTCCCTAGGAAAAAAATAAAAATAAAATCTGCCATACAAGCAGAAACAAGTTGGGAAGCAGTTTGCACTCTCTTAAGATGTATTTTTCTCAACCTAGAGTATTTCTTTTTGCTAACATTAAAAATAAGAGCTCTCAAATCCTCTTCGGGAGCTCCAGGAACTTCTACGACCCACAGGCACTTTTCTCTAAGCTCACGTGAATTCTTAAAAATACACCTGCAACGAGCAAACGCAAAGAAAACAGAAGCAAGCTGGCGACCGAACAAACAAACAAACAAATAAATAAATAAAGCACAACTCCGGAAGGAAAGCGAACCAGGCCGCGGCGCCCCGCGGGCAGGCGGGACCGGGACTCGAACCTGCGGCCCCAGCGCTCGCCGCGCGTTCTCGCAGCCGCACGCCAGTGGCCACAAAGCCCCGGGCCGCGGCGCTGCGCACGCGCCGTCCCGGGCAGCACGTTCCTGCCGCGCTTCGCGCCGCCATTTTGGGCGTGCGGCGGTGCCGGGTCCCGCTCGGCGCTGCTGCCCGCGGCCCTCAGGCGGCGGCTGAAGGGCGCCGGGGGCTGAAGGGCGCCGGGGGCTGAAGGGCGC
>CM031859.1:7248202-7326780 GCA_018697195.1 Certhia americana | reverse complement strand
CCGGGGGCTGAAGGGCGCCGGGCTCCGCTCCCGATCGTTCCCCCTTGGCGGCTGCAGCCTCTGCCCCTGCTCGCCTGCCCGGCTTCTCTCAGGTGAGTGCGGTGTCAGATAGTGCCGGTCAGAGCGCCTGCTTTGGAGCGCAGGTAGCTCCGCCTGGACCCTGTGTCCTGCACTTGGTTGCATTTAAGAGTCCTTTAGTTATGGAATGGGTTGTCTGTAAGTTAGTGATGCATGATAGAAGTATGCACTTTGATGGCTGAAGAGTTGTAAACAAATACAAATGTGTGACCACTCCTGCTTAGAAAATTGGTGGTAGGCGCCTGTGTGGGTTCCTCTGGATGGTTTGGTTTTTTCAGCTTTCAGTGAAGAAGGAAAAGCCAGACTCTGCTTTTAAGCGGGGTGGATTCAGTTCTGTAATTTTTTTTGTTTGTAATATAAAGGTTGTAGTTTTGCTAAGTATGGGGACCTTTTCCAGGGTGTGTTTGTCAGGTAGGAGGAGGATTTAGAGAAGCACAGAATGGTTTGTGTTGGAGGGAACTTTAAAGTTCATACAGTTTTAACCCCCTGCCATTGCCAGGAACACTTCTACTGGGCCAGGTTGCTCAGAGTCCCATCCAATCTGGCCTTGAACAGTTCCAGGGATGGGGTATCCACAGTGTCTCTGCACAACCTGTTCCAGTGCTTCACCACCTTCACAATAAAATATTTCTTTGTAATATCTAATCCATACCTACTCCCTTTCCGTTTAAACACATTTCCCCCTTTCCTATTGTTCTGTGCCCTTGTAACAGGTCCCTTTCCAGCCCCTTTAGGTATTATAAGGTGCTGTAAGGTCTCTTTGGAACTGTCTCTTTTCCAGGCTGAACAACCCAGCTCCCTTAGCTTGTCTCCATAGGAGGGATGCTCCAGCCTTCTCATCATTTTTGTGGCCTCTAGTGAACTCGCTCCAACAGGTCTGTGTTCTTCCTGTGCTGGGGAGCCCAGAGCTGCATTCAGCACTTCAGATGGGGTCTCAGTAGAGCAGGGCAGAGGGGCAGAATCCCCTCCCTGGACCTGCTGCCCACACTACTTTGGATGCAGCCCAGGTTCTGTTTGGTTTCCTGGACTATGAGTGCACAGTGCTGGCTCATGCTGAGCTTCTTGTTAACAAGCATCCCAAAGACTTCAACTTCAGAGCTGGTCTCAGTAACAGAAGTAGTACAAAAATTTAGTTTACGTGTGTTTTTCTAATGAACTTTCTACCATCTTTCCTCATAGAGAGATACAGAGTTGTTAATTGCTGGGGCTTGTTTCCTTTAGAAGACGTGTTACGAATGAAGGTGGAAAGGTGAGTAAACAGTAAAAGGCCATTTTCTGAACTGTAAAAATGTGGCTGTATCAGTGTGGTGCTGTTACTCAGGCTGTGATAACAGATAGGTGTTAATGCACAAATTGTTTTATTTTGCTATGTGTTAGTGCAAATAGGGCATAGTTTCAGTGAAGGGGAAAAAGAAGGGAGCAGTTTCAGGCAGAACCCTTCTAAAGTTTAAATCTCTGTAGTGATCAAATATTTCTTCAGGCAGACAGAAACAGTTCTTTTAGGCTGTTTTCTTTCATTAAAAACACCCAGATTTTCACTTTCTGTTACAGAGGAAGGTGGAAAAAAGGGGCATTGTTGAAGCAGGAATTTGTGAGATCTGGATTTGATACTGCTTTTACTGGGAGGAATTTTTTTTGGTGTTCACTGATTTTGTTTCTTTGGGTTTGTTTTTTTTTGTTGTTGTTTTTAGAAGGTAGGCATCTTTCATCCTGCTGCTCTACTGCTTTAAGTAGGGGTGCTCATTTATTAGAGGTATGTGGCGGGGGTAGTTTTTTTGTTTTGGGGTTTTTTTTGAGGGGGGAGGTTAAATTATTTTTTGAACTAGAATGATAGGGATCAATATTTTTTCTGAAGATAGGTTGTGTATTCACTAGCTACTTCGTGTATGCTTGTGCTGAAAACTATCATGACAGTTTCACTGAAGATTTTTTGCAGGCTAAGGGGCATCTTGCCCTAAAACCTTGTAGTTGAAACTGTAAGTTTTGGTTCCATCTTTACATAAAATTCATAAGTCAAGATTATCTTTGTCCAGACTGTCCTTGAGTATTTATCCACTGTCTTTGCATTTGATGCTGTCTACCTCAAATTACTTTGTAAGTGCAGGAGTTCATTTAATGAAATTGCTTGATTAAATTATGATTATACACAGTTCTTTTGAAAATGTGAAGTCACAGATTCACTGAATCATTAACATATGAATTGAACTGGAAGTTGAGCTTCAAGGCTAGATTATAGATCAGAAAAGTACCTTAATGTTTTGGAGATATTTAAACTGTCAGAATTGGAGTGTTAAGACCATACAAAAGAGCTGGCACAGCTGTTACTCGATGAGCAGTGTAGAAATGTTGCACATAGATGATAATCTCAGTATGTCCTTGCAATTAATGAGAATCTTAAATATGCTATTGGTACAATTAGTACAGACAGCCAGAGTCAACAAACAGTAGAGTGTGGAGCTGTAACTTGTTGGGGATTTGAACTGATGTAGACAGAAGAAGCAGGGTGAGTAGGGAGTTAGTCCTTGGTCCTTTACATATTAAAAGGTCAGAGAAACAGACTGGAATACCTTGGTGTTATTGTTGGAGCAACATTTTGGTTAAAAATTTATCTCAAGTGTTAAGACCAGTCTGTACCCATGTGAGTGAATCCAGGGATGCTTTTTTTTCATGTTATCTGAGCATGTCTTTACTAAGAGAATTGTGTGGAGTATATCCCAGTTGCCTAAAAAATTGCATTCTTAAATGTTAATATACATTTTAGCCAGAATTTTAATAATACACTGTTAAACCATTTTGAAAACAAATGTCATGTAAGGAATTAGTTTTAAAGAAAAAATACAGAAAATTATCAAGATGATCATACTCCTCTTCTTTGCAGACAGGATGGAATCTCTGACTTCTTCACCAGACTCAGTAGATAAGAAAATGAAGATAACTCATGTAGAATGCCATCCTGAGTGCCTGGTTATAGTGTTCCAGGCTCAATACAACGTAGGATGTGAGCTTGACTATTTCATACTACAAAATGAAATACAACGTGTGTTCAAAGTGAAAGATGATGTCTGTGTTGGTGGATCTTGCTTGGTGGAAGACACAGAAGGAGAATGGCATAGAGGAAGAGTTCTGAGAAAGAAAGGGAATATCTATGAGGCTTTTCTTATAGACACTGGACATGTGTTGGCTGTTGAGGAAACACATCTTGCTGCTGCTTGTGATAAATTGTTTCAGCTGCCTCCAAAGGTGATTTTGGGTGTTTTTGCAAGCATACTTCCTCTTGGAGAAAAATGGGGTCCAAAAGCTGTTAACTATTTTTCATCTCTGGTAGGATTACAGATCACAGGTCATGTGAAGGCTGTTACACCATATCAGCTGTTTATTGTAGAAGTGCCTAAGATTATTACTGATGTTCTTGAACTGCAGCTAGGTAAATTTATTGATGGAGATTCATTTTGCCTTGTTGTAGAAACTTTAGGAGCATTGCCCCAAGGAATACTTTGTAAGAGAATGCCACAACTGTTGAAGCAGAAGTATCCATTCAGGGAGTTACTTACCTTAAATAATTCTGAGAAACCAACAGATTTTTGGCAAGTTCCAGATCAGCTCTTTCCGTGTCTATCTGTGGGCAGTAAAGAAAATGTAAAAATAACTCGTGCAGTAAGCCCAAATAAATTTTATTGTCAGATACAGAAATGGCAGAAAGAGCTGGAATGTTTGACAGGAGCTATGCATTTGTACTATGAAGCTCTTGCTGGAGAAAATACCACATCTTGTGATAGTTTAGGGCTGCTCTGTGCTGCCAAGAGGCAAAATGGACAGTGGCATAGAGGAGTGATAAAACAACTTCTCTCTGACCATGTGGAGGTCTGGTTTATGGATTTTGGCATTATTGAAGCTGTGCCACCTAGTTGTATTCAGAAACTGAAAGCAGAGTTCATGACATTACCAATGACTTCGTTTCCATGTACGCTGTCTTGTTTTGGCAGTCAGGATGAAACGGTAATAAAATTTCAGCTCAAGGAACTTACACAAGCCTTAATAGGACAAACCTCTGTGTGTGTCCATGTTGATTCATACAATAACACTGAACGCTTGTATTATATAACGCTGCAGAAACAAAATCTTGGAATTAGTGATGAGCATCCAGAAAACCAGAATGAGACAGCTGCACCATGTGTCTTGCTTTCAGAAACAAAAACCAGAAGTATTGCACTCAACCACAAAACAAGTCCTGAGAGAAACAATTCATCTAAGAATTATTCTGGAAACAAGGATAAAAAAACCTGCTTACCTGAATGGGATGTTTCTTTCTCCAGCCACTGCAAGAGAGAAGAGATGAAAATGAACTCTTTTTATGGAGCTTTTGTAGTGTATGTCGTAAATCCATCCGACTTTTGGATTCAAACATGTAGATACCAGAATGAGTTTCAGACCTTGATGAAAAACATTGCCTGCACATACAGTCAGTGTAGAGATGATGAGATGGTCCTTAAAAAGCCACAGCCCGGGGTGCTGTGCTGTGCCCGCTATAGCAGGGATGGGTGTTATTACCGGGGAGTTGTCACAAATGTGTTTCGTGTTAGTATTATGGTTTACTTTTTGGATTTTGGGAATACAGATACTATACCTTGTCACCATGTGAAAACATTGCTTCCCGAGTTTACTGATTTACCCGCTTTAGCTATGTGTTGTTCCCTTGCTTGCACATTTCCTGTTGATGGTGTGTGGGTTAAAAAAGAAACTGATTTCTTTAAAAACATGGTGTTGAACAAACCACTGCTGCTTCATGTCATTGGAAAGCAAAACAACAAGTACATTGTTAATGTGCAGTGTCATACCGGGTTCCTGCAAGGAAATGTTGCCACGTGCATGATTCAAGCTGGTTTTGCTGAATATCGGATAAAGCCACCAGATTCTGTTCTAAGGGCAGCAAAAAAACGGCACAATGGGAATCACCTCAAATGTAAAAAAGAAAAAATCAGTGCAGAGAACCCCAGTAATATTTGCAAACGTAAAGTATCTGGAAATGGAGACATACTTCAGAAGGAAAAATCTTTAGATGTGCCACCAATGCCTATAGAATCTATTGTGCCATCCTGTTTAGGAGAAGCTGCTGCCTCTAAAATGCATAAATCGGTATGTGAGGAAAAACTAGCTTATAAAGAGCTTGTGTTTAAACCAGGAGCTGTTTATGAAGTGGTATGTTCTTGCATTTTTTCCCCAGCAGATTTTTCATGTCAGCTGCAAAGCAAACTGCCGCAGCTAAATAACTTAATGGGACAAATTCAGACTTACTATAAAGATCATACCAGTCCCTACAAAACTGGACAGGATGCCTGTGTTGTTAAGAGTCCCAAAGATGGGAAGTGGTACAGAGCAACTGTTACACAGCAGGTATCCACAGATGAAGTTGATGTGGTTTTTGTAGACTATGGTTATCGGGAAAGAGTTTCACTTAAAGATGTTCAGGGTGTTCTTCCAGATTTCCTAACTCTAGAGAGTCAAGCATTTCGATGTGGACTTAAAAACGTAGTCTTACAGATTGACTCACTTAAGTGGTCTGAAGAAGTACATAGACAATTTGAAGATTTAATAGCTTCTGCTAGAGGACCACTGACTTGCACCATTTATGCTCTTGTTCTTGTGAGCCCCAACTGTTTATGCAATGTAGTTGACTTACAGACTCCACTTCGTAGTGTAGAGGAATTCCTCAGAGAACATGGTCTCGCTCAGTCTGAATGTGTTGGACTGAGAAACCTTTCATCTTTGGGTTCTCTGTACAGTTTTTTCTATTCATCTTTTAATATTAAGATTGGAAGTGAGGAGGAGATTTATATAACTCACATAAATAGTCCTTCAAAGTTCTATTGTCAACTCAGTCGAAACACTGAAACTCTTGAGGCATTGATGAAGAAGGTTAGTGACGTAAGTAAAACGTCAGGTAATGCAAATTATCATAGCAATACACGACTATGTATAGCCAGATACGTGGAAGATGGTCTCTTTTACAGAGCTTTGGCTTTTCCTGTGGAAGCAACATCCTTTCTGCGGGTTGACTATGTGGATTTTGGAAATAGGAGTATGGTGGAGAGAGACCAGTTGATGCCTATTCCAGATTCTGCCACTGACCTACTATTCACACCCATGCAAGCTATTAAATTCTATCTGTCAGATCTTAGGGGGGCAGAATTTTCAGCAAGAATCACTGCATGGTTTGTGGAAACATTCATTGGTAAACTGCTGAAGGCTGTAATTTTATCCAGAGAATCAGATGGAAAGATTTTTGTGGAGTTGTATGATGGACAACTCAAAGTAAGTCAGAAAATTAAAGAAAAAGTATTGGAAGAGTTGGCACAGGAAAGCCATATGGAACAATTTAGAAGTAATGCAGTGAAAGATGACAAAGAAATTAATAAAGTAAGTGTTAAAGATCCTGAAATACTTAAATTGAAAACTGAAGTGAAATGCCAAGTCTATGATGAGTATTTTCAGGCTGATGCTGGTGAGAATTTTGGAGATGAAGAGCAAACTGCCTGTAGCACACCAAAGTTGTGTAGTGGATTCTCAAAACAGCAAACTTTACAGGACAACAAAGAGCAAGGTTCTAGAAATACTTCCAGTGCTCTTCTGGAGAATGGAGAAGAACCATGGATTGGACAACCTGCTTCTCACTCACTCTCTTACTCTGCTTTACATTCAAAGAAATTAACTGTAAGTGCTCTCTCTGAATCTCAGAATGAAAAACCAAATTGTACAGGTCAACAGGAAAGGAGTAGTAAAACAACACCTACGTTAATCAGTCTTCCTCAACGTGATATCCAGGTGAATGCTGAAGTAGAAGGTTATATTTCCCATGTGAATAGTCCATCCAGTTTCTATGTTCACTTTGCAGAGGATGAAAACTTAATAATAAAACTAGCAGATGACTTAAATGAAAGCTTGGAGAAAAGAGGTTGGGAGAATTGCTTAAATGAGCTCATGGTGGGGGATCTCATTGTTGCAGAGCACGACGCTGATTGTTTTTACTATAGAGCAGTTATTAAAACTCTGAAATCAGGAAACTCCTATGAGGTGGAATTTATTGACTACGGTAATGCTGCAGTTGTAAGTTCGTCAAAAATCTGCAGGATTCCAGAAAAATTCTTAGCTCTGCCAAGGTTTAGTGTTCATTGTTTCCTTAGCAGTGTAAAAGGTGTTCCTGATGAAAGCTGGACTAAAGAAAGTGCTACTTGTTTTGTAAGAACAGTAAGTGACAAGCCAGTAGCTTGCAAGTTCTTACAGCAACATGGAGAAAAATGGGAAATAGATGTAATTTGTGATGGAGAGTCTTTGTCTAACAGCCTTTTCCATAAAATAGACAACGTAAGGTGGAATAGCACATGGGTATTTGATTTGGAAAATAAACCTAAACAAAATGGTCATCCTCGAAAGTCTAAGAATAGTTTACGTGGCCAAAATAAAACAAAGGCTGCTGGGATGAAAAATACTTCTGTAAAACGCTTAAGTTTCCTTCATCAGGTTTTATATTCTGGACAAGTAGAAGCAGCAGAAGTAGTTAATATTTCAAAGAGTGGAGAATTTTATGTACAGTTACTTAAAAATCTGCGAATACTACATGAGTTAAATGTATTGCTTGACAAAGAAGCACAAAGAAGTGATTTGCTTAGCGTGGATGACATTGAACAGGGATTGGAATGCATTACACAATCTGAAAAGAACTTAAAATGGTATCGATCAAAAGTGATAAAGAAATTTGTCAGGGAAAAGTTAATGCTAGTTTTTTTTATGGATTATGGCACATGTGAGATGGTGTCCTTAAATAATGCAAAGATACTCAGTGGTGAGATTAAAAGTATTCCTAAACAAGCTGTTTTTTGTAGGTGGATTTGTTTTAAAAATCTGAAGAAAATTTACTTAGACCATGTAGTAAATGCACTCTTGGATTGTGAAGTAAGGATCTTGTTTTTGAGATACTTGAAATCAGCTGAGATCTGGGAGGTAGATATTTTAATAGGAGAAGTTACGCTTCAGGAGTATTTGAACCAGGTCTTAAGTCATTGTTGGACAAATGTTGAACCAGAAAAATGTAGTGATATAAACTGTAAGGAGTTTGATACGTCATTCAAGATAAATTCAGTCATGTGGATGCTGCTGCGTAATGGCAGAACATATCCTGGGTGTGCAACTGCAGTTACTGATCCTTCAAACTTCAGCATCCAGTTTGAAATCTTCTTTGATTGTATGCGAAACTTGTCTTTGCTGCTCTCTGACCTTCCTGACAACTTGCCATCTCTGCCAGAAGAACTCATAACACCTGGTGCTAGCTGCTTGATTGAGTTTGGGCAGGAAGCAGAGTGGTACAGGGCAGAAATTAATGAAGTAACAAGTCAGTCTGTCGTTCTTACATTTATTGACTATGGCTTTCTAAGGACCATCTCTTATTCTGATATCCATAAACTTAAAGTTGTTCCAGAAAGTCTGCTATACTTGCCACGCTTGGCACACTCTTGCTCTTTGCATGATACAGTTCCCGGCAAGGGGGAACACTGGAGTGAGGAAGCTATACTTTTGTTTCAGAAGCTTCTTCATAAACCGGGTCTGATATTTCATTTTATCCACTATGGCTCTGAAATGAAGTTGGAGGTGGATGTTCTGTGTGAGGATAGCAATCTGTCTGATGCCTTAATTGCTGCAGGCCACGCAGTCTGCTCTCACGGTAGGTGTTGTCCCATTCCAGTTGACAGACTCTAATCAGAAAAAAGAATTGCAAGTGAAGTGGCCAGATTCTAGTTACTATGCTTCCCTTTGTGAACCAGAATATAATTATGATGAAAATTCTGATTTTGCTGACAGAAGTCAGGCAAAGAAGGGAAACAAAAAAGCTTTTTGAAGCACAGCATTAGCTATAAAAAGGTTTCAAAGAAAGGAGTGTGGTAGAGTGGCTGCTGAAATACCATTAACAAAGGATCTGAGTTTACAACGCTGAAAGGAAGGAAAACATACAAAATATGGACAGTACTGTGAGGATGTTGGGATTTTTTGAGCATTATGATGACAAGAAAAGTAAAGTTGTCATAACACAGAGTAAATCTGCTACCAGAAACACTGAGACTTGTGATTCTGATGTTCTACAGTCTGGAAAGACAGTTTGTGAAGTTACTGTCAAAGAATTAGTTGAATAATCAGTAGGCTGCAGTTAGAAAAGCACTACTTCAAAGAAAACAAGCCAAACAACCTTTTTGTTGGAATGCTCTAGAAGTTAAATCTTTATTTGCAGTAACATCTGGTTTACAGTGGTGATGTCTCCATGTTTTGAGTGTTCAGAAAACAAAGATGCCAGACATAATCTTTTCTTTGTTTCTGATTCCAGAGTTTCCACATGAGAAAAGTTTTAATGTTTACTACGATTAAACCAAATTGTGGATCCCCATATATGGGAGAGACATGCATTAAGTTGTTTCCAATTAGCTCTTGATGCACAAATTACCCCTTCTGAAGGATGTCTTGGTATCTGAGTTGCATCATTTTGGGATTTTTCACTCTGCCGAGTGTGTGTGTTCCACTGACGTCTCTCCTTTGTCTTCCTCCCCATCTTCCCAAATGAAGAGAGGGAGTTTTCTTTAGGTGCTTAGTCAATATACTTTTATGTCAAAATATGGTTTGTATCTTAAAGGGAAACATTCAGAACCTTTTCTTTTTTTCTCCTTTGTGGGAGGAGGAAATTTCAGAACTAAAAAGTGATGGTAATACTCTGTACCTTAGAAGGGTAGTTTTTTTCAGTATCTAGTCTGAAATGACCAGAATTTGTCAGCTTTTTTTTTTTTTTTATTTATTTGCTTATTTATTTTATTTTTTTGCTCTCACCTCCTTCCTCAGTTGTTTGGACAAAGATAAAGTACAAAGAGTTGTGAAGCAGTGAGGGGTTTTCTTTGCTCTGTGATTGTTTGAATTTCAGTGAGAAAATGAATGCAACCCTAATGATAGACAACATATCTAATGCATCTAGCAGTAAACAAAATTTAACAACACATCCCCTTTGCCCCCTCCCTCCCCCCCCCCCCCCCCCCCCCCAATATCATGATGTATTTAATTAATGTGAAAATCTGAAAGCTTTATCTGGAAAACAGGGGTTTTAAAATTTTTTTCAGTATGTCTGGGAAAGTCAAATAAATACGAGGTGAGACAATGCCAGCTCATCTTTACAAAGCTCACTCTGCTGATGAATTATTCTTGAAGCTTATAATATTTTCATTGTACAAGTGAAAAATGCCCATTACTAACAAATCAGAAAATGTGCAAGATAAAATTTCTCAAGTAAATACTATTTAAAATATCAGTAGCGTTATGTTAATATAGTGATTAGAAAAAGGGGTGGAGTTTGTAACCATTTGTGATTATTTTCTTTATATTGGACTATTTCAGAATTTCAGGGTTTTTCTGCTTAAAATGATAAGCTTACCTGGCGCATTCTTTGTCAGTAGTTAGACATACTGCTGGCTGTTAGTATAAAACACAAAGGTTGTATTGTGCAACATTACTCATGTTGAGTGATGACTTTACACTTGCTGTGCTGGTTCATTGTAGTGCCTCATAGAGGCACTGACACTTACGTGATAATTAACACTGATTCTAACTTCTGGCTGTCTTTCAGTTGGAAAAATAGGATCTTGGTTCTTTTTAAAAATCATTTGGATATTCTAAATGCAGACATGTTGTGTACAGTAATACACAACTTTCATGTTTGAAGTAGATTTTTTTTTGCTAATGTATATTGTGCTTTAACTTGTATGTAGTTGTAGAATATTGCGTCTCTAATGTTACAAAATGGAGACCAGAAATGATGTATGAATAAGAAACAAATTAACAGCTGTGTGTGCTATTTTTATGTTCTGCAAATTGCAAATGTTAGATTTATTTGCAAGAATGTGTGTTTTGTTTCAACTTGTAATGAGACTAGCTCATGATAGTAATTCCTTTACTGAAGGTCTGATGCTCAAAATGCTTCAAGTAAAAATCAGATAATTGGAAGTATTTCAGAATTATACTGCATCTGTAAACATAAAGACTGTCTCGTTGCCACTGTTGATGCAGATTCTCAGAAGTGCATTATGAGGATGTGTTATGATCGTTAGATTAAGTTGCTGGGAGGTCTGGCTATGTATTTTATGCCCAGTTTTCTTTCTCTGGTGTGTACCTCTGCTGTTACAATATTTTCTTGTAAGAAGGAGAATCTATACTCAGAACCTGTTGGAAGAAGTTGTGAATTAATTAGGATGTAGACGTTTAGGTGTGTTTTCCTATTTGTTTTAAAGAGTGAGCATAATGCTGAACAAATGCAGTACTCTGTGTAACAGTAAATTTTTTTGATAAAATTTAATTTGAAAGTAATGTTTATCTTTTTTGTATTTATTTATACTGTATCATTGATGATGGTGATTATTTTTAATTCATGAAAGTGATAGAGAACCAGTTTCATTTGTTTGGAATTCAAAACATTCATGTGTATGCTGCCTTTTTGTCATGAATAAAATGAATACTAAAAATAATAAATAAAAAACGCTTATCTCCTCTGTGTAACTTGCCCTGCCTAAGACATTCTAAAGTTTTCTGTGACCTTTGCTCTTGGTGAATGCATTGGAAAACATCTGAAGCTACATCAGTATGTGTTGAGTAGGACTTCCAAGAGAAAGTACCTCTTGCTGATTCTGCTGAACATTTTTGGATGATTTAGGGGTAACTTTGCACTACCTCCAGAGGAAATGTGGTCAGATTTGAGCCACCAGAAATTGTGGGCCTGAGAGTTGGACACCAGATCAATGAGGATTCATGTAGGGAGAGAGGCAAAGAAGGAAAAGGCTTCAATGGAGGTAGGAGATGGGTGGTTCAGGTGCTTTGAAAGGTCTGACTAGTTATTAAATGTTTACATGGGTCAGCCAGCATAAAGTGTAGCTTTCAGGCAGGAATTGAGACTTCAGTGCTAAACAAGTGTGTTAAGATTAGTTTTCAGTAAACAGTTAGGAAATAAAGTGAGTATAGTGTTTGAAGAAGAGCTCCTAGAAACTAACAAATTATCATCTGTTTCATAAAGGCAAATTCAAGGATGAAAAAGAGCTTTTGACAGTGCTTTTAATTATCCATAATGTCCCCAGAGGAGTGTGTGTGTGTGTGTGTGTGTGTGTGCGCGCGCTTGAGGTGATGTGTTAGCTGCAGACTAAGGTCTGAGGTCAAATTTCACTCTTCCACAGACTACTGTGTTTCCTCCCCTTGATTCTTTGCTATCCCAGTGCCTTTTTTTTGCCCACACTCCTCCCAAATAAGCAGCCCATCCAAAATGTAATGGATGCATCTGGCCACAATGGCTGCATCTGAATTAGCGGACTCAGGGTCCACAGATAGCCAAGGGCTAATCTGAGCCATAGTGCTGGTCAAGGCTGGACTCAAACAGGTTTGGAACAAACTAACTGCTGTCATTGATATGCAGATAAGACTATGAGTCAATAATCTCACTCTGTAAGTAGCCGGAAGCCCAGGACCTCTTGAGGCTTCCTGCCAGGATCTCCTCTTGAGGAGGAGATACACCTCTCATGGTTATTCTTGAGGTTGAGAGATTACTTCCTGCAGCAGATTCTCAGTAAGTGAATAATAGCATGCTAAATTTTGGAATCTTAGCTATGTGATACGAAGGGTTGATTGTGCACATGCAGTCCTTTAGACATAAACTATTGACCAAGGCTGAGATTAAGTCTGAGTCCAGCTACAGCTAAATTCCCTTCTGAGAGGGAACTCAGGGAAAGCAGGGTTGTTCCTTTCTGAGACTCATGACTCAATAGGAGGGTCTCCCTGTCAGTTTTGTCTGACCCTGACCTCTATGCAGTAAATAATCAAGTGTATCTTGCTATCAGATTTTGTTAAACAACTCTAAAATTACCTTTTTTTTTTTTTTTAAATCAGTAAACATTTTGCTGCTTCTTTCTTACAAGTGAAGTGCATCACTATCTGTGATAAGGAAGCAACGGATTATTTTACCCATGAAGTTAGCACATTATACCAAGTTGTAAGAACCAGCTAATACCCCTGAAGGACCACAGGCAGCAGTCCAGAGGGAGAGTCTGGAGTAATGGATCAGTAGAAACACAATGAAATGTAACAGGAACAAATGGACATAAATTGAATGAAAAGTTTAGGCTGGAAAGCATGATATTTTCAGAATGAGGACAGTCAAGTGTTGCAGAAGGTTGCCCAGAGAGATAACACAGTCCCCATCCTTGGTACTTACCATCACACAGCTGGATAAAGTTCTGAGAAACCTGATTTGGCCACCCATCTGACCTGATTCAGAGCAGGAGCTTAATTAAGGGAACACTAGAGGTTCCTCTTCACTTGAATTTCCCTGTTACTGCTGTAGCTACTCTTTGTGCCTTAGGCACATCCAAAGCCTTGCTTTGACTACTCAGAAGAGATCAGGGTCCTTCCCTGGCAGATTGTGTTGTCTCCCACTTACAGACAACTCCTGTGTAGATGCTGCAGAACATATATGCAACACAGAGGTACAAGAAAAGGGCAGAAAAACTTCTTCCTCAGATAGCCAAGGAGTTGTCTCCTCATCCCTTCTGAGTAGCTCTGATATTGTAAAAATACTTTACTGGCTGATTTGAGAGTGGGAATAGCAGAGACTGGGAAAGCTGCTCCAGTTACAGCTGGGAATAATTTTTAGCATCCAGTGTGTGCAGAGCAACAGGAAACACTTGACATGAGAGAAGTTTGTCATGCCCTTCACTGCTCTCCTGATTGCCCTGGGAGAGGTGTGTATGGTGGCAGTGTCCGTAAAGGCACACAGGGATGTGCTCCTGCTCCTGCCTGTGTGTGGGAGGTGGATTGTTCTGATGGATCCTGGGAGGTGTACTGGCACCTGCTGGCCCTGTGCACTCAGGGGTTGCTCCTGGAGCACCTGCAGGGACCACCCCACCTTAAATGTCCTGTAAGTGAAGATCTCTGCTTATGTTCTGAGTAAAGATGAAACCTTGGAGCAGAGCATTCAGCTCTCCACTCTTCAGCACGGAAAAGACATAGGCCTGTTGGAGCAGGTCCAGAGGAGACCGTGAAGATGCTCAGAGGGCTGAAACACCTCTCCTATGGGGACAGGCTGAGAGAGCTGTTTGGATAAGGATGGGAACCTCCTAGCAGCCTTCCAGTACCTAAAGCAGTAAATGATGAAGCTGGGGAGAAACATTTTAGCAGAGCCGGTTGCAATAGGCAAGTTTTAAACTAAAAGAAGGTAGACTTAAAGTAGATACAAGGAAAAGGGTTATTGCAATGGGGGTGGTGAAACACTGGCACAATCTGCTCAGAGAAGTGGTAGATGCCCCATCTATGGAAACATTTAAGAGCAGTTTGGGCATGGCTCTGAGCAACCTAATGTAGTTGGAGATGTTTGTGCAGGGGGATCAGGCTACATGAGCCTTGAAGATCTCATGATAATTAGGAGATTAAGAGAAAAAGGTTAGAGATGCTATTTTAGGGGAGACCTGATACAAGAAACTGTTTGGTGGCAAATTCCTGTTCTCTGCAGAGAAATAGATGCTGTATTTGCAAGCTGGTTATTCCAAAGCACTTAAAAATGCACATTTCCATTAATGTCCACTAAATTTCTATTTCTCAATTATTTACACAGTTTAAAATCTCATCTTTTTTTATTTCTCTTCAAGAATCAATTTTTCCATCATAATAAGCATTGTGAAACAAAATCATGGAAATATTTAGTCAGCTCTGAACTAACTTAAGGGACAGCTATCTTGATTCCTGCAGTTTTAATAAGAAAGTTTCTAGGGCTACTGTGCCTAGATCTGCATAATGAGGGAATTAAGATGGTGATTGCAGCATAATTTTTAGTGAGCAGTAAACATTAGGAATCCTACTGGGTGACCCTGAAATATAATTAGGCCTAGTTCTGTGAAATTATTTTTCTGTGAATATAAAGAAATGGAATAAAAGTGGGGTTTAAATGGGTTTAATATTCTTTTTATTTTTGTACTTTAAAGGAATACCAAAGTGTTAAGAGGGAAAACACTATTTGACAGACTTTGATTAATTCTTTAGTGTTTAATCACCTTGATTTCATAGGAGTTTGAACTTAACGCATAATATATGATCAAGCCCTTTAATTATGTTCATTTTCTTTTAAGCCATGGAGCCATTGATCTCTAATCTGACATTCCATATAACATGGAATTTCACTTACTTTTGCATTAAGCCAGTATTCCCCCTTCTGCCTCCAAGGGTTCAAGCCTTCATCTCTCATTTCCCACCTTCAAGTTACTCACCCCCTTGAAGCTGTTTTACTGTACTAAGAAGTATTAAAGAGCTGTGATATGTCTCTCTAGCCACAGGAGTCAAGCCTAGTAACTAGACAATTTCTTGAGCAGGGGAAAACCTATGCTCCAGTTTCTCCTCAAAGGAATTCTTAAGAATTTTTATATGAAAAACTCATTGATGAAACAACTCTGGGAGCAGATATTAGGAGTTTCATAATCCTGTCATGTTCACTGCACATTGCATCCTTTATTTCCCCTAATTAATCTTGGATCCTTTTCAGCAAAGCAGGACACCTTCAGCAAGAGAGAGAAAATAGCTGATAGCGCTTGGATTAAACCACACACCTGAAAGAAATTAAAAGTAAGAAAAGGGAAAGACCAACTTAGGTCTGATATAGCGATTTAACTTCGCATTTTTTTCACTTGGATTGACTGTACCAGCCTACTTCATAGTAGAATGTATCCTCATTTTCTGTTCTAAAGGATAAGGTGTAGTAGAGTATGAGGCAAATTAAGCTTTAGTTTTATAAGAGTCTACAGGGCTGTGTATGAGTGGATGGAAGAAACTCCCTGCAGCATAAGTTGGCTAAAGAAGGGTGGCCTCTCAGGTACCTCTGGGCAGTGTTTCTGTTTGGCTGGTTTAAGCATTTCTCCCTTTGGACTCATGAGTCATTAAGAGCGTATCCCAAAACATCTGCCCTGTGCCATGGGCTGTGGAATCTGCTCTGATAGCCAGATGGAAAAGTTAAGTGAAACTCACTAGGTCTTATTTTGGGCCTAATGAGATGTAATGCCTTAAAAAAGTTTATGGCACAAGATCCAGGAAAGGGCTTGTGTAGTATCTAACATTTGGGTTTTGTGTTCCAAGCACAGAAAGGGGAAAATCTGATCTCTCAATGTGGGATTTAAAACAGTCTACATATTGGTCATAGAAAAACATGAGGATGAGAATATATTTTAAGTTTTGCACCCTTCCAGAACAAGGTGCTTTGTGTGGAGTGTAAGTGTCTCTGCAGTCTTTACCTGACCTGCACATTGGAAAATAGCTCATGCAACACAGTGAACAGTTGTTCATAGAACACATCCACCAGTTAAGAAGATAATGCTCATTTTTCATACAGTGTGTGCTGTTTACATCACTTCCTCAGCTGTTGTGAGTTCCAAGAAAAAGTTCCTACTAAACCCATAACCACAACCTGGAGAAAGTGCCTGCAGACTGACATTTTGAGAAAGAACAGTTTCCCCTCTTTCTGAAGCTGTGTTGCAGTGCAGCAAGGCATTTGGAATTCCTTGTGCCAAAGAGGAAGGGGTATTATTTGGTAGCCTAGCTGCTAGGGTACAGAATTAGAAAGATTAAGGTATGTGCTATAAATGCTTGCTTCTCTGACCTGTTCATTACTTTGTCTACAGTAGAGCAGTTTCAAGAGGAGTGAATGAAAAGGTTACTTATGCCGTTATGACTTGGTGATGGAAGGTATGTTTTTGGACACTGTCAGGCTGAAAACATCCACTGTTTTCTAGGTGAATAATTTAACTGTTACACTGCTGATGAGTGTTTGCTACCCTCTTCTCTGTGAACTCTTAAAAGATAAAAAATAGGTTAGGAGCACTAGACTATTTTATACAAAGTGGTTTCTCAGAGAAGCCTTTCCATAACCAGGGAGCCCTGAGGGGCAGAAAGAACATCTGCTTTTTGGTGCCTGTCCCCTAAAGGATGTCAGGTAAAAAATAGCCTATACTTGGATTTCAGCTGGCTGTATGTAGGGGGACTGAGCTGGTGAGACTGAAGTAGTTCAGGGCATGCTTGGGAGTATCGTTCCTGGTCCCTGGGGAATTGGAAAATCAGATAGGGAGGCAGCTTGTAATTGCAGGTGCCTGTAGGTACATCAGCTGGTGAACAAACATTGTTTTAAATAACAAGTTTGAGCCTGGACAATATAATTCTGCTTAATGCTTGCTATAAGATTTCATTACATTTAGTCCATACATGCAGTTAATTTTCTTCAGAAATATTCTAGTGCATTTTTAAAATAAAACTTACTGGTAGTGGGATTTTTTTCAACCAAAAAATTGATACTTTCTCATATCTGAAGATGGGTTAGGAAGATTGAGCTAGGGACCACTTTTGAGCAATGTGGGCACACACAGGACCAAGGGAGGGATGCTTACAGTGTATAAAAAGCAAAAATCCTTTTGGCATCGTAACAACCCCATGCAACAGTCCAAGCTGGGAACCGGCTGGCTAGGAAGCAGCTTTGCAGCAAAAAGGGAGGTGTATCCAAAATCAGATGTTTGTGCTTCTGATGGATGATGGGTTGAATATGTGTGAGCATTGTGCCTATGTGGTGAGGACATCTACCCATAGAATGGGCTGGGTTTAATCAGTCTTCAGCTGCCTAAACTGAAGGTACAGAAAAAACAACCAGACTGTTCTCAGGGGTGTGCAGTAGAAGAATTATGGACACAACTTGGAGCAAGGAAAATTTCAGGCAGGTGCAAGAGAAACAATTATTCCCAATGACACCAGAAGTGCACTGACACAGTTTGCCTGTGGCTTTTCCATTTCTCAGAGATATAAACCCTTGACTGAACATGGCGCTGGACAGCCTGTCCTGGCTTTGAAGTTGCCCCTGCTTTGAGCACAGGTTGCTGTCACAGGTTACCCTGGCACTTTGAGCAGGAGTCACACCAAATGGCCTTGAGAGGTCTAGTCCAGGCTAGGTTGCTCTTTGATAACTATTATTTTCTTGGAGTAGGAACAATGTCTTGTACACTGTGTCACTTTTAGGTGATTCAGTTTGGGAACAGGTGGTTTCTGTGTGGTAACTAAGCTTGGTCCCTTTTGGGCAACTGGATTAGAGCTTAGTACCAGACTTTATATCATATTCAGGCCAGCAGCTTCACACATGTGACACAGCACACAGGTAGTACAGACATACCCAGTTACCTTCCATGCCACTCTCCAGGTACAAACATCCTTTATCAGAACTATCAATAACAGAGAACCATCATTATGTGGTAGAACAATGTCAGACAATATACTACAGTGCCAAAATGCCCTTTTCCTAGCTTATTTCTTTCAAATTTGCACATCTTCTGGTGTAATGGCTTTTTCCCAGCATGTGCCTTCTATAGATCTATATGATTAAGAGAGGCTAAGCTAGAAGGGTTTATTAATAAACAAGGAGCTTATTTTGACAATGATTGTTCCATCCAGACAGTAAGAATTTACACTGAGTTTTTTTCCCTTCTCTGCTATTCTTACACTCCAAGTATTTTTCTACAAGGAGGTTTTCAATTTAAGGGAATGGACACACTCACCTAATGTATCTCCTTGATACTAATAACCCTAATTTTTGAGTGGGTCATGTTTGTAGGATACCTTACAACATTATTATATTTTTTATATATATATATATATAAACAATGAAATCTTTTTAATCAGTTTTCACTTTGTAACCCTTCAAGAGAATTAAATTAGTTTGAAAAAGAAAACCTTATTGAAGTTAGTAAGCTTATTAATGATGGTAAGGGTTAGATTTTTACAAAGAAAAATTACTGTTTACTGTATTTCAAAAAGGTTTTACTGTATGAAGAATAATATGATATATATAACTAGGAGTAATGGGAGGAAATTAAAAATAATTTAAACTTCCTGAAAATGAGTTCTATTAGACTGTAGAATAAGTTCCCAGGGGAAGCTGTAGAAGGCTCATTATATGGCTTATTTAAAACTAGATTAGATGAAATGCCTGGAGGGAGCAAGCTTGGGCTGTTTCCTGTTAGGCTGAAGGAGATTAACTCAGAGGTATTTTTTTCCTTCTGAAATATTTTATTCTGTGATGTGGTCTTGGTAAGTCTTGTACGTTTGTATGGGGAGTGTTCTGTAGGTACTCCTCTTTCGACAATATTTCTGTGTGATTTTAAAAATTAACCTTTTTTACCTGTTGTAGGAGTTTTTAGGTCTTTTTACTGATACATATCATACTGACTGTGAGTAAAAACAATTTTTTTTTTTTTAATACAACATCAGGAATAGCTTGACAAAGGTAGAAGTGTGTGGATACTTCCTTAGTTTGTCTTTAAGAGTTAGAAATTTGCTGTTAAGTGGTTGTCTTTATGACCTTGACTCTGCAAATCCATGAGTGGTCTGAAAGTTGTTGTGATTGTGATGCTTTCTCCTGTCCCCTGGGATGCAGCCCCTGGTGAGCCCAGTGTGTGTTTTGTGTGCTGGGAGCGACCTCAGGCCATGGCCAGGGCTGAGCCACAGTTCCCACAGGTACATGAGGGAGGTTACTGTGAAGCTGCTCTGTAAAAGCTGAGATGTATCTATTTTATCATTCTCTGTGTCAGTGACTGTGTATCTATTCCATACCAAGTAGAATAGCCCCAAAGTGAAAGGATGTGGAAGAATGGCAGCATAGGCATTGCTGAGTGGCTGTCTGGTTTTCTCACCTGCTATTCTGGAAAGAGCAAGACTGTACAGTTTCAAGGACATTCTCTGTCCATTTTCCATGTGTATACATGGAAACTCTTCAACATTTTTTTTTAATTCCTTACTTAGCCTCCATTATAAACTCATAAGTCATATATGATCTGAACTTTATTTATTTATATTTTTTACTTAAACAAAAGGAGATAGTTTCTTCTACAGTGGCTTTAGAAAAGATTTTGTAGTAAACCAAAGAATTTCCTGGTCTTTATAGTACTCTGTTTGATTTTTTTGGCAAGTACTCAATCTGGGTGGAAACTCTCAAAATAACTAAAGAACCAGTGGCCTATAAATTTGCAATTCTACAATGTGAATCCACAGTGTCTGCTCCACAAGTTATTATTTGATAGCTGATGCCAATGGGAGTGTAGACATTCATTTAATTTTGGATCATTAGATCCAAAGCTGTCCTGGTGGTTATGGCACGCTGTTATTTTTGTCCCTGTCAAAACCAATGAACAGTCATACTAGTGATTGGCTTAGTTTACCAGAGATGCTCAAAACAGATTAATGATGAAGGGCTGGACCATCCACAGAATGTTTCAAGGGGAAATTAAGTTTTAGTTTGAAATATATTCATGTAGAATTTGCATTAATGCTGCAATATAACTGCAATATTTTCATACAGAAAAGCACCTGTAGTTTATAGTACATCTAAACAGTTCATAGATTATTTGTTATTTTTTACTTGGAATGATTTTCTTTGTCCAATAGTTAGGTAATACAAAATATCTTCACCACAGAGACTATATTGTCATCCACTGCAATCATCATGCATGGCACATGCACAAACAGGATTCCTTAAAATTGTGATTAAATCTCACCACTTCCAGTGATATTGCTAGATTAACTTTCTGGTCATACTGGGTTTGCGTGGTTTTGGTAGTGGGTGGACCACAATGGTGGCATCTGTGAGAAGTTTCCCAAAATTCCCCCATGTCCAGCAGAGCCAATGTCAGCCAGCTCCAAAAAGAATTCGCTGTTGGCCAAGGCTGGCCCAGTCAGGGATTATGGCAGCACCTCTGACAGAGTTAGGAGGAAAAAAATTATTGCACAGGAGCCAGGAGAGAGGAGTGAGCATATGTGAGAGCAGCAGCCCTGCAAACCCTAAGGTCAGTGCAGAAGCAGGGGCAGGAGATGCTCCAGGCTCTGGAGCTGAGATTCCCCTGCAGCCCCTGGTGCAGCCCTTGGTGCAGCCCCTGGTGCAGCCCTTGGTGCAGCCCCTGGTGCAGCCCCTGGTGCAGCCCTTGGTGCAGCCCCTGGTGCAGCCCTTGGTGCAGCCCCTGGTGCAGCTGTGCTCCTGCAGCCCATGTAGGAGCAGAGATCCACCTGCAGCCCATGGAGGCTCCCACAACAAAGCAGGGGAACGTCCAAAGGAGACTGTCACCCTGAGCAGGATCCTGGCAGGACCTGTGACTCTGGGGGGACCCATGCTGTAACAGCCTGTCTCTACAGGACTTCATCCTGTGTGGGACGACCCGTACTGGAAAAGTTTGTGCAGAACCGGAGCCCGTGGGAAAGACTCATGTTGGAGAAGTCCCTAGAGGACCCTATCCTGTAGGAAAGACCCCTCACTGGAGCAGGGGAAGACTGTGAAGAGTTCTCCCCTTGAGGAGAAGGAGCAGCAGAGAAAACAGCCCCCATTCCCTATCCTCCTGTGAAAGGAGTTGAGGGTGGAGCAGAAGGAAGGTGTATAAAAGCTTGGTTTCATTTCTCATTGTCCTCCTCTGATCTGATTTGTAATAAATTTAAAAAAATTTCCCCAAATCAAGTTTGTTTTGGCCTTGATGATCACTACTGAGGGATCTCTCCCTGCCCTTGTCCCAGCCATGAGTCTGTCTTTATAATTTCCCTCCCCTGCCCATCTGAGGAAGGCAGTGACAGAGGGGCTTTGGTGGGAACATGACACCCCCACCAGAGTCAAACCACCACACTGAGCTTTATTTGAACAACATTTTCTTTTAATTTTTCTTTTTTTTTTTTTCTTATAGCTCAGAGGTTGTCCCATTCCTTGTGTTGAAATCTGCTATGAAATTTTTGGTTTTCGAGAGAAGATACTTGCGGAGTTTTTCAGTTTAAATTGCTCACTACCCTGTTAAACTCTTCTCCACATTTTTATCTATCTGCTTAGGCTACTTTGGGATTATGTGTATTAAGACTATGTGATCATAACAAGACATTGGCAAAAATGGGGTGTTAATCTGTACAAAATTACATACCCAGGAGGCACAGATGAATAGCACTGTATTAGGGATATTGTTTCTACAACACGTTTTTGCCCACTGTTTAATGATAACAACCAAATTTGAAGCAATGGCTTAAATGAGTAGGAAAGAGATTAAAATATGTTGATCAGGCAGCAAAATGTTTGGATTTCACTAAGATACATCTGGCCACCAGGTGGAGACTTTGCTTTAATTTTTCCTAAACTAAAGCTGCAAAAGAAGATATCAGGCTAAGAAGCCATTTGCACAAAAATAAAATAATCCCATTTATTTTCCAGGTCTTCTTGTAGATAATTCTTGCAATGAAAAGTTTCTCAAGCTGATCTGAGGAGGCTAAGCCTTAATTCTTTGGAAAAAAAAAGAGAAGCATAGAGTATAAGATTTAGCAATATATTGCTGAATTGTTTCATGAAATAATGGAATTTGCTAAAGTTAAATATGTTCTATCTGCTTGATTCTTCTTTTTAAGTGGCAGGGAATTGACCAATCTCGAATTATTGTCATTAAAAATGACCTAGTTATAAAAACTCTTTGGCCTTTAGAATTTGCAGTAGGTTTAAATAACATTTATCTTTGTGTAGCATAGTTAATAGCAAAGACATAATTGCATGCTTTTCTGTAAGTGGAAGTCCCTAAATGCAAATACTAATAGACAGTGTCATCTATAACAATCGGCAAATTTATGGAGGAAATTGGTTTTCCAGGCTAGCTATTTATTAATACGGAGGAGAATAGTATTAATTGGATCTCCACCATATTTCTTTACATTTTATACAATGAAGAGACTTCAGAAAGAGGTGAGGACCCATTGCCCTGTAACTAATCTGTCTGCAGAGTTTCAGTAATATGGCAGGAGCATAAAGCATTTTTCCCTTTCTGATCAGCAATAATAACATTTTTCAGCCATAGATTAGTTGGAAAAGTGGGATATGTCAATAAATCTGGGGGCTCAGTTGTAAGTGAATAAAGGAAATAAAAGGCTGATACCATGAATCAGATGATTTGGAAAAAAAAAAAAAAAAAGAAAAGAAAAAAGAGGATGAGTTGATCTTGTATAGGTAAAAAAATCCATATAGATGTGGTTTAAAAGGCTGCCTGTGACAGTATTGAGTGACAGAGCAATGAAAACTGCAGTCAGGTGAGGAATGAGGCTGCTGGCAGGTAGAGGGGTAGTTCCAGCATAGTTCTAGCACTCTTCTGCTACTCTGCACTTTAGTGTGCTCAGTTTATTCCCTGGTTTTCATTCTGAAGACCTTTGGGCAAAAGAAGGAATGCCAGTCCTGTTGCTGCTTTTGGCATATTCCATCAGCAGATACATCTGAAAAATGGTCATTTGAAAGAACGAACAAGTGGAATTAAAGCCTAGGCCAGGGCTGGTGGCATCCACTTTGGGCCTGGGGATAAACACAGTATTTGTCTGTAGCAGTGAGAGGGAATCATGGAATGGAAAGAGATGCTGTTGTAGAAAAATGGTTACCCTTTAAAAAAAGGGGAAAACTAAATTTAAATATAAATAAATAAATACTAGAAAAAAAAGTTTTAAATCCCACAGGACTTCTAGGATCAATTAGTGCATGGGAGTTGGACAGTTGAGGCATTTTTCACAGGTTTTGATTTGCTCTAGGTTTGGTATGAAACCTGCAGGTAGTTAAAGCTGTGAGGGTACCCATTGAGTGCTGCTGGGATTACTGCTGTATCTAAATGGGCTTCTAGGCCACACTCATCCCTTTTGTGCTGTGGAAAAGATTCAGGGTGCCTTGGGCAAGCTGGTCTGGATGAGCTTTTGTTTTCAGTACAGAAATATTTTTTTCCCCCTATTATCCACATCTATCTTCTGTTTTTTTGTTGAGATAGAGAACAAATTTTGGAAAGGTGTTTCATCTTAATTTAAGTCATCACATTAATTCATTCATCATGTCTAATTGACCATTTGTCATTAGAAATGTGGATCTTTAGTTTTATTATGAATTTGCCTTTTTTATCTTCCAGACATTGATGGTGTTTTGTGCTCCTCAGTTTGGCTTTCTAGGTAGTTCATTATGAATCATTAAGACAATGATTCACAAAAGCTAAAAGAAAGAGCCCCATAATTAATGATAAAACTGTACTTTAGTGCTGTTTGTACATGAGGGATGTGTGGCACTCTGAGGGCAGCTTTTTCTGCAGTGGACCATTTGTTCCATATGGATGCTTAGTTCCATGTGGTTAGAAGGAGGAGAATCTAGCACTCAAAATAAGATCTGAAAACTGCCTGATGTCCCTCATTTGTGAAAGGCAGTTAATTGGGTGCCACTGTTAGTATGAAATACTAAGTGGGGAAAAGCTTGTGCTCACATCTGTAAAGTTCATCCTCATTAGATATTCTATGATGGTACAATCCACAATTCTTCAAGGTGAGATTTTGATTATATTACTAAGATTTGATTTATAAAAGAGGACTGTTACATAACCTGCAGGTTTAAATGTGTTGCTTAATATTTTCCTTTCTTTTTGAATTTATACTATTTTCTTCTATGCATTTCAGAGCAAAAGACTTTCAGCAGGTTCTTTAAAGGGCAGTGAGGTTGGTAGAGCTTATTTAGTGATTGGCCATTATGCATAAGCCAAAGAATAGCATTAATTGCAGCAAAATATTAAGCCCCTTATTGAGATTTTTTTTTTTTTTTTAATACAGCTTTGAGATTTGTTGGAATAAATCAGACTAACATAGACTGTCATGGACATTATTTGCATTTGATCAATTCATATGCTGGCCTAAGCTGCTGAACTATTCAGGCTGAAGGTTTTCACTATTGTCCTTGTTCCTGTAGATATCACAGAGGAGAAGATTAAGAGCATTATAACTTTAACATAAAACTCAGAAGTATTATAATAGGAAAAGATAGTCTACATACAACAAAAGGAAAATTTGCACGGGCTTACTTTTATCCAAACATTTGACCTCCAGCTTAGATGGCTTAAAAAGGAGGAAGAAAATCTTGTACCCATTTGTCCTGGTGCAGTAATCTGAAAGTTAAAAACATTGTGAAATAGTTCTTCCTAGCTCTGAACTGGATGTGTATTTATTTATTTATTTAAATTGAAATCTGCATTTTTCATTCCAACCCTGTGATGGCCTACCGTCCTGTTGGAAAATAATAATTTTCTGGGTTTATTCATCATTCCCCATCAAAATATCTACAAATCTGCTTTTCTGATGTATCAGATGTCTCATTGTTCAGATCTTCCACTGGCTCTTTCTGTAAGCAGCGCTGAGTTTGAACTGTCTTCAGAGCACTTGACAGCTCTGTCTCTGGTTGTACCTTGGATCCTGTGTTCTGCCAAGTCCCCTTGACCTGGCTTTTTAAACCTCCCTGAGGTTCAAACACTCGTTTTGCTGGTAACATCCTCACAGTAGTTTGTGATTTTATCACACTCTCCTTCAGGAGAAGACCATTTAGAATTTCAGTTTTTCACATATATACTAGAGTTGAGTTTATAGCAATATAAAGTAAACTAAAGGAATTCTTAAATTTGAATCCCTCTGAAAGTCTCAAAGCATAGACATATGTCATTTCAAGTTGTTAGAATTTATCTTTATCTGGTTGTCATGAATTGCCCAGTGCTTAATACAGAATTGATGGTTGTGGAAATCACTTTTAGCTGTGCAGATCTTGCCACTGGAAGGTAGAGACACCTAAGGAGAAAGGGGGATTGAAGGCATCACTTTTTGTACATTTATTGTCTTTAGTACTGTTAATTTAAAGAAAAGTTTCAGTTCCAAAGGGATGGCCCCCAATTTTATGTAGATTTCTGTATTCAAATAATGGTTCTGCTTGATTTAAGAATGATTGTATTAAGTAAAGAAAGTTCTACAGGAGTATTAAAAAAGGAGTCAGGTGGCAACTTTCCAGTCATCTTCCCTACCCACAAAATTGGATCTGCAGGGATTTGAAGTGTGTTCTCCTCATTTCAATCTCTGTTTATTTGAATCCATTATGTATTTTATATTTCTTAGTCTGACAAAACAATCAAACCGAATGGGAATGACATATTTAAGGCTGGTTATTATAGCATTTAAGGCAGCATAAAAAAGTGAGTTGGTCTGGCTACTAAATCATTCTAATAAAGAACAGCATTGCTTATTTTTATTTTATAGTCTCCCGAACAATAACAACAGTAGATTCTCCACTATTTTCATCTTTAGTGAAAGCAAATGTTTTGGAGAATAAGATGGGAAAAACATCAGAAGTACTGAGATAATTATGCTAATATTCAAAGCAGTGATTTGCATGTCACTGCTATAAAAATATGCTTCCTTCTTTTGCTGTTTTTTTTTTTTTAATATAAAACATCTATCAAGTGAACAGGAAAGGAAAACTGTCTTTTTCTGAGTGGTTTCATTTCCAGTGTTTCTTCAGCTTCCCCTCAAGGGTCAGACTCAATAAACAGCTGTGCACTATGTGTGAATAAAATCAATGTTGCAGAACCACATAGCACACCAACAGAAAAGGGTTTTAATTCTTTTCTTTTTGAGTGTAACTGGGACACTTATGAGTTTAACTTTTCCCATTCTAGTATTTACTCTTGGTGCTTGCACCAAGGAAGAATTCAAAACAAGAAACAGCTGGAGCCTTTTCTTTACACTTCACCTGCTATTCACATCAATAACCCTTCAAAACACAAATGTGCTGGCAAGTCACACACAATTTTCACTGCACCCAGTTTTGTGTGGAGAACAAAAGTAGCTTCATCCTCTCACTCAGGATAATAAGCATTAGAAATCTGCATGACATCGTTTTCTGTGAAAACTCTTATTTCCTGTGTTACGGGACAACACCTGACTCACACATAAAGGATATTCTGCTTTATAGTTAAAGAACATACATGTATATTCTTCATTTGTGTGTATGGGTTTTTTTTCTTCTTGGATCCTGAAGAACACGATACACCTGTTAATAGGCAGGACACACAAACAACAGCATTTATATATTCAGAGGATATATTGTTTATGAACCTCTTCCTGCTCAATGGTTGTAAAACACCTGGAGAGAGATATTGACTGCACCACCCTTGGCTGACATGGTCTGCAATGAACAGCCATGGAGGAGAGCTTGGGTCTGTGGCAAGTTTTGCTAGCAGATCTAATAAAAATATTGGCTGTAAAACAGTCTATATAGGCTCCAATAGTGCTTCCTAGGTAGTTGCCTGAGGAGGCCTTGCTGATGGGGGCCAGGACACAGGTGGATGGGCAATGGAGTGTTACAAATCCCCTCAGATTTACACTGAGAGACTTTAGAGTTGCAGCAGAGATTCTGTATTTCATTCTATGCCAGGCTAGCCTGCAAACATGGACTGAATGAGCCTTCCTGGGTTATCAAATTAATCTTCCAGCTCTTCTGAGTCATCCAGAGAAGTGAGAACAGTTTTTTACTGATCTTGCTGATGAACTCACAATGGCACAAGAAAAGTCTTCTCCTCTTCCTGTTCCTATAGGATCTAATGCAACTGAAAGCAAGACTATTTTTAAAGTCCTTGGAAGCTTTTCAGGGTTTTTCTGCAAGTAAAACAATAGTACTTTCTTTATGCTCAAATCCAAGTAGTCCACATGGAATAAGGTTTTTTTGATTGCTTGCCTCAGAAATGAAAACTGGGGTAATGATGGTTTGATTTTTCATGGTTAGGATTTGTAAATAGAACATATCCATTCTTTCATACATGTAATGATGCAGTTAATGCATCATGTAACGATGCATTGGTTGACATACACATGTGAGGTGAGTCATTCTGACACAAGATAACTTTGAAAATTAAGCTGCAAGCCAGTTTTCTGCCCTCCACTAAAGATCTTGATTTGGGTGTGGTAAAGGGTACAAAGGGAACAGAACTACAGCATAGCCATTCAAGTGCTGATTAAAACTGATGTAACTGCAATAAAGTCATGTGATTCATATAGGGAAATACTTACTTGTTGCCTGTCCATGTCAGAAAACTCTCATGAGTTGTAATCTTGGGAATGCCAGTATTTCTTTTAGGGACATACTTTGAGAAATACAGAATGACTTAATTGACAACTGAGCAAACCACAGGTTGTTCCTTTTGGTTCACATTAAAAAAAAGAAATAAGCACAGACAGATAAATTAATAGGCAAATAGAAACTGTAGTAATACCCATAATGGTTCAGTCAGAGCAAATAAGTGTCATCTTTCTTACAGTACTATGTTTCTGTATTAACTTATATAGCTTGATATATGAAAATTGGAAATGGGCTAAACCAGCTATGATAACTTTCACCTCCCTGAAACAGGCTCATTCAGAAGTTATCTGTATGTCTTATGTGTGAGTTTCATCCTTTATCTGTATGTCTTATGTGTGAGTTTCATCCAATGGAGACAAATAAACACATCTAGGGGAGTATTTCATCTCATGGAATAGGTGTCCTGGGAAGTGCTTTAACCATCTTGCTTTTGTGTGTTGACTATAGAGGTAGTTTAGAGACAAAGAACCTTCTTGGATGCTTAAAGTTTGGGTGATTATATCCTGTCTCTGTCATACAGCCCTGAGTTGGGCAGGACAATTAGTCAGTTGCTGCCCTGCTCCATAGGGATCCAAAGCTGGAGTGCAGGCTATGAGGGCTCCCTCAGAAGCAGCTCTACATTAAGAGTCTAAGATGACTAACTCAGATTTTCTGAACTGTAACACTAAATCTTGGCATATCAATTTATGTGTTAGCTTGCTTGAGGTTGGTTGAGTCTGAGCTCCAGCCTCTATAGTGAAAAACAATATCCAATTTTATTCATTTATCTATTTAATCCAAACTGGAAATTAGTTTCCTTGTAGCTTGAGCCTTGAAGGAGGCAGGAACCTTAGTGTGAATTGCCAGTGGATCACAATAAAGTATCAGGACTCTCGCTGCCAGATCTGTCTGTGCACTAACAGAGTATGCTCAGGGACAATTTCTTCTCCATATTTGATGGTTTGACAGATATGATTTTTTTCCTGATCCTTAGAAGAAACAGAAAGATTTTTTTGCACTTCCTAAAGATGCTGATTCCCAAAGCTCTGTATTGTGAGGTTTTTATTGAAGTGTTCCAGTGTCACAGCATCCAGACTCATGCTGTCCTAGTTGATAGTCAAGGGGGATGTTTGCAGGACTGACTGCACACTGACCTCAGGTTTCCAGCAGCAGCAAAAATGCCTCAGGGAAACTCAAGAGATTTATCATAATGCTGTTTGTTTATAGGAATTTTCAGGTACAACAGAGACTGACAAGTACTGTACCACACAGCTTAAACAGTAAAGAACTTAGCAATAACAATATAGAAAGACAGGCAGTCCAATATTTACATCATATACAAAATTTTTCTCTGCTCAATGATGTTAAGAATTCCCAAGAACTGTTATCCTTGGTATGCTGACATTGCTGAGCCTACAGTTCAACACACTTTTCTGGGTACAAATTCACAGGACTTTTTTTTTCCCTCTCTTATTCCTTAAGTCAAACTTTGTATAAAATTAATTGTTTTAAGGAGGATTTGGCTTCATAGATCCATGTGATTTTTCAGAGCACCACCTTGACCTTGTGATACAGATGTAGAATAAGACCATGAAAATTTGCTGGCTGAAGTTTGACTTTTCTGTTTAGGTTGTGAAAGGGAAGGGTAAGGCCCTCACCGGTGAACTGAAGAGCTAATTAGCTGTAAGGCAGATTCCAATTAGAGACTTTTCTTTTGATGTAAAGACCTCACTTATGTACCTACATTGCCCATTGCTGTGAAATCTGAATGAGTCACAGAAATATGTTTTTCTCCTAAACTTGCCATGTGAAATAGACATGTTTGTATCCTTGCTGCCCAGCTAGTGCTCTGAGACTAATGTCTCAGTCCCTAGACCTTTGTGCAAAAGTTGAATTTTAGGAGATTGAAATGAAACACTGAATTCCAAGTACAGAGTAATTAAAATTTTTAATACCCAGGGCCTTGCAACAGGGTGCCCAGGGAAGTGTTGAAATCACCATCCCTGGAAGTGCTCAAAAGGCCTGTGGAGACATGGTTTAGTAGTGAACACAGTGATGCTGTGTTAATAGCTGGACTCAATGATCTTGAAAGGCTTTTCCAACCTTCAAAATTCTATGATCCCAAATATGCAGGTTTTTAACTTGGGTGGTTGTTCAGGTCTTAGGGTGGGACGAATTGCTCCGTGCATGTTCTCCACTGGCCACAAACGGAGCATCAGCTTCCAGATTAGAAGAGGCACCTGCCTTGCATGGCTCTGGAGATGCACAAGATTAATTTAGATCTGAACATCTAAGCCCCAGAAGGCACATGTTCAGGCACCAGTCCCACCTTGGTGTTTGCTTTTGGCTGTTCAGGTAGCTCTGGGCTCAGCACACATCTTGGCACAGCTACTGATGCTCCCTGGGCTGTAGGCACCTAAAAGTCTGGCAAGTAATTGAATATAGATCACATACCATAAGGTTCCTGAATTCAATATAGGGAATTATTGGAATACTTTTCTTTTCAGTAATTTCTACAAGTGTTTGGGGAACTTGTTTTGAAATACTATGTAATCATTAGATAATATTTTTCCCTTTTTACTTTTAACACTCCGAACAAATCAGATTTCAGCTCAGATTTCATCTTCACAAATATTTCCCTCAGGTTTAGTTACTTTTTTTAGAAAAATTGATTTATTTATAGCTTTTACAGTTATTTTTACAGTTTTTGTTTGTTTGCGTTTTTTTAATTGAAAAAGTTATTATGTCTTTACCTGCAGGTGATACCACCTTTTTTTAATTCTTTGAGCTGAATAATGTTATACCTATCCAAGGTACTACTGTTCATGAAAAATAAAATAGAACCATACATGAACTGAACACTTATGACTTTAACACATAACACTTTATGCTCTCCCAAGCATGGAAAATAATTTAATTTACATTGAATGATAGGAATATAGAGGATAATAAAGTAAATAAATAAAAAAAACCAAACAAACAAAAAACCCCCCAAAACAAACAACAAAAAACCCAAACCACAAACCAAACACAAAACCTGCAATTCAAAAGTCAAGATTTTCATAAATTTTTATATAAATATATATATATATATACGCACATGAATATGAAAAACTAATGCATAGTCTTTTGATCAACCAGCCTTGAAATAAACCATGAACAAAAAGAACACAGAAATGACACTTATGGCAGCTTATAATACTCTCTAAAGTCACTCTCCCACTATTGGTCTTACAAATTGGAGTTTGATTGAAGTCTAGACTGCAAACCACATTGGATTGTGCAGCTCTCAAACTACACAAGAATGGAAAGTATTATAGCAGCTGTTACCATGGACGTTGACAGAAATCTGAAAAGTGCAAAGGATAAACATAACAAAAAAATAAAACCTTTCCAGATGGCTGTACAGCTCCCTAAAAATATACACTGCCACTGAAGGCTGGCTGGATTGAAAAGATATGTTGTCTAAAATAAAAAAGCAGTAGAATCTGCTGTATGTAAAAAAAAAAAAAAAAAAAAGAGAAAGAAATAAAAAGTAGAAAAAAGTACTGCAAACTGTTGGTAAGAGAATTTTTTTCTCCAGTCTCTGTAGAATTTAACTATGCAATATAAAGCTGCATATGGGAGATATAACTAATATTACTGCATAGATAATAATGTAAAAACTGTTCTAAGGAGCATAGATGGACAGTTAAATAATAAATGCTATTTGGCTACATTTTGATAATATCATTAGAGTAAGAAAAGAAACTAATCTGAATGTTGACAAGTCTGCCTGCTTCTTTTCTATCCAAGTCTCACCACGCATGTCCATGGCAGTGTCACCTCAAGATTAGACTAACGTGACTGATTTATAAGAGTCTGGTTTTGGTATGTGGTCCCAGCAAGTAAAAGAAATGAAGCTGGAACTCATGCATGAGAGCTTGTCAGTGTCTGCAAATTGTACTTCCCCTGAATAACTGCCTGCTGTTTAAGATGAATGGCAATTCCATATATCATGACACATAGTGAACACCATTAGCAGATTTATTTCTGGGTGTCAAAGTGCACCTGATTACCTTCTACTTTCAGAAACTTTTGCCAGTTTGATAAAAACTCCCTCACCCATTTTTCTGCAGGAAAAAGATAAAAAAGAGATAGATAGTTATCAAAACTCCTCCCTTTTCAGCCTTAAAGGACATAGGGCTGCATTTCATGTGATTTAAAATGAGAAGCCAGTCAGTGCTTTTCAGTGTTTCAGCCTCAAATTATTTGTGACTGATTTCTACTATGATGTTCTCATACCAACATTATTCTTCAGATATAAATAGCTATTCCTTTCTTTTTGTTATATCATCTTGGATATATTTCTAATCAGCTTCTACTCACATTTCATTTGACCAAACAAACCAACCAGCCCCCCTTCACTTACCTCTAATATAAAGTGTGTTCTCCTTTCTTTGATCAGCCTTCCCTGCATTTCTGCCAGTTCGATAAACAGCCAGAGGTGTGGGTGTGACATTCTGGTGTTGGTCATGCACTGGGAAACAAAGAAAGAAGCAAAACCACAGCCTCACACCTTAACTTAAGAATTGGAATTTTTGAGCATTTAGCTGTGATGTCTTAATGTTATCTAAACATTTTTAGTAGCATAGAGGCACAGGTAGAGCACAGAGTGATATTTCTGAAACAACTATCTTAATTTCCACTGACTGTCAGTATAATTCCACACTCTATTGCTAATTTTAATCTAAATTGCTTCGTTTCAGGCCTAAACCCATGCAATCTAAATAATATATTAAACATGAAGGATCCAAATGAAGCCTGGCAGTCAGTCAAGGTGAGATTACAGGCTGTTTAAAATGAGCATGTGCTATTTTAGAGGCAGGTGTCTCAAAGGTAATTGCCATCATCTTCTCCTTTGGATTATTCCAGAAATCATCAAGAAGATTGTGTACTTCCATTAGCCTCGACAGCTGGTTCTGCTGATGCCAGGATGTCATAAAAAGTGTGGTTAGAGTGATGCATTTCTCATGGAGAGCACATGGGTACACGTAAGAAATGCTGCTCTGAACCAGGTATTTGTCTGAGTGACTTCTTCCTCCTGCAGCATAGAACAATCACAAATTATTAAACTTGAAAGAAAAGATGCCATCTGAGATCCTGTCCCAGCTTTTATAAAGTGCCTTGGATGCAACCTCCAGATACAATTTCTTACTATACAGTCCCTCACAGGAAAATCATACAACAGACATCGCAAGATGATAGGCTCTGATTTCCTAACTACATTTCCTAACCAATCAACAGAGTAATAATTTTTAAAAAATATTTAAAACATGCCTATGATTTTATGAACCTATTTTCTACATTCTGCACTCTCTCTATCATTCCAGCTAAATTAGAAAGTTACATCCTGGCTTGGTAAAGTGCTCACATAAAGAACAATTTTTTGCACTATTTATCATGGTTGTTTAGGTGTTCCCTAGTTGTTTTGATTAATTAAGCCTCCTGAAAGCCTCCCTCCCCAACTTTAGCAATTCTTGTTTATTAAAACCATTACAATCCTTTCTCAGGATCTTCCTGTTGCACTATAATTTCATTATCTCAGTGACTGGCTCCACTGGGGTGTTTCTGTTTGAATGCAAGAAGATTAGAATGTTAACCCTTTGTTTTGTGCATTGCGCATGGTCTCTGATACAATTATGGATCAGTCGTAACTGCTCTACAGCAGTAGCTCTAAGCAAAGCAGAGGCAGCAGATCAGAGCTCTAAGGAAGCAAAGATTAGATTGCTGAGTGTGACAAAATCTAGATAATCTCCACTCTAGACTGCTGAAGGAATCTAGTGCAGGAAATTCTAAGTCCAGCAGCAAGATTTTTAATGGATTCTAAGGATTGTATTATTAGAGAGTATCAAAAACAGTAACAATTTTTTAAAAAATACCTCTACCTCCTCCCCCACAACCTCTGCTCTCTTTTCAGGGTAAAGTTTCTTGTCAGGGCCAACTCAGGGCTTCTTAGATGAAATTCTGCCACTGCATGGGTGAGCATCAGGGGCATTTATTTATTTATTTATTTATTGTCCTGTGGTGACATTTCATTTTTGTCACGGAGCAAAGAAGGATTTTGGGAAGACAGAGTAGGCAATGACAGGCTTGAAGGAACTTTTAAAAGTTCCAGTGAAATAGAGCCAAAAGGAAGAGACTGGTCTGAGGAGCTTTTCCCCTGTCCCTACCCTGCCAGCCAGATCTCTGGTGTCTTCCATAGAGAGCCTTCACCCCATAGAAAGGATGCTGGCCCAGGCTCGGCATGGGGCACGTGTTTAGGACATAGATCCCACCTTGCTTGATGTGGGAAGTAAGGACTATAGCTCCCAGGCCTGTCTGTCAGCTCCCCAGAGCATCTTTTTTTTCCCACAGAGCCCATTCATAAAAAATTATATCTGTGTCTTTACCATGTCCTTCCTTCCGCACCTTCCTTCCTTCCTCCTTCTAGCTCAGTTCCTCATTCTCCAGTCCATAACAGGAAAAGACAGACTCTCCTATACCACTTCTGAAATCACCTTTTTCTTCTTTCCACTAAGTCAGGAGGAGGATCTGCACCACTGTCCACACTGGAACCCTCACAGGTTTCACCCTGTTCCCAGTCCTCCCATTCTCCTGTGTTTCATGTACCTCCACCCATCAATTGGGATTGAGAGCAGAAGCTGGTCAGACAGTGAAGGAAAGGGCTGGAAGTGACAAGATTTTCTTCTCGCTTTTCTCAGCTCCTGCTCCCAGTCAGGGAAGTTGTCAGGGAAGCAGAAACAAGAGAAAGTAGGGACAAAGAAAGCAGCAGGCACTAAAGCAGCCCTTGGCAGCTGCCTCCCAAGATTATGCTTGAAACCAATCCTGCTACTAGTTAAAGTATTAAAAGATATTTTGAGGGAAAATATAATCTTATATAACATCACCTGTTATCAAAGTTGGGTTTTATTTTTTTTGTGTCTGGTCAGCCTATTATCCTAGTTTTGTTTAATTTAGATTTTTTTCCTGTAAAGTGATAACAGTGGCTTTATCAACTCAAATTTTAGAAAAAACACTTTCTACAATCCTATGTAGAAATTTGGTTCTGCAGGTGGAGATACAGTTAATAAAGATGTAGAGATGGAGGCAATTAATAGAGAGTGTGGGGTGGATTGAAGAGCTGTTAGAAGGGGAGAATGTGCAGAAGGGGGCACTGGGATAAAGGCTACTGTTAGTATCCTCAAGGGATCAATCTGTGCAAATCCTGTTTAATGTATTTGTTAATTAAATACAGAGAACTAAATATGGGATTCTGAAATTCAGAAGATCATAAAGCTGGGATGTAAGGCTGAAACAGAGGGCTGGGGAGGGGATCATCCATTAAAAGAAGGCAGGGTGGATCAGATGACAGTCTGCTCAAATGGAAAGCATGAGATGAAACTTGAGAGTTTCAAATTGCAATACTTGGCACTCAAAATGCTCAATAGTTTTTTGGGTGGTTTTTTTGGGGTATTTTTTTTGTTTTGGTGTGGGTTTTTTTTTTTTGTTTTTTTTTTTTTTGTTTGTTTTGTTTTGTTTTGTTTTGTTTTGTTTTTGTTTTTGTTTTGTTTTCTTTTTCTATAAATGGAGGATTTCTAAATTGGAAAACAAAAAAAATCATTTGTTAGATGGAAGATGTCTGTGAGCTGCCAAGGAATTGACTTGGCTTCAGGTGTTTTCCATTGTAAAAAGTGTTATTTAAACTTTAGATGACAGAATAAAAGATTTTGCCTTCTTAACCTTACAAACTGAGTGTCAAAAGGGATAACTTTCTGTGGATACTTTTGGAAAACAGGGAACAAGTTCTGAAATTTAAAAAAACCCCAAATTTTCACTTCATAAATTGTATGGTAAAAAAACAAAAGCAAAAGGGTGAATTCCTGGAATGTTGGATGTTCCAAATAGCCAACTGGAGAAGGAATAAAAATTGGTTTAAGATGATGTTAGGTAAACTACTGAGAGGGATTGCATATTAAAACAGGGGAGTATAAGATTATTGTGGATGAACAATTCCTTGGACATTTGATCTCTCTGACGCAAGACTATATCTTAATCACTTTATATATTAATGACCTCTTTCTGGGATGGGGGTTGCTGGCAGGAAGAGCGGGGATTTTTCCCTTCTGATCAATAGAGGACTAGTGGGGATTGCATGGGGAGAGTTGCCTTCCCTGGATTTTTGTGCAAAAGAAGAAATATCCACATCCCTTTTTTGTGGAGCCATTGCATGTTCAGGAGAGTGTGACAGCTCAGGCTGGCAGGTACTAATTTTGACCCACTCTTCCCCACTGTAGGATGTGGTTGGCTTTCTCAATTCATGTGGTTCATCTGAGTTTACACAAAATGGCTTAATCTGAGGGCAGGTAAACAAGGAAGGTTGAACCTGAGTCACAGTAAATCTTTTTAATAAATGCCAAATAACAATAGTGCTGTAGGGTGTTGATAGCAAAACTCCATTTCATCAGCAGCATTCAATAGCTCAGGTGGTCCTTTCTAGTTCCATATTCCTGTTAAAAATTGGTTGAAACATGAAATCTTTAATCAGGCAAAACTTTTCTTAGGACTGTACTGAAATTTTAGTTCCCTTTAATATTTCTTCTGCAAAGATTCTCTGCTCTTAAACATTTCTTTTCCCTAAATAGCAATTCATTCCCTTAAAAAAAAAATCACAGTGTGATATATTGTACATAGTTTCTGAAAATTGTCCAAGCAAGTCACATCTTAAATAATTGTAAAGAAGCCTAATGGTAAAGGAAGGCACTAAGAGATAGGAATTGATAATTTTACATTCCTTTTATCAAATAGGAATAAATAACTTTTTTTTCCTCAAGTATTTTTCTCCCAAAGTATTAATGTATTTTGTTAAGATCTGTGTTTTACTTTAAAAAGAATGAATGAGAAATAAAAAGAAAAATTATAGAAAGGACAGAATGAAATTTTACTGTTTAAAATAAAAGAAAACATTTTAGATTTAGCTAAAAGGTAGACTTTTAAATAACTGAAAATGCAAATGTACCTAAATATGTTTCTAGAGAAATATTTTTCACTGGACTTGTTTTTTTTTGTTTCTTTGTTTGTTTGTTTGTTTGTTTTTATGGTTATTTTTGGGGTTTTTCGTTTGTTTGGTTTGGTTTTGGTTTTCCCCTTAAACCTGTAATTATTTCGTTTTGGAAAACCCTAAAACTAAGTTTGATTCAGACACAGACTGGACAGGGAAATGGATAATGAGAGCATTCAATACACCAGTGATTAAAATGATCCAGAAGATGCATTTCCAAGCATAGCCCAAGGAGGTTACACTATTTCAAAAGAGAAAGTATGTCATGATTGCCTTGTTTTGTGTATTCGTTTATATTTTTAAAGCAAGTCTTTGCTGGCATCTCTTTATTGAACCACAGAGACCATTGCCCTTCATCTAATACAGCAACTCATATGATGATAACTGAGTGATTTTGAAAGACATTTTTTAATTTCTCTTTTAAGACTTATGCTCACCATGGTCTGAGGAACATAGATGATTAAAATAGTTTCCTTTTAAACAGGATTTGGGGAGTTTAGTGTCATACGTATTACAAAAGTTTTCTAAAAAATATTCTTTCCAGGCTCAGGCCTGGTAATGTGATTTTAAATATGACCTTCTCTAACTTTGTGTGAAGAAAACCAATGCCTGCAACTCTGATTCCCACGATTATTATTCCTTGCTCAGGTACATCTTGTGTGAGTAAACATTTCCTGATACACTTTTTGCTTTGTGAATGCCTGTAATTTTTGAGATCCCTGAAAGCAGAAACAAGGAGACACCTTTTCACTCTGAAGAAATGATTTTGAACTCTGGGATTTATGGTTAGTCAGTCCAATTGCTTGAACAAATCAAGGTCAAGGGACCAGTTATTGTATTTTGTCTGTGCTGTTGTATGGGATTCTTGCATGCCTCTGGCATGAGCTAACCAGTGCTCTTCCAGACTATTCCTAGGTATGAACTCCAGGAATGAACTTGTGCCATGCAGCGTTCCTTGTTGGCAGCTTTAATGTGTTGGAGAGCAAGGCAGCATTTTTAGTGTGGGCAGGGAGAGGATTGTCATGGGTTGGTTCATTAATATTGCAGAGCCATAGTATCCTGTGCTAGAAAGGTAGGAGACAGAGTTTCTCTTAGATAAATCAGAGTGCCTACCCATAGAAACATGTAGGTGTAAAATGGCTGTGTAGCTGAGAGTGCTAGAGAAAACATGACCAGGTCAGGTGTAATGACAAGTTCATGTTTATCAAGAATATCAAAGTAGAAAGTGTTTCTGTTAAAAGAAATAAAATAGTTGTGAGGACACATGAAGTGTGATTGCAGATTAAAGTGCCTACTACATAAAATTTAAGTTATGTGGGAGTAGGGGTGATAGACTGAATCTTGGAAAGACATTCAGAATTTAAAGATTTTTTTCCTTTTTCTAAAGGTGACAGAATTACTGGTGAAAAAGTACAGGAAAGGAAAACATCCTTACAATGAGTTTGAATAGACCATGAAATAGTTTTTCAGGGAAAGCAGAGAAAGCCATGCCAACCACTGTACTGTTTTTGGCTGGGATTGAGTTAATTTTCCTCATCGTAGCTTGCATGATGCTATGTTTTCGATTTCTGATGAAAACAGTGCTGATAACACAGTTTTAGGTATTAGTGAATAGCATCAATTCCACTTCTGACTCTGCTCCCCCAGTGAGGAAGCTGGGGGTGCAGAAGAAGATGGGATGGGACATAGTCAGGAAAACTGACCCCAAGTGACCAAACACTGTATGACATTATGCTCAGCAGTAAAAGCAGACTGGGGGGGGGGGATTTTGTCAGGGCTGCTGTTGTGTGGGAGCTGGCTGGCATTAGCCTGCTAGAGGAGGAAGACAGGTTTTAACACAGCTTTTTTTTCCCTTGGTTTTGTATTTTTTTTTTTTTTTGCTTCTTTTTGCCTTTATTTTTAACTTTTCCCATTGAACTGTGTTTATCTCAACCCACAAGTTTTCTCACTCTTACCCTTGTGATTCTCTCCCACATCCTGCTGCGGGGGAGCAAGCATGTGGCTGTGTGGTGCTCAGCTGCTGGCCAGAGTTAGCCCGCAACCACAACTAAGCTGAAAAAGAAGTAAAAACTACACTGCCTGGAAAATTCTGCCCTGAGAAGCTTGTCTAGGATTGTCGAAGACAGTTAGCATGGTACATTCACATAAGATGTGAGAAGCACAGAGGTGAATAAGCTGAACCTCAGAAAGTTACAAAACCTGCAAGATTACTACTCCCAGGCATGCTGTCTGGATCACACAAAAGAAAGGTATTAGTATCATTAGGCTGTATATTGAGTCATTTGAGGATGAGGGATAAACTACTGCAGATTGCATAGAAAGAGAGGAGAGAGTGTTTGTCGTTGAGTCATAGAACATTAAAAGAAAAATGATAATGTTATCAAAAGGTAATTACATTTTGCAAAGGTAATACATTTTACAGATATTCTCACCTGGTGTAAATCAGCAGATTTCTTTTGCAGTGAGAATTTTGGTGATTTATAAACAGAGGAGAACTTAGCTCACTGTTTGTATTCCCATGTTGTCATTGTAACACTCTTTGGACCAGAAACAGTCACGCTCATATTTTCCAGGATTTTAAGATGCTAGGTGTTGCGAAATCGTTGGCAGCCTGAAAAGTGACATCTACTCACTCTTGCTAGCTTAATGGAAAAGCTGTTTGACCACACCAAATACTTCACAAAAACAACAAAACAGAAAGTGATTTAAAATTCCAATGAACAGGAACGATGAGCTCAATCTTAAAAGGTGCAAAAAATGCATTTCTTTCTGTGGAAGGGAATAGGGCAGATCTTGGATAAAAGAAAGAAGCAATTTCTCTAGGGCTTATGCCTAAACAGAGCTGAAAATCTCCTAGGAAGTGTTGAGTGCTCCAGATTGCCAATGAATTCTTATGATTCTGTCCTTCCTTCTCTTAAGGGCTTAAAACAAGTATACAGCACTGTGTTTCTAAATCTGGAGGCTGGTTTGGTTTGGTATATTTTTGTTGTCATAATGAAGTATAGTTTTATTCTCATTACAAAATACTTGCTTTTAAAAATGGTAAAAACTTGTGCTTCATCTGATAAAATGAAGGTAATAATTTTGTTTGCTGTTAGTATCCTCCAAGCAGTAATGTGAACTGAGGTATCAAATATTTAGTACTATGCAACACTAATATGGATATGGTGATTTCTCATTAATACTAACAACTTCAAAACTAATTCTCATTAGCTTGACATAATTATTTAGCTGCTTAGCAAGTGATTAAATTCAAACAGAAGTATATAATAGTTTACAAAAAAAAAATTGGTTGACATTACAAAATCTTAATGGCATTATTCCTTAAAACTTATTGTTGGACTGGTCTATACATTTAAGGAATATTCTTAAAACTGTGCACTGCCTTTTTATTTAGTGCACAAATTGCATCCAATTTGGAAAAGCATTTTGGATCTATCAGCTACAAATTAAGCAACAATCACAAAAATAATAAACCCCCAAATAAAGCTTAGAATAATGTAATTCAGATTTTAATGGAAAAATAAAATTATTTGCCCATAATTGTTTGACTAAGCCTGTTCCTATTTTCCCTCCATATTTATAATGTTGGCATTTAAAGGCTGGAAGTAGGGTAGCATAAAGAAATAATTTCCCACATGTAGAGCCCAGAAACTCAAGAGTAGAAAGGCTAAGCCTTCTAAAGAAGACATGAATTATGGGTGGGGCAGTACATGGGATCTGAGCTTCATCTCACTGTTTAAAAGCTTGGGCCTTTTTGTTGATGGAGAAGCCTTTTGTGCATCTTCACTTAACTGTCAGGTTTTAGAACTATGTGATCATCAGTAATGAAAGGATTGAGAAGCAAGTGTGAAAATGGAGTAGTGAGAAATGTTCTCTCTGCATTATAGCTTCCGTCTTGGATGGTACACAGGGAGCTTAAGTGAGGAGCTCAGGAGCAGATGCATGGATGCTATTAAAGCTCATGTGCCAAAGCATTAAAACTAGAACTGTTCCTCTCCATAAAGGACAGAAAAAAAAGAGGGCCCTCTAGCCGTAAATTCGCCAGTAAAATGCATGTGCACTGTATCATTTGGCTCAATAAAAAATGCAGCATGTGGCAAAATTTTAGACAGATAAATGTAATTAACACTGAAAGGCAGATGGCAAGGAAAGGGGACAAAGAAAGAAAAAACCCATAAGGATGGGATGCAGTGACACACTAACATTATAAGTGCATTAGGAATTCCATCCTCATAGAGGACAATTTAAATGCTTTCTTAAACAGAAGAATATGACGCAAATTTTTCCTGAATTAGAGCCTAAATTTTCAAGTGAGGATCAGTGCATATTGATTTATGCATTCACTGTAGTACATTGTTGTTATCCAAAATATAAATTTCAAGCATCCTAGTGTTAAGAAATGTGTTTAAGAACAGCAGTTATACCATTTCTTAGAGGTATGATAAGAAGTGTCAGTGCCCTGCATAACAAATCATGTTTATGTTACAGTAGAAAGTAAACATTTGCATTTCAAACCCACACAAAACATGGGTAATATGTTAAGGTTGCTCTAAGTCAGCCTTGCAAAAAGTTCTGGAGCCTGAGTTCTGAGCAAGACTGTGAATAACCACCATGTACTTCATTTCAACCTGAGCAACCTCTGGTTGAAAGTGTCACACAGTAGGGGGTTTCCAGCACTTGGATTTAATGGAGAAATAATGGTAAGGAGAGCATTAGGGGAAAAAAAAAAAAAAAAAAAAAAAAAAGGATTGAGGTGGAATTAAACTGGGATTTTAAAAAAATGGAAAATCAAAGTATGAGGTTTCAGGCCTGTCAAAATGTTTAATTCTTCTTGTTCAAGCTGCAGATGGTTTGAGTCATCTTGTGCCAGAATTAACTTGGTGACACAGTAAAATAACCTTTCAGAAATACGTTTCCCATATTTTATTCATTGTTGCACTTTAGCTGAACCTATTCTTTGCATGAATAAGGTATTTGAGATCAGATGCCCTCTTCATACTTGCTTGGTGGGAATTAGAATGTGACTTGTTAAGAGCTAAGCCTAATTATGGAATGAAGGCATAAAGTGTTGCTTTTGCTTACATTGTGTTGTGTATCTTCATCTGTCTATGCAAAATACTGATGAAGTGTGCTAAAAACGAAACCCTTGTGTCTACATCCTGCAAACAATCTGGAATGCCACCTTCTGTTATATAATAAATGCAGACTTGCCTAGAGAAAAAAAATAAGCCGCATGAAAACTTGTACAGTTGAATTGCTTGTTTGATTTACAACAAAAGGGTCATTTCTACCATTTGGATGGTTCTTCAGATCCCAAAGCAGCAGAAAAAAAAAAAGTAAAAATTAAGGTGTGGCCATTGGAACACTCCCAGAGGTTTAGCAGGGGAAGGTACCAACTTAAAAGGTGGGAGTGAAGATCAGAAATTGCCTGTTTCAGAGATGGTACGCTTTGTCCCTTCTCCCAGGCAGGCAGTTTACAGTTCAACCAGGGGCAGTGTAGAGCAGGGAGCATTAGAGCAGAGCTCTGTGCAAGGTCTGAAACCTGCCCTCAATATCTCAGAGACAGATTTTGAGCATGTTTTTTACATAGCTTGAATCAATTTTGCATAGTGTAATGCTTCTCTTTGCAATGTAATCTGGTTTTCTCATAAGCATGCACTTGAAGAATAGCATCTACTTTGAATCCTGAGTATTACTGGTTCAAATGACAGTAAATGGAATGGTATGTGCAAATATGGTTTTACAATGCACATATCTCATTATAAAATTAATTAAAATATGTGCATATTTTTTCAATGCCAACTGTGTACATATTTAAGTGGTCTCAATAAATAAATATTCTGGATTTTAAATTAATTTTTGATTTTTTTTCTATCACAAGAAGATTTTCTGTGCTTCAAATGAAGGATTTTATTCAAGCAGATGACATCTTTCAAATCAGAAGCAGCATTTTAAGTTCAAGTGCTACATTTTGGTCTGAGACAGGTGATTACTTTTATAAATCAGCTGTAAAAGGTAATCCTGAAAGCTCTCCATAAATAATAACCAAGACTGAAAATTTCTGTGTAGTGTGTGTGTATAATGGGACAAAAATAGAGATGAGGGAAATGGAGTTGAGTTTAAATGACTTTCTTCATGTAACTAAATGGGCATTTCTGCCACGAAAATCAAACGAGGGGTATACATATGGAAAGAGGGCAGGATCTCGTACCAGCTTTGCAAATGCTTCAAAAAATTATGCTGAGCAGCCCAGTCTGTTACAGCTTTTGAACAAAATCTGGAGGAGTGTTCATAACAAGTATAGAGCAATTTACATATTTTTCAGTTGTCAGACACTGTGTGCCACAAACTAACAGGGATGACTGGGTAGTATGGAAATCTGCTGCTGAAAAATTGTCCAGATAGATTTCAGTTCAGCATGTTCTCCCATTATTCTCTGGGAACATTTGTACAAGTAAAACTTTATTTGGAGATGGTGAAATGTAAGCCTTCACAAAAGGTTTATTTAACTTATGCTGTATTTTTGCTAACATGCAAAATAGTTTAGCACAATTAGGTCACATAGTCAGGAAGCAGTAATGGTATTTATTGCATGATATGGATAACTATTCATGAAGCTGCAGTAGTGAAGTCAGTTTTCAAGCTGATACAGCCAACCATTGCAATTACATGCAGATCAAACAACCTTTGGAAGAAATTTCTCTAAATTTTCAGGTGATTTACTTCTGAAATTCTGATGAATGCTTTCTATTTTTCCTGTATCAAAATGTAAATAAAATAATTCAAATAATTATTAGGGCTTGGTATCATTCAACTGTTTTATTTATTTTATCAACTGACCAATTGTGAATATGGTCATCTGTAATCTTTCTGACCACTTCAGTCATGAGCAAAAAGGCAGAACTTATTTAATTAGTAATTTGTTGAAAAAATATTTTTTATTGCTTTTTCACCATGAATGTAATGTTTCTCTTTAAAATTTAAAGAGAAATATGGTAGTGTTGTGTTACCTGTCATGTATATATGGATGCAGTTCAGATTAAATATAAGTGAAATCTTGACATATGTATCAGTATAGCCTTACAAAGAACCCTCAGCAAACTGTGGAGAAACTCCTACCACTAGTATATAAAATGCTATTTTCACACCAAATACAGTGCTTTCTCCTTCAGTTAAGGTATCAGCATTTTCTGTTTTCCTCTGTCTCTGACTGGATTTATAGTAGTAGAAAGATCCAAGTATAATACAGAATGCACATTTTTAAGTTGTAGAGAGACTAATGAGAAATTAGATGCTCTTTTTTTTAAGCCACAGGATGCTTCTTACTAGGATTGATGGGAAAATGGAAATTATTTCTCTTGAAAAAATTCATTAAAAAAGTAACCCCTAATCAAAACAAAAAGGCATGCCCAGAAAGTTTTTGCAGTTAAGAACTGATGGAAAATTCCATTTTAGAAAACTTCAGTGGAATTTTTCAGCCTTCCAACTATGGCTATGGAAACATTTTATCAGGTGAGAGAAAGGGAAATGGGCAGGAACCTTCCAGAGTGGAATCTGGGGAGTCATCATTTTGTTTTTTCTTGAAGGAAAACTGTTAGAATTTTTTTCCAATTACAAGTTTCAAAGGTGTTTTATTTATTATTATGGCAGTCACAGCTTTCCACACTCAGAATTCCCCAGTCACACGAAAGGATGGATATTGATGTAGGTTTATTTTTCAAATCACAATTAGATTTTCTTGGTGTATTTATGTTCATTATTGTGCAAGCCTCCAACAACATTCAGTTTTCCTTGTCTTTTCTCCCTTTTTAACCCTTTAACCATCTGGTTTTTGTTGCTTTTGGTCACCACATTTGTGTAGCTCACCCTTTGTAGGTATTTCAGTTGTGTGGTCCTTTGTTCTTGTAGCTTTTCTTACCTTGCAAAGGTAACAACTTCATCATAGCAGCTCAAAAATATGGAAAAAGATAATGAAGAATTTTCACTGTGGTGAATCATGGCAGTTTCACAGCATTTAAAATAATGACCAATCTTAAAACTCTTTTTCATTACAATATAAATCATTAACTCCCTCTCAAAATGTAAAAATGTTTATGTAAAAATTTAAAAAATACCAACAGAGGTTAGTTGTATCTATGCCCCCCAAAAGGTGGTATTGTTTAGTTAGCAGTTTTTAAAGCCTCAGAGAAAAACTACTTGCAAGCTCTAAAAGGTTTAAGGTAAATCCACATTAGCAGATTTAAACATGAGTTTAAAAAGACAAAGTAACAGAGATTTCTTAGTAAAATTTGTTTTAAATTATTTTTCTCTCTGGAAGATCATCTTTTTGGTGCATATTGATCAGAGGACTTATTCTGTCACCCCAGCAATGTTATTTTCTTGTTTTAATGTCAGAAATGAAGTTCTAACGGTCTGAATTTATAGTTTCACTGCCAAATCAATGCCTTGTTCTATCAGATGTCAAAATGATGACTAAAAGTATGGTGTATTCTCTAATGCAATTATTTTGCCCAGCATCTTACTCTTGCTCTTTAATAGAAGCTACTGGTCATAGATGTAGTAATTGAGTGCCTAAAAGAATTGGATATCTTTCTGAAACACTCATTTAGGAGCTTGCCATTTTTCATGCTGGTATGTATCTGAGAAAATAGTATATTTGAGCAGCTGATAAAATTCTTGAATTGCAATTCCGTCAGCTGTTTTTTACTTATAGGTTTGTGTTGAAAGAAGACTTTTCCCATTGCTTAAAAGTATATATAACTATATTTTTAAAAAAATTGAACAGAATGGCAGCAAAATATTCAAAGCTTGAAAGTCAGACCTTCACACATGGATTCTTTTATAGAAGGAATCAGTGGTTTTCTTAGTTTGAGGGAAAAATAAAAATAGAGTCATACATGATTGAAAAGGCATTTTTTGCTTGCCTAGTTTAACACAGAGCTCACAGAAAATGTAAATTTACCCACTAACATTCAACTCATTGAAAGAAGAACTTCAAAGTCAAACTGGAACATTTAAAAATCAACTTATTATGCAAGGGCTCTTCCCCTCGCTTTTCTTTTTCTTAGCAGGGGAACAAAATACTTGGTAATCTGCTGCCATTAACTTTTAAATTTCCTGCCACTGAAATGTTAAAATATAATACAAAAGAAAGTTTCTAAAACTGTTCCAACTGCTTTTCTTTTTTTTTTTTTCAGTCAAGTATGGTAGATTTTTACTGCTTTTAGTGACAAAACATAGCAAGTAGAGCTGTTTTGGGAATCAGATTAAATTTTGATTATTGTTTTATTGGAAAATGGCTTCTTAGGCTCAAAAGGAGACACTGCACAGAATAGCCAATAGGCCAGAAATTGAAGAACATACACTTTCAAGTCTTCATTGTGCTTGGGTCAAGCTCCTGGTGTGGACAGGAGCACATTCACCTAAGTAAAAGCTACAATCAATGGTCTTACTGTCCTGCTTAAGTACATATCTGCCAGTTTTTCTCTCTCCCCTCCATTCCTCACATAATTTTATCTTGTCCTCATATAGATTTGGAATATTTAAATATGTGGAAATATTCTGTGACACAGGAAAACTTTCCAGCCCAGCACTTAAAATAATAATTACACAATATACTTGCTATCTGCATTAAAATTGCCTTTAGCACCTTAATATGATATTACCAGCATAGTAAAGATTAAAGCACATCAGTATTATTAATCTCATAGGTTTTCCATAGAATTTAATCTTCATTGGAAGAATTATGATTATGGTGTATAATTTTAGTGTCCACAAATGGAAAATTCTCTTTTCTTCACTCATGGTCCTTTACCTCAGGAGACTGAGCAGCCCAAGATCTGTCAGCATTATTAAAGACTGAGGCAAAAACCACTTTGAATGCCTTCACTTTTTTCTTCATATTATTCAGATGACCATCTTCACAGGAATCAGTTCAATGTTTCCCTTTCACTATTAACATACTTAAAAAAGAGATTGAAACTTTCTGCTGTTTTGGAACAGGGCTGATGCTGTGAGGGGATACATGATAATATTCTTATTAGACATGGTGCATCCTGGACAAAAGGCCCTAAAGTCGTTTATGGTGCTTGTGTAAACCTTAAAGGACTATGATCTCAAACTTTTCCATGGCATGTGCTGGAAAAATGCAACATATAAAGGAAGAGTACTTGAATATGTGAAATTCAGACTTCATAATTTACCTTTCTGTGGAATTAGATCTACTGAAATTGTGCATGCAAAGTGAATTCTATATTTCCAACTTCACATCTGATGCACTGAGTATAGACTAAACAGATGTTGTCAGAGTCAAATGTCTACAAAACCTTGACATTGTCCAAAAGCCATTCTTGAGTCTTGCCTCAAGTGTGCTGTGACTCTGCACGTCACTCTGCCTAGGTGTCCAGACAAGGAATCTCCTGCCTTTGGTGCTGGGAGCCCAAAGACAGACACACATGCTACTGAAGTGAGTGGGAGGCACTTGGCCTTTTCTCAGACTGTATCTGCTTATTGCTGTGAGGATAGATACCCTCTGGAAAATAATGAGAAAACAATTAATCTATTGCAATAAGGACTTAGGGCAGGAGACAGCCAACTGTTGCATACCCGCAGAATCACCCAACCCAAAGAAAATATGTCTTAATGATTTAATTACTTTTCTCATCTGACTGGATATTGTAATTCTGATTACAGAAGCTGAAGATGAACACGCTTAAAACTAATAAATACAAAGTGCATTCATCTGAAATGAGCATCATCAGCACTCACAATGAAATTTCATTTATGGGCATTGTTTCATTAAATGTAACCTCTAGCTTATTACAGGCACATTATTTTTCATTTTTTATGCATGATGTCATTCCTTTATTTAAACAGACCATGGTAAATATTTTATGAAACAATTAAAGGAACAAATAATAAATTTTTGCATTAAAAACAGATCTGTGAAAGTGTCTGGCAACTAAAATGCAAACAAACAAATAAACAAAAGGGTGGAATTATGTTGCAATCTGTCATAAATTCTCCTGGAGTTTTGTATGTGATTTGCCCACTGTTGCTCCATTTCTCACTCAGGTGGTCTATTATTATGAGATGTGTAAAATGGTAGAAATATGTGAGCTACCTTGGGGCAGAATATGGTGATCTTGTTCTACCTCAGACTTTAGAGGATGCTAATTGTATGCTGGGCTTTTTGTTTCCCCAAAGCCCTGTTTCATGTATTTAATTAGAGATTTTTAACTTTTAGGGTATTTGCTGTGCACACTGACAAGTATTTTTAAGAATCATGTCCTGTGTACTGAGGCAATTGTGCAGATTAGCTAAAAGAGTAATTAAGCATATCTGCTTGCACAAAACTGTCATAATCCGGTCTCCTAGCAAATTTTTATGGCTGCTGCAAAAGGCAGGATACAGATGGGTTGTTGAACTTTCAGCTTAGCACCTCCTGTGAAACCCACTGTCTTCAGTAACAGCTGAGAGAATTCTTCAATTTGAAATATCTGGCAAGACAAAAGATAAAAAATTAATACAATGGCAAACTCCGCATTATTTATGCAGTGGAAACTCCCACTAAATGTACTGAGAGCTCAACACAGTCCTACTGAAATCAGGAGAGAGATTCCCCTTGACTTCATGAGGAGCTGGATCAAGTAACTTATTACTAAAGATATGATTCTGCAGGAAGAAGAGCCAAATCTTCATCTCCCAAAGGGAACGACTGTGGTGATGGTGGGAAAAATTTGCTGTATTCAGCAGCTTCCAGTGCAGCTCTGTACTTGAGAGATTTGAATCTTAAATGAATGAAAATCAGAAGACATTTTATCCCTGCCCCAGGAAAAAGAAAAAAAAAAAAAGAACAATGACAGTATCCCAAATACACAGATCTGAGTCGTAGCACTAATGTGTCATTGCCAGATATTAATTTTCAATTTTCTCCTTGCAGAAGGAGTAGCTTTGTCAAGGTCATGCCACACATAAATCATTTCTCTGTTTAAGCAAGGTCTTGCTAAAGCAGCTGTAATCAGGACCTTCTGTAAATTAGGGTTTCTTTCTAAGGAATGCATTCTTATTTCAAATGACCCATTGCCAATTTTTTTCTCTTTCTTCTTTTGTTTTTAACATCTAAGTGATTTGCAAAGTTCTTGCATTTCGAGGACATAATTAAGAATGCTGATTACATTGACATAATTCTGAACTTCAACACTGAAGAATGTGAACAGGATTGCACTCACTGCTTTTTAAATATTTCTGTCCTATCCTCTACAAATAAAGGTAAGTGATAGAACTTGAGAAATAAAACCAGGTCATGGTCCCTCCTCAAAAGTTGCTAGGCTGAGAATGTAGGTCTTTATGCATCAAGAAGAGAATGTAGTTGGTAATATGTTGTCCAAAAAAGAAATAACCTGTGTTTATGACAAGGATCAGGCTTGAGGAGAATAAAAGGATGATTCTCTAATACCATTATTTTTCCAAAGTACACATTAATACATTTTATTTTTAAATGCAAGTCATGGCTCTCATTAATGCTGCTATTATGAGTTACTAAGACCTCCATCCATTAGTTTGGTCAGAATGTTCTTAATTAATAGGTGACCTATCCTTAACCAGATATCATATTTTACATAGACTGTCTGGTGATAACCTGAGACAAATACCAATGCATAATTAATTTTGAAAAAATTAATTCTCAATATATGAAGCTGTATGGATTCAAAAGCAGAAAGGTACTAATTAGAATTTTGTTTTAATTAGCCTTGCATATGCTAAGTGTATTCTGCAGTGCTCAGTGCAACAGAATTGGTGATCAGGGGGATGGTTTAAAACTCCTGCTGAGGTTAGAAAAACAGCTCAATAGTAATGTGATTCCAGTACTGCTCAAGAAGGATAAATGGAGATCCATTTTCTATAGCCTTTTTCCTGTCTCACAATTGTGATTCTAGAGCAGTTTCACATTAAGAAATAAGTTAAGGAGTAGAGATGTTTCTGCAGTGGTCTCCAGCTTCCAAGGAATCACAGAGAGCAAGTATTGCTTCATCCAACCATGCCTTAACCTTCCACTTGCAGGACATTGCCAGAATTTCAATGTGACCAGTCTGTGAGTTTGCACTGGTGGGCAGGGAAGTTCTCTGTTGAGAAATTTTGTATCACCTGAATGCCTCAAGTTCATTTAAATCAACATTGATTGAGGTCCTGCATGAGACAACAATTAGAGGAATTTTTTTCAGAAGTTACAAGCAGCCAACCTACAGCAGATGGCAGAGCACCATGGGTAACACATCAGAGGACCTTGTGCATATCTCCCAAACTTTTTGGTTTTTTCTTCATGTCTCTTGATTCCTTCATTTTGTTTTCTTTTGTTTTCAAACATTGGAAAAGAACCTGAATCATTGAAAATGAACTGCTGGTGTGAGGATCCTGCCTCTCTTTGCCCTCTCCTTCTGTTATGTTCACAAAGACCCCAAAGTGGGTCATGCTGTTTTCTGTACTGTTTGACCAAGGCAGCATTATGGTCTCGAAGGCCATCAATAAAAGCTACATTTTGGCTTGTCCTTTCCTCCTCTTTCACCCTCTTAGCCCCTGACTGTGCTCTGTAGTCTGGACCTCCAGCAACTGCCCCTGTCCCAAAGACCAGCCCTGTTTACCCCCTCCTGTAGGGAACAAAACACTGGACACTGTGAGACTTGGATGCTGGTAATGAAAGCTGTGTAAGTATCAGTCTTTCAAAGATCTTTTTTAGAAGTTCTCAATGTCTGGCACATTAAAAGACTGTATAGTGGAACAACTGTTTATTCAACATCATTCCAAAAATCTGAAGTATGGAAATATTGGCTAACTTTTAGATAGTAAGAACTTTATGTGAAATTTTCAGTATTTTCAGATCTTCTTTTTATTTCCTACTTTCTTTTTAAGTCCCACAGAGCTTCTTCAAATACTAGAAGTCTTAGTAATTATTCCAGGAAAATGCTCTGAGTGCAGGGTTAGAAATCCTCAGTAGAAAACAAGGAAGTACCATGCTAGAAAATTGACAATAGTGAAAAGCTACATATTTGGAATTAAAATAAAACACTTAGTCATTCCTATTGAAGGTTTCCATTCAGTTCTACAGGAAGCTTGTGTTATGAATGGGAAAAGCAATTTTTGCACAGTTGCCCAAATGACAGTATTCTTGCAAGGTTTTGCTTTTGTATTTCCTTTCAGAAGGAAAATCCATACTTTTTAATTTTCTGAGGAAACAATTGATAGTGACTGAGGAATGGAAATATGAAATTTTCCTTTGGGTGGCAGCATAAACTTTTCAAACAAAAAAATTTAATTTTACTTGTTTAATGACTATGCTTTGGAATTCCTATTTGAGAAACACCACCCCCCCCCACCCCCCCCATTCTTTTCCTATTTTCTTTCAAACAAATTCACCTGTTGTGTTCTATCACACTGTTAAGTGATATTGCAGACACTGAGGATAGCATAATATGGATCTTTCTGTGCCCATTAAAATTTATCATATCAGATATGATAAATTATCATATGGAGGAAGGAAAGATTGTTTATTATAATAGCTTTTTGGCAAAAAAACAAAACCATGGTCTGATCGAGTTAATAAGTCCTACAGTTTCTGCTTGACCTTAAAACAATTCAGTAGAATATTATACCATAGGCCCCAGCAAATCTAAAAACCTTTTTAATTGTGGGTCAGAAATATAATTACTGGCATAATTTTTGCTTGTAATGTACAATAACAGTTTCCAAGGAAAGCAGTGTGTCAGTTCTGATGCAGGAGGGTATTTCTCTGCTTTCATTTTTGTCACAGAAACCCCCATAACATCCTATGTTTGAACAGCACTAGTGATCATAGAAAGGGTTGGGTTGAAAGGGACCTTAAGGATCATCTTGTTTCAACCCCTCTGCCATAGGCAGGGTCACTTTACACCAGGCTGCTCAGAGCAATCCAGCCTGGCCTTGAACACTGCCAAGAATGGGGTGTCCTCATCTTCTCTGAGAAACCTGTTCCACTGGCTCACCAGTCCCTGTTTGTCTTCCTAACATCAATCTAAACCTTTCCTCTCTAAGTTTAAAAACTTTCCCCTTGTTCTATCACTATAATAGGAAGTGATTAATAATACAGTTAATAATACTAAATGTCTCTGCAACCACGTTGCTGCTGCAGCCTTCTATGAGTGTCTGCCCACAGAGAGACAAAGAGTTTGGGCTGTCTCTTACCTCTCTGTTTGATGTTCTGCACTGAACATCAGAGCTTTAAGGACTTGTTTCTTTACTGTTGTGTGTAATGGCTGCAGTACAAAGCCCTAAAGCTTTCCTTGCCTCCTGGTTCACAAACATATACAAAAGATACATTTTGTACCCATGAATCTTCTTGCTGACGCTTGAAGAGGACAGCCACCTCTGTGGCAAGCCAGGAGGTGATAGTCTTTGACTTCACAGGTTCTTTTGTTTCTCTCTACTGTACTCTTCATGAATATGTGTAGGAATGGAGAAAGAGGAGTTCATAACCTGACTTTTGTCTCACCTGAGGCTTTTTAGAGGGCATGGCAATGTAACTCTTAAGATTGGCACAGTATAATGCCCAGCTCATGTCCAAAATAAGTAAGCTAGATGTACCAGTCCAGATCTGAACTCAGTTACATAGCCAAAATACAATGATATGTAATTTTTCGCAGGTGTGGAGGAGTCAGCACCTTGTTTCTAACATGCATCACACAGGTTAACTGTTTCATTTTTTGATTGTTAGACAGAATTGTACTAGATATAATGATGCAGCAAATTCCAAACTATGTTTGTTGATTATGCCAATAAAATTTTGTTTTAATCCATTCATTATAATTGAAAGTAATAAGAGCAATTTAAAATTATGAGTGATTCACCAACAGGAAATAAAATTCAAAATTGAGTATTGGGTTTGACTATTTGTTAGCAGAGGAAACTGACTTTTAGTATAAAATAGCTGTCCTGTTTAGGTGTCACAATAAATTTGTCAGCTCCAATAAATTGTAGAAAGTATTGTTTTTCTAATATTAGTGAAAGAAGATGTCCATTTAAATTAGATTTTTCATTCATTTCTAATTGACTTAAAATCCGGTTTAGCTACATGTCCTTCATTCATAACTTGTTTAAAGGATTCTAATTCTCATAGATAAATAGGCATCTTGAAGTTTTTCATTTTCATCCATCATTAAGTTTCTTATGGCTGAGGTTACTGGTTGTTCATTGCCTTTCCACTGTGCTATCAACTTATGAAGTAACTGAGTTCAGATTGGATACATTTATTTCATTCAGTGCCTTATCTGTCTCTTTCCCCCACTTTTTTGAGCACTGCCGAGGGTCATATTGAAAAACTATCTCCAATTCCAACTGAAATCAACCAGGAAATGGCTTTATTTTACTTTTAGCTGCAACTGAAATCAAACAGGACTGCATCATTTCATAAAATGGTCATTTACAATGCAGTAGCATGTATGCTATGTTGAAAGCACCCTAAATTTCTTATATATGCCTGGTTTTCATTTCATTCATTTAGAATCGCTTAAGAAATACAAAATATTGTGAAAAGTGCTGTTTTTGTCCAAAGTAGACAATTTTCTTCAGAATAGCTGCTACCGGGCTGTTTGGGATTTGTGCTGAAAACAGTGCTGATAACACAGGGATGTTTTCATTATTGCTGGGCAGGGCTTCCACAGTGTCAGAGCCATTTCTGCTCCTCACCCCACCAGCGAGGAGGCTGGGGGTGGACAAGGAGCTGGGACAGGACACAGCTGGGACAGCTGACCCCAATTGACCCCAGGGATATCCCAGACCATGGAGTGTCATGCTCAGCAGATAAAGCTGGGGGCAAGAGAGAAGGAAGAGGGGACGTTCTGAGTGATGGCATTTGTCTTGCCCAGTGCCTGTGAAACGTGGAGGGGCCCTGCTCTTCTGGGGATGGCTGAACCCCTGCCTGCCCATGGGAAGGGGTGAATTAATTCCTTGTTTTGCTTTGCTCATGTGCATGGGTTTTGCTTTACCTATTACACCGTCTTTATCTCAATCCATGGATTTTCTCACATTTACCCTTCTGATTATCTCCCCCATCCCACCAGGAAGTAAATGAGGATGCAGCTGTGGGGGGATGAATTGCAGTTGAGATTAAACCATGACAGTCCTACAGAGAAGTAGGGTGCCATTAAAAAAAAGTGTATTTTTTGGATAAAAGAGACATTTCTGTATACAGGAAAGAAGGAAGGGACTTTAGAAAGTACTTAATAATAGGCTCTGAAGGGCCTAATTTAGGGCAAAATAAATCAAAAGACCATTCCTCCAGTTACACAGAGAGACTGAAAGAATGTCAGACATACAGACAGAGTGTGTGTTTGGATGAACCCATTTCAGTAAGAGGGAACACTGAATAGGAGATAGTAATTAGAAATTCCTCATACTTTGCCTTTATTTGCAAATGCACTTTTCCAAGGGCTGCTTTCAGAGGCAATTTGTAATATATTTTCATTCTACTTTAATCCGTACCCATGTTTTCAGTGATCCAGGAGACTCATCAGTGTGACTTTTAAAATCTGTGGCTTGTTTTTGAAGATACAGGGCTTGTTTTAGATTTGTAAAAATGTATCTTAATGGTATCTTTTACAAGAGTGAAAAGAATGGAGCGATGACTGCAGGATAGATTTTCCTGATGCTGTTGGACTGCAGGAGGTTGGGAATTGCTTTTCTGTATTTCACCTGGTTCTTGTATTCCTTTTTTGAACTTCCTGTGGTAGTTATTGATAATGACAGCCTAGAAGAGGATGTATGTGGGGAAACTGTTGTCATTCTTGAAATTTATGACTTATAGAATGGGCTAAGCTTTGGCTATGCTTATTTTTTTTTTTTTTTTAATGAGGCTGGTGTTAGACATAGACATATTAGACATGTTAGATGAGTCTATTAAAGAAACTAGAAATCAGTCAGTTATATTTTATAGCAGTTTCCATACATTCTTCTGTTCCTTGCATCTTTATCTTCACTTTCTAATGGAACTAATTTTGTTAAAAGGAGATACTAGGAAATTGCCTCAATTATCTTGCATGAGACATTCAAGAATAGGGGTGCCAAAGTAAAAAAGTCTTATGTGCAGGTCTGGTAAATTGATAGAAATGGTTTTAATATTTGGGTAAAGATCAGACTGCTATTATGAAATGTAGAGAGTGAATATTAATTCACTGAGTGTTGTCTCAGGCTGTTTTCTTGTTAGCAGTCTGCTGAAGAACATGGCATTTCCCATCTGCTCATGAAGCAGTCACCAGGTCTACCTCAGGAATGACAGCTGGCTCACTGTGCTCTCTGAAATGTGTGTCTTGGATACACACTGGCTCAGGACTCTCCAACGTTTTCATTGCTGGCTTTTTGAAAGGTTTTTCATCCTATACTTGCTGTGTTCCTTATACTCTTTCACTGAGCAGCTGGGGCTGTAAAGGATAGAAAGAATGTTGACCTGAATCTCTACTGCAGTTCATGGCACTCCTCCAGATTTTTGGGCACTTTTTGTGTGTGCCAGCAGGACATAAGAATTATTTCAGCAACAGGGTGCCTTTGGCAAGGGCTGATACAACATCCTTGAAGCCCTTCTTTAGGGTCTTCAATATGCAGAGTAAATCTAGCAGAGAGCATGTACTCTATGCCATCTTATCAAATATCCACAGGTTCACAATGGAGGACCTTCAGGGCTGAATGCAAGAGGTATGACAGCAGGTGCTATATCTCAGATAATTCCAAGATGCTCATATTAGGTCCCAACTTTCTGTGTTAAACTGTGTGTTGGTGATGATAAAGGAGAGGAGGTTGGGGGAGGGAAATATGTTTGTCTTTTGTGCATGATTTTCCTTCACTCATCCAATCCTGCCCTTCATAAGCCATGAACTCACAGACATTTGGCATGAGCTCCTTGATTTTTGGCAAGGGGGTAGCACAGGAGAAGGGAAGACGAATGAAACAGAGCTTGATATTTCATAAGTGGTTTACAGAACATTAAGGGGAATATTTTGTTCGAGTAGATTTTAGAATTCCTTGCATATAAAGCTGGAACACAAAGCCAGTATGTTTTTGGTTTTGGAGACTTAGACCCCTTAACTCTTTTTACTGTTTTATTTGAATGAATTTCAGATTTTAAATTGCACCTCCTATAATGATTTAACGCATTTTCTGTACACCCAGTGTTTATGGTGCAGCTGTTGGCAATGTTAATGTGAAAAGCACATCTCCTGAACATTGTCAAGCTCTTATTGTCACCTTTAGTTCCCTGGGAGATGGGGACAGAATTTTATTTCAGATTAAAAGGGAGAAAACTGTTACCTTTCAGGGAAAACATATATTTATGTTTCTGGATGTCTCTAAAGTGACTCAGACAAGGAGACACATATTTGAGTTATTGTTACTAGATTTCATTATGCTTGGTGCCTAGGTGGCTATACTATATTTTATACTGCAAGGTTTAGAGTTGTTTTGGAAGAGAAGAGAAGGGAAGCATTTTTTGGATCTTGATGAGGATGATAAAATGTAAATTCTAAGGGCAAAATTCAGAGGTGATGCCATTGAGAATGAAAGTTCAATTTTTCATGTGTGACAGTCATTTAAATTCAGGCATCATCTTATCTTTTCTCTCTTTTCCACCTATTTCTGCCTGTTTTTCATCGAGTAAATATGTCAAAATTGGTGAAAAGTAGATGCTGGTAGCCTATAGGAGGTATGAATTAAAATATGATAACAAATCTAGGCTCAAACCCAACACACACAGGTATCTGACTTCATAATTTGTTTTAGATGTCTAATCAGTAAGTCTTCCTGAGGTAAGTTTAAACTGCTTGTGTAGTCAGTAGGCAAAGCAGATGCATCTGAAGAACTTTAGTCTAGTGGAAGATGTCCCTGCCCATGGCGAGGGACCAGATGATCTTCAAGGACCCTTCCATCTGAACCTTTCTATGATTCTGTGACTACAGAGGACAGTCTGTCAGTCTCAGGTTAGGCACCAAGTTATATAGGTGACTCCTATCCCTGGAAACCCTTTACAAACACCTATCTCTCCCCAGTCATACTATGAAACTTATTTGTGATGATCTGCCTCATTCAGATAGGCCTCTGAAGTGATAGAAGAGAGTTTGATGAAAGAAAGAGGGACTTGATCCTACCCTAACTGAGTCTCCCAGGGAGTCGTAGTGAGCACAGGTAGAACACATAACTGAGAGCCAAGGGTTCCCAAAGAAATGTTTCTCCAAGCTCAGGCTGTGACACTGCAAATAGGGTCACCTGCCCAACAGAAATTCAATTGCTAATTCAGGCTCCCAGCTGAAAGCAGGGTCAAAAGCCTTATTATGAAACCTAATTAGACATTGAGTGTATGCAAAATAGAGCTCCTCCTTCCTTTCCATCCAGCATAACATTATATACATTTAGTATATAATACAGTAGTACTATGTATGAATGCAGCACTTCTAATTAATAAGTGATGGTATAAAGACTTTGTACTTAAAATTGACAACTTTTGATGAAAAAATATGACCCTATTTAATTGCAATTATTTGATAACATTGTATGTATCAATAACAATATTAAGAAGTTTAACTTGTACCTTGTTACTGCTGCATATACATTGATTTATAATAAATTTCATCTTTTGCTGGAGGGTATCAAAGGCACAGCAATACAGCATGATAATTAAATATGATGATATTTATAGGACTTGTTTTGATTCTGGCTTGGCTCTGCAAAACATACAAACACAAACATGCACCACACACATCTTAACAACTTCTAGCTTGAAAGGTTGACCATCAAATAAAGTTGACAATCAAATAAAGGTAAATAAATACCTGTTAGTAAATTTGATCATGGTCTTTTAACTGAAGTGGGTTAGCAATGATAGCAACAGTAACGGGGAGGAGTAACCTGTGGTTGGCTGTGGTAGGTGTGTGCGAGATAAAGGTCCTCAGGTAGGATTGTATGTGCACTGAGGAAAAAAATCTTACAAATGTATCTGGGTTTTGAAACACCATGGTACTGCTGCTCCACAGTGGGTTCCTGGGTCAGAATTCATGCCCAGGGAAGCTCGGTTAGTGCCAAGTTCTTGTGGGTGAGCTCAGACTTCTGTTGGTATGAGCTTGTAGGCCACGAAGGAAATCCTGTCCCTCCTACTGATGCATGATTGGCTTTCATTTGGTGGCTGAAATTCTTCTTTTTGTTTTTTAACCTTCTGACCAGTCTTTTTCAACAGAGCTGGGTCATTTGTGCACCAGTGTGCTTTTGGCATCATTGTGAAAAAACTAGAAATATACTATTTAATAGTCCTGTGGGTGTGCTTACTGTCAGCAACTCATGCAGCAGCAGCAGCAGCAGCACTTGTTTTTTCTTGGCAGAGAAGCTTTTATCCATCAGCCAAAGAGTTGCAGTGGGTCTTCATAAACAGCTCTGAAGTAGCTCTGAATTACCTGAAGAAAAAGGGTTCTTTAAGAACTCTTTTTAGTAGACCTACATATGGTTTCTGACTCCTGAGCTGGCTTTCTCAGAGCCCACTGAGCAATACTTTTTAACACTGCTCCGGAATGCATCTCATACCTGGATTTAGGTTATCCTTTGCATGGAAAAACGTGCCAGAAGCTAAAACAAAATTCTTGTGAAAATTCTGTCCTGTAAAAACAAAACAAAATATAAAGTACCTCTGATAATTTTCTAGCTCAAGTACAATCTTTGAAGAAACTGGTTTGTCCTAGAAAAATCGAGATGCATACAGTGGAAGATAAAGTAGTTATGTAAGCTTTCTCATAATCAATAAACAGGGTGATTCATTCTGTGATGAATTTCAAAAGTAGATGAGGCCTTAATTTATATTAAAATGAATTCTCACTTGCTATAATTGGAAATCCTCAAAAAATTACGGAACACAGACTGTGAAGGAAAGCAGTGGAACAATATTTGCAGTGTGGTCTTTGAAAACCTACATTTTAGAAGACCTGCAATCACATTCTGAATTGACTAGACTGAACATCACCATGAAGAAGCTTTCTAGAATTTTGAAAGCGTTTCTATTTTTCCCTAGTGGATTTAAAATCACTTGTATCTAAACCCAGATATTTAATTTAGATTAACTTCAAATAGTACAAGTTAATTGAACTTTGTATTGAATAGTGAAGAAATTCATTTGACATTTCTAGAAAAAAATAAAGAAATAATATAATGCACTATAGATTTTTCCCCTTATAACAAATTTTCACAATGGCAAGTCTGGTAAGACCTTTCTTTCTTTATTAGAATTTTGCTTTTTATTATTTCCATGTCTCCTATGATTTAACTCCTTAGTTTTCTGCCAAAACACCCACAAAATGCACGTGTCCTGGGTTTTCATTTATTGCATTATTTCAGTTTATCTCAAGTTTCTGTTTGCATGAGAAATAATGAAAATAGCATATGCCAGTTATTTCCTGTGGCAGATGGCTCTCACAGGAGTTTCTATACTATTCAGCTGCATTTATAGGGTAGAAAAAACCATTGAAATGTCACACAATAAGCCAAAAGCTGTTTCATCCAGGGTCAGAAATTATTTATGGACTTAACATTTAGCACTAAAAAGTGTCCTTCAGCGGCCGTTGTTCAATGTGGAATTTTATTTCCCTGGGCTAGATGGCGCTGGAGTATATAAAATATCCGTTCGTGTTTCCCAGCACACAGCTTCCTTCTGTTTGGGAAAGGAACAAGCCTTTCCTACATGCAGAAATTCAGTTCTTTCTTTCTGGATAGGGGAAAAAAAAAAAAAAAAAGGTAACTGTTCTTGTTTTATTTTGAAGGTTATTATAAGTTCCCATTTCACTTGGTATATATTCTCTCAATGAAGTGTGGCAAAGCAGCATTTTATACATAGAGGATTATATATATGCCAAAAATTGAACATGTGCACAAAACCCACAAACATCTTCTGAGAACATTTGACTTTTTTTTTACCCTGGAGAAGGAGAAAGCAGCATAAAGGAAGAAGTTGTATTATTCCCTGGGATAGTTTGTGTTTCTGACACAGGAGAGGAAGATTCTCAGTCTGAAAATCTGGAAGGATTGAAATCTGCCAGGGCTGGTGTTGGACACCTCTCATGTTCTCTGGTACTCTGTTATGCCCCATCATAATGAAGCAGGACCTTTTTCTGCCTTCTCCTTTATTCCTCTGTGTGGAATTCCAGCCATGGCACTATCTTTCTGCTTCAACATTGGGAAGAAGTGACTATAGATGAATCCCTACCTGCATCCTCTGCTCAAGTGGTGAAAGAGGAGATGAAATTCAAGCCAATTTATGCTGAAATTTGAAAAGCCAAGTGACATCCTCTAGGAATGGGAAATAGTTCCCCTAACAAGACCAAATTTGGTCTCCATTAAGTTAGAGAAAGAAAGACATATGGAGGAGAAAGAGAGAGCCATGACAACCCATCGTCCCTGAAACCCCCACGATCCCAAGGCTGAACTGTGCATCTGCCTGCTAGTAACTTGCTGTTGTTAGCATAAAAAGACTCAGTTATTGGTCTGGCTTTGGAACTGTGAGAAATGATGCCCACCCCTCAAATTTTTAAGGGTTTAATAAGGGATAATAAGGGACAGATCAGTAAAGCAAAAGTAACAGCGCTGAGTGCTTGGCAGCAGCAGAGACACGCACAATTCTTTAGCAAGCTGTCTTTTATACTGTTGCAGTTGCATTTCTATTGTACTGCTGCAGTTGCATTACTTCCCCAAATGACTTTGCACAGTTCTCATAGCCTGTTTATCACAACTCTGCCTCAGGATGCCACAGCATTGCTGAAGTCCACAGCTACAGCATCTGAGGGTCCATCAGGGAGGCAGTCCAGGGTGGTCTTCTGATGCCACTTCTGACTTGGTATTCTCCTTTTATGGTATTTTGTTCTCTGCCTGGGCTACCTTGGTTACACATTTTGCAAGAGTGGTCATATCTTGTGATACATCTTTTGCAATCACGCTTGCATCTTGTGATAGTCTTGCTTCATGCACAATTTCAGTTATACTGTCGACAGGAGCAATTGCAAATTACTATATAGCTACAAAAGCAGTTAGTAATTTTTAATAATTTTCAAAAGCAAATATGTAATAGCGAAAGCCTACTGTTAGATAGCAGATTATAAAAGAGTGAAGGAAAAATGCAGGAGTTCGGTGTTTCCATGGCCTCAAGTGGCCACAGAATGTTTTCTGTAAATTAACTTCCAAGCTTTCAACACCAGCCAGAGGTGCTCTTCAAATGCGACTAGCCAGAGGTAAGAGAAGTTCACTAGCCTGAAGTGTTCGGGCTGAAGTCCTTCATTTCAGGATACCTGTGTAGTATCAATAAATACAGACTTGCTTGAACAGCATCTTTAAATTTGTCTTCTGAATACTGTATGTTCTCTTTTGCTTTGGGAATAGAAATGAGTTTTACTTGGAGAGTATAAGCTGCTTTCTTTGAAAGCTTGCTGGAGTTACTCAAAACTGCTTATAAATTTTTACATATGTGGTCTTAGGTTAATTAGGTTCTGTGAAAACACAGATCCTCAGGTATTGATCCTCAGAAAAGAGTTAAAGCAAAGTTCAGAACAAAAGTAGTGAACTAACTTGTAATGTATTACAACACTGCTTATACATCACTTTATTATGCTTTTGATTACACTGATGTGATTGTTTGGTAGCACAGAAAAACCTCTGAGGTGGAGGCAGGGGTTACTCTGGCACCCTTGCCCATCTCAGGCATCCCTCACCACTCCAATGGCAATGAAAGTATATTCCCTCACAACCCTTTCATTTCTGTCTCATGCCTGCATCTGCACAGTGCTCTCTGCAATGCTGTTTTGGGGATCTGACACAGGCTGCTGAAACCCATAATTTGGATTCTTTTCCCAGGGGTTGGATTGACCTGCCAGAGACAGATTCATCACAAGTACCGGTGTTGCTAAATGTGGAAGCACAACTATTACCTGTCTATGGATGTGCTGAAAAAAAATCTCTGTGTATTGGCAGGATACTATTACAGATGAAAGAATTTGCCATTTTTGGTAAATTCTTATCCTCAGGTGCAAAGAACCTTCTATTTTTCATGTACACACAAAACATGGAATCTGCTTGGTAAAACATTTGCCCTGTGCTAATCTTTTCTGTCCTTGCAGATTCATCTTGAGCAGTGTTTTTTGCTGTTCTGGAGAGATGCTGTCTTTCTTCTTCCACTCAGCCACATGCAGTTGTGTTTAGGACTCATTCTGCCATTGGCTGGGCAGTGGGGCTTAAGCTGACTGCACAGTCAAATTAACACAAATTGGGAACTGAGTTGTTGTTAGTGGCACTGAACGTGTATGTCCTGTCATGCTGCTTGATGTAGAACTGCAGGCAGACTTAGAAATTCTGAGCTTGTTTGTTTCTGTTTGTTTTTTTCCTCTAAACTTTCTTAATTAGGTTTTTAAGTGTCCTGGAACAAAAATATTTTTAAGACAGTATTAAATTGACTTGACTATTTAGCATAAAATGGAATTTTAAATTTCTTTTGCTGCTGGAAAAAGATAATATTGCTTACATGTCAGATCTTGCTTATTTTGCTCATGTTACTCTTCTCCTGGACTAAGCTTCAGTGCAAGGAGTCTAGGATCTGAGTAAGTACATGATACAAAAATTACTGGTTTGTATTCTTCAGTACTGAAACTTTCTAGAAAATGTCCACATTCTTTTGATTTCTGTAGAAATTGAGGACACTTAGACCTAGTTGAATTATTACAAGCTCTCTGGGGAAAATAAACCATTTCAAAATATCTTATTAAAATCAAAGATGAAGATGATGAGACTGAAATAACCAACCCAATCTACTTCTCTTGACTAGCAGAATTGCTGTGGTTCTCCAGCTGTTATAGATGCTCTTAAAGAATATTAAGATCAGCTGTCATCTATTTTTTCCATCAAAATATATGAATTTTAAATAGCTGCTACAATGAAGCTAGGTTGACATTCTAGTTTGGAATGAAGAAATAAATATTTCTATTTCTATAGCAAAGAAATATAAAAGTAATTTAAATATGTGATTCAATTAGGAAAAAAAAAAGAAAAGCAAGTGTTTTATTTGGCTGCTAATAATTAATTTCAGGTAGGTAGAGACTGGCAGGATGGTCCTGATGTTGCATCCAGTGAATGACCTATATACAAAAACTTATTACTCACAAGGCATTTCTTTGTAATAAATTTCAGACACTGTTTAAGACACACATTTCCCTTCCTTGTATGCCAGGAAACCCCAGTTTGAGAAAAATCTGAGTAACCCTAAGTTTAGTACATCAGTATGTCAGTGCCTTTTTAATATGGGATCTTCAGACAGCATCTGACTTTTATTCTCTTTCAAGTGAGCTGTTTACCAGCTTTCTGAGTGTTTCTGGGCTTTCTTTCCTTTATCTGCAAAAATGCTTCAGACCCTGTCTGGATCACTATAATGTCCCAGTCGTGCATTACAAGACCTGATCTGTCACAAGTATTTTGGGTTGATTTTTCAGTCTTACCTTGGGCTGTACTTGGTACATCCTTATCATTTCAGCATATCCTTCCACTTCCAGGAAGCTTCACTTTTTATGTGTTCTCCCAGCTGTATCTTTCTCATATCATAAGTGAAACGATCTGCACATGGGGACAGCAATACCTTGATTGGGGTAAATTTAGGAGGGAGGCTAATTGGTACAAAAATCTAAGATGCATGTGATCTACCAACTATCACAAAATCTGTCTCTTCAAATGGAATTCTTTCCAGACACTGTTAGAAATACCTCTCCTGATGTCAGAGGCAAACTATCTTTAACAACTTACAGCTGCTGGAGGAACCACACTGCTTGCAGGCTTCGGCACAGGGATCTACTAAGTCCTAATTCATTTTTAGACCTTCTAAGTTGCTGATATGATACATCTTTCAGAGCAAGAGTAAAAATTAAAGGCTGTGGTGAGAAACTTGTTTATTAACATGGGGGACCACTTTGTCTCAAGTGGTGCAATGAGAGAGAGGACTGGACTAGGTGACCTCTGGAAGTCACTTCCAACATAAATTATCTGAGACTTGGTAATTTTTTCATTAGCAGTGGACTGGCTGAATACTTATTTCTCTGTATAATGTTTTTAAAAATAAGGAAAAGATTTTTGACCCCTGTGATTTGTATGGCTTCTTTTACAATTTGTTATCTGTATTTCAGAACAAGTTACCAATATCTGTAGCAGTACTATCACTATTATTTTTGTTAAAAGATAATTCAAGCTCCATAGTATTTCAATATAGTAAACAGCTCAAGAGGTGATGGGAGAGAATAGCCATACAAAACCATGAATAATTTGCCCAAATTCATAGAAAAGATGTATGGACAAGCAGGAAACATGTTTTTCCCTAATGCATGAATACTGTTCTGTATTTTATGTTCACTCTGGATTATTTTGCCTTCAAATAAATTTCACTGTATGAATATTTGAAGCCAAGTGACTAATTTCACAGCCAAAATCCTATGCCAGACAGTAAGATATCTGATACTGCTGCAGACATAGGCACATTTTAAGGGGAAAGTTTTTGTTTGGCAAAGTGAATTGCAATTGCACTGAAGAGAAGCCTACATCTCTTTCACTCATGAAATGCAACTGCTGAAAGCAAATTAGCAAGATTTTTGATTCTTGCACATTTTTAGGTTAAGAAAAGACCAATCAAGCCACTTTAACTTGTCCTCTTGATGTGGTCTGTATGTCCAGCACTTGGGCAGGAACAACAGTCCAGGCAGGAGACCTATTGACTGATGTTTCAGCACTGGTCTGTAATGGTCCTAGCTGGCATCCCCTGTTTGTGTGTGGTGTCAGGTGTCCCTGTAAAAATGTTTCTCCATGATCTTCATTACCTAGGGGGTGTTTGTGTGTCTGTGTATGTGTACCCAGATGCTGTTTTCCAGTTAATTCAGCCCATGTGGACACCTTGGTGCCCCTTTCCATTAGTTTCAGATATTGCTCTCCCATCTCTTGCTGATCCATGACCATATCATTACACTCAGGAATTTGCTCTGCCCTGCTGTCTGCAGCTTATTATTCTGAGGCAGTCATCTCTTGATCAAGGCAAGGTTGTAGAGCTCCCATGACACATTCCTTTGCAACAATGAAGGTGAACTGTCCTGGGATGAATTAGCAAGAGCATATCCCAAAGATCAAGGGATGCGATTATGCTGTTTGGGGACTTGTTAGGCCATACCTGAACTATTATGTCTAGTTGGAGTTTCTCCAGTTCAAAGGAGACTCTAAAAATTAAAGCTGATCTACTAAATGGCCAACATGAGGATTGGAGGCTTGGTAGATTTGACATATGGAGAAAGCATGAATAAATAGGGTTTAGTCCTAAAAATGGGAGGCTCCAGAGATATCTAATCATGATTTCCCAATACCTGAAAGGTTGTTATGTGGAAGATGAAGATATTTACTTCACAAGAGTGAATATTGAACGTGCAAAAAGTATCAGACACAAGTTGCTTTAAGGGAAGTTCACTAAGGAAATAAAACTTCATCTTGGGAAAGATTTAATATTGGAGTTATTTATTCCAAAAAGCGGTGGAATCTCTCCTGCTGGAAATTGTTGTTTCTCTTGTTGTTCAAGACTTGGCTTGACAGGGTACTTGATAAACCAGGCCTTCAAGAGAAAGTTGGGCCAGATCATCTCAAAAGATTCCTGCCCACTCAAGATGCTTCTATTATGTCTCCCTGCTCATGGCACAGGAGTTGGAACTAGTTGAACTTTAAAGTTCCTTACAACCCAGTCTGTGATTTTATGATTCTTTTATTCTTTATGTATTCAACTCAATAAAACCTAAAACCTGCTTGTTGCAAGAAGGGATATATTTCAGGATATCACAGATTTATTCTGCCCTTAGCTTGATGACACTAGGAACTCAAAAAAACTTATTTTAATTCTGTGACTCTTATTAATTATTCAGTAACCTTGAAAAAATTCCCATCAGCCCTTTCACCTATTGAAATTTCTTACATGAATTTCTTGGATTTTACAGAGGGGTGTTTTTTATTTTTTTTTTCTTATTTTTTTTTTTCTTTTTAATCTAGTACCTTACTATCCAATTAGAAAGATAAATAGATAGTGGAAAAATCAATTAAAGCAGAAAAGTTATAATGTGTTAAACTAGAATTGGTTCTGACCTGGAAGAATTGGGTCATTATCTAAATATTCCCAAGTCTTGGAATTGCTTTCATCCTGTGGTTAAGCTCTGGTTCCACTGAACTTCTTAAAAAAGTTAATCTAAATTTTACTCTAAAGCAAGAGTTCTGAAGAGTTCAAAGGTTTCTATATTTACATCATCAAACAATTTAGACACAAAATAAATGGTTTTATGCCTCTATTCAGGCTTATGAAATTATGAGGTCATGAAAAAAGAGGGGTTCTTTTGTTAACACAACTATTTCCATAATTAACATTCTTTTGGCTACTTGAGGTTTAGCATGCTATTTCATTAAAATAACACAATTGCAGATGGAGAAAAAAAAAAAAGTTTTTAAAGTATAATTGGTTTTCATTGTCAATATAACTTAAAATCCCATTAGCCACAAAATTTCAGCATTGTTTTCCTAATGACTTGCATAATTGGATCATCAGATTTCTCTCCTTTAAAAAAAAAAAAAAAGGAAGTCTCACGTGGTAGCTTTAAAGGTTATTATTTGCATGAATTTTCCCCCCTCAGTGTTACATTTGCACTTTTATTTCCACCAGTGCTGAAAGGTCAGAGACCTAGCAAGTTAAATGAAATCATGTCAAGAGCAACTAGAGCTCTTACTTCCCCTTTTCTCTCTTTTTTTTTTCTTTTTAGATACTGACAGCTATTGGCAAATGCATGTATGCAAGCGGTTTGATTTGGGATCCTTGTCCATCTCAGCCTATTAAGGCAATTTAGAGCACTCCTCTGGGTCTTGCATGGTGCTGTTCTCTCTTTTACATGTGCCTGTGGCAAGTTTTGTCACTTCATTTCAGGAATTCCAGTGCACTGGACTGAACTGGCCTAAAATGGAGACTGTTTTGGACATATCTTAAAATACGGAGTGTTTACACAAAGAAGTGTAGATATTCCCATTAATAAATATTTTCCAGAGGTCTTATATTCATGCAAGTAAACCAGATCTGCTGTATATATTACTAGATAAACTACCTTCTCATTTTCCATGTGTCTTTGTTATTACAGGAGTCAAACACATTAAAAATTGTAGAAAAATTTCATTACTTAAAGAGATCTTGAGCTGTTATCCAGTATGTCTTCTTCCTGCAAGTCAGGTTCAGCTCTTCCTCAACCTGACAGACTTTTATCTTACCAATTCTTTAAAATCCCCAGTGTTGAAAAATCTGTATATTCTCTAGGCAATTTATGCAAGTCTTTAAGAACATTTCACATTCTTTCCTCTAATATATAACTTAGATCTTTGGTGCTGCATTTTAGGCTGATTTGTAGCTTTCCTATTTGAATTTGCTCTTTATGCAGTAGTTTTTAAAAATACTTTAAAAGACCATGGAAGACCATGAAAGTACTCTTCAGATACCTCTCCCCTTCACTAAACAACTCAACACATTTTGGTTGTCCTCAAAGGTTGTGTTTTGTAACACCTTGATTATTCTTATCTCTTTAGTTGATCAGCATTTCTCCTGTTGGTATCCTATATCTAGACAAAGCAGTTGAATGAAACAAACAAAGGTTTTTTTTTTTTTACTTTTTCAATGTATGATCCTCTTCCAGGATGAAGTTTCCCTTTTGTCTTTGAAATAGCCTTGCATAGCTGACTCATGCCCAATTTATGACCCACCATAGTGCATGCATCCTTTTTCAGAAGAACTGTTATTACTCATCCTATAATTTTGCAGAGGGTTACTCTTACCTCAGTGGAGAACTTTTGGTTTTTTGCCCTTATTAAATTGCATCCCAGCCACTTCAAACAAATTCTCCAATTTATAATAATCAGTTTGAATTTCAACCTCGTCATCGCCGGTCCCAGCTTTGAATCATCGGGAAATAGAGTAACTATATTCCCTCCTCCATCATGCAGTTTTTATTATAGGAAGTTTTCCATAAACCTAGACTTCAAGTCAGTCCCCAGCAGACCTCACTCTTACATCCTTCCAGCTGAACAGTTTGTCTTTATGCACAGTATCCCAGTCAGTTGTATCCCTACCATATGGCAGTTTCAGGAAGACCCTGGATTGCAGAGAAAAATGTCATAAAAGACACTGTCAGAAACTTTTCTAAAGTAAAGATATTTTCCTTTTCAATACACAGGCCTGTCACCATGTCATAGGAAAAAACTCAGTTGCTTGACGTGATTTGTTCTTGACAAATCAGCGTTGGCTGACTCATATCCCCTTGTTCCCGTCCAGATGTTTGAATACTTGAACCAGTAATTTTTTTTTTCTTGGTAATTGAAATAAGATTGTCTGATCTACACCTCTTTTCATTTTTTTAAAGGTAAGAACTATGATTGCTTTTTTCCTATTTTCTGAAATTTTACCTGTCCTCACTCCATTCTCAAAATAATTGCCCTGGGCTGTGGGATCACTTCAAGCCAGTTCTCTATGTACTCTCAGGTGAATTTCATCAGGACCAACCAGTTTAAAAAATGTCCAGCTTCTCAAAGTAGAATTAAATCTCTGCTTTATCTTTTCCATCCCAAGTTTTTACCCATTTTTCATTGATGCTAATTGTGTTAGACATCTAATCACAGCTGCTGTATCAAGTGAAGACTGAAGGAAAAAACCAACATTCTCATCTTTGGCCATCTGTGCACCATTGAGGCCTCTCGTACTTAGGAACCTGTGAAATGTTTTGATAATCTCTGCTTTGTGTAGTGATAGAATAAAGATTGCAGTGTTTATTTTTAAAGTAATTTTTGACCTCAGAAGGAAGTTGAGTCTAATGTGGGCCATGCACATATGTGAGATTCATCACACTCATTTTGATCAATAAAAGTGATAATATCTAATTTAAGCATGTTCTTAAGTGTCCATTTGTAGTCAATGGGAGATAGAAAGTTACTTCAAGGATCAGCTTTTTTTTCCCTTTTTCCATTCCGTTTGTTAATGAAATCCAACCTGTCAAGAACAGCAGGTGATGATGATATTACCAGTGCAAGCAGGCAGGAATGGCAGCTTGGTGACGACTTAGTGCTTGGAAAATCTTTATTAAATTTGAGGACAAGCACATCACCAAAAGTCAGGTTTTGTTCTGCTTATATCATAAGAATGAATTGCCTTAACCTCATCTCTTACAAAAGTGAATTACAATTTACATTCTGATTTTTGATATGTTTAACTTGGTGCGCTGCATCATGTTTGACACACCATTTTTACTATTTTTTTTTTTTTTTTTTTTTGGAAGTCTGAATAATGCAGGAATTATTCATGAGAGTATGTATCTATATTGGTCAAAATAATCTGTTCCTGTGCAAGGAAGGGAGATACCATAAATTGGCTACAGTCCACTTCTTCTGTCTTCCATAAATAACTTTCAAGTTTAGGAAAAAGTTGTATTTTAGTCATTTTTAAAATGGCTTCCAGAAGATGTTTTTTGAAATAGTTCATCTTATAACATGGTATCAATTTAAACAGCTTCTTTTACTAGCATGTGACCAGAGTGGTGACCTAGCTGAGGTCCAAGTCTGTTTTGAAGGGCTAAATCTGTAATTTAAAATTATTTTTTCTGCTTTTATTTATTACCAATGTAGTCAAAAAGTCCAAATTTGCTTAAGTTTCCCCACCTTATTCAGCCTCCATTCCTTTAAAGACCGTGTCTTCCCTTGTGTGCCCCTACATTCTGCACACAGAACTGTGAATCTGGCAAGAAAACCCATGTAAGTTGGTCAGAGCATACAGTAATTCTTCAATTATCTTCAAATCTTCAGCACTGCTTGAGTTTCCTTCAGGTCTTTTTTTCTGATGTGACATCATGATTTTTTTTGTATTTTTAGAATCTGCATCTTCCTTTCCTTTCTTTTCCTGCACCTGACTAGAATTTGATGCGTACATTGTGCGCTATGCAAGTCTCTGCTCAGCTCAGCTACAATATGATGTGTGTGTTTGTGTGTGTGTGCACAGGGACACAGGTGATGTTCCTGGAAAAACAAAAACAAAGCAGGTTTTCCTTTTATGCCAAATTAAATGATTGTCCTTCATTTGATAAAGTCTGGCACGTATTCTGGTGTTTCATATGAACTGTCACAATAACCTGACTATAATGCAGATTCCTGACCCAGCTTCCAGAGGTTTGTGATATGTCTCCTTATTCCATTAGCACTTTGTCATCTGCTCCCCTGATGCCACTGTCATGTGGAGAAGAGGTTTAGGGTGAGGTTCTTGATAGTGTTGAAAAGTCTCTTTGTATTTTACTCACTCTGTATCTCTCCACTCTCATTTTGCACAATAGCTATTTATGTTTCTGCTTATCTCACCAACTGGTGTATCTCACTCACAACTTGTAGAGCTTTATTGTGGAGGCTTATGAATTTAAATATCTGAGGTTTATTTTGAACATGATAGTATAATAAGAAGGCTGTCAAATGTTCCTTCTATATAATTCCTTATCAGTATTTCAGAAGAGGGCACTTTTCCTCTGACATGACAGTAAGAATTGGCTGAACTGGAATGTCAATAAAGGAGGGATCTTAGCCACATAATTCTTTCTGGGCTGGTGAGCTCATTTCTGTAGTGTTCGGGGGTTTCTGTTGTCTTTTGGTTGGGTGGTTGGTTTTTTGGTTTGTTTGTTTGTGGTTTTTTAATTTTCTTTTTTTTTTCTTAGTGTCATTTGTAGCAAATTTTATCTGTTTCAACCTGTCCCTACAAAGAAGGCAACATAATAGGAGTAACTGAATATATGAAATTAAAAAGAAAAAAAAAAAAAACAAGGCAGAAAGGATTTGCAGTATTTCCATGTTGTGGTTCAAATAATTTTAAAGATATTCAAAATTTTCTGGTAGTGAACTTAAATGCCTTTATTAAGCAGACATATGTAATCAGGTTTTTGTTAATATTTTATCTTGATGACATCGGATAAACATAATTTACATTAGTGATATAACATGGCTGAATGGATAAGTATATAGTAAATAAAATGAATACGTATATATAGAGTGTTAACTCTAGATGCAGTAATGATGCTGCGTATGAGGATGATGTAATATTTTATATTTATGATTCCAGTAAAGTAGATTAGAAAGGTTTTGCCAAAGCACTGGAATAAAGGCCAGAAAAGCATTGCTTGAAATTTCTTTTCTCTACAGCTTAGTGCAAATAACTTAACTGCTGTACAGCAATTTTTCTCATCTCTGAAATGGGCATAGCAGCTGAGTGCTAGTCCTTGGTGAATGACTTACACAAGACTATATTTCAGTGACTGAAATATAGGATATATTTAGAGATTATTTCTGTTGAATTTCTTCTTTCATTTTTCACATAATTTATTTCAATTTGCTAAGTAACCACTTGGCTGTCAGCCCTCAAGTTTACATTAAATTACTTTTATTTTTCTGATTGTATTTGAACTGGAATCCTTACAAAGACAGGGAAAAAGTTCTCCCTTCATATTGTAACTTGACATAGCTGTTATTTTCTGTATGGCATTGTGTTAGTGCAGGGTATTCAATATCATTATTTTTGGAGGTGTTAAGAGCAAGTTGGAAGGATCACCTTGATTTAAGATTAGTTTTTAGGTTTATTTTTGCTGCAACTGTAACACACAAAATTAAATGCCCTGCTTTCTACCCCATGTTCTGTTACTACCAGACCTGTTTCAGGCAGGATGATGGGTGCCTTTCTTTGTGGTCTGAATGACATTTACAGAACTGGAATAAATTCACTGATCCCTCTGATAACAGCCAAGGCTAACTTTAACCACAAATTGCTTTTTGGCTCAGTTCTATGGGGTCAGAATTTAATTTCAGAATAACTGCAAATTTTGCTGCATTCTTTAGACAAAGCACAGATACATGGCAAAGCTCTCTATAATGTTGCACATTTTACACCAATGCACGCCTGCCTTAATTAATTTTTAGCTGCAGCCCACCACTTTGTCCAGATATATTCTGTGTAGAGTGGTTATGACTGTTGAATAACCAATGTAGAAATCGTCCTTTGTTGGAAAAGGGATGGGCAAGGTCCGTGCTCAGAGACAGAGGGGGTGACAGACACCTAGGGTCCATATTTCTGCTATGGCAGACTTGATATCTTGGTACTTGGAAGCTCAACAGGGCTGAGTCGTGTTGGGTTTACTGTTAGTTCATGTGAGAATCACTGCCTCAGACTCTGCTGGCATGGTCACACAATGGCAGCTGTCACTTCAGTTGTCATTTGAGATTTAGTCCAGGAACATTTTGAACTCAAAACCAGAAGTCTCTGCAGTTTGAGCTGAAAAGAAAGTTTCGGTAGCCAAAAGAGAAATACTCTTCTGTAGACTGGACAGCTGGGGCAGGTTCACAGTTTTTCTGAGAATAGTTGTAGCTCCAGTGTTAGTTGAATGGAGATATGGTGGTGTCAGGCAATCTGGAAGTGCTTATCCCCATGTTAATATGGGAATTGGGAAGGTAAATGCACATTTGGTAGATTACACTCTTCTAGTAAACCAGAGTGAACATATATTAGTAGACTGCACAACATCTAGCTGCCAGTTTAGTTCTGTTCATCAACATATAAACACCCAAACCTTTGAGCTATTAGAAAACTTGCACAAAGTAATGCTGCTAGTAGTGTCTATAAATCAAGTGCAAATAAACAATCATTAAAATTCTTCCTCAGTAACAGAATCTGATAGTGACTCAGAAGCAGTGAGAATAGATAGTCTAGTTCCAGCCCTAATGGAGAAGGATCTGTGCCAGCTAATAACTTTCCGTTTCTTTCAGTAAATAAGTGTGAGTACCCTGGGTTACAGACTGGATAACTAATGGAACTTGAATCACCTATATTCTGAAATTTATACCCAGTCAAATGGCAATTTATTTCCTTACTGACATACTATGTTCTTGAAATCCTCATTGAAATTAATGGGAAATATACTGTTGTGTGGACATGGAAGGGAGATATAGAGTCAAAAACCTTTAATGTTTTTTCCATCCTTGTAAGGCAAAAGTGGAAAATAGTTCTTATTGCTAGAACCTCGTACAGATTAAGACAAAAATGTACATCTTTTTCTCCCTTCACATCTAATCCTGGCTGAATGCAGGACAGTAGTTATCATGAGTAATATGGTTCTCTCTGGAAAAAATGGAATGGCTCATTACCATGTTAATATATTATTCTGTACCAATATATTTGGTTTTTTTAACTGGAAAGCTGGTGCATATCAGACATACATTACATACATTTTATTTAGCTGAATTTAACTGTTCCCACTGAGGACTTTTTAAAGTGATGTTTGCAACCCTCTCTGGAGTACTGCTTGTTTTCCATTAGTCTTGGAAATCTTAGCCTGAAAAAAAAACCTCAAAGAGGTTTTGAAAAAAATAAATGCATCAATATTTGGGAAAGTTACAGAGGATAGTTACAAGCCTGTTTTGCATTGATCTCGGGAAAAAGAGTGAAATGATTGATACAGTTCAAACTAAGAAAGAGTTAAAAGAGGTTACATTAATTGTTGCCAATCAGCATCAGTATATTCTAATAAAATTTGTTTATATAGCTTGCAACATTTTTATGAAATTAAAATTTTGATTGAAGAATCTGTTTAATATAGTTAGACATCTCCAGGGCATTTGATTTGGTACAGAGCAATATTTCAATACCTAGGAAGAGTGATGAAAATACAATGGATTAATAAGTACATAAAAAAGTAAGTATCAAAATGCAGTTGTGCCTTGAGTCTTGTTGGGGTGGAGTTCCCTTTCCCCATGGCAGCCCTCACAGTGCTGGGCTGTTTTGGTAGCTGCAAAGGCGTTGGTGACACACCAGTGTTTTGGAGAATGCTGAGCTGTTCTGGCACAGCATTGAGGCTGTTCTTCCACTCTCTGCCACTGAAGGCTGACAGGCTGGGGCTGGGGGGGAGGCTGGAGGGGACACAGCTGGGACAGGCTGCCCCAGAGGGATATTTTGTAGCACATGATGTCGTTCTTGGCAATAAAAGTAAAGAGAAAGAAGTTGGAGAGCATCCACTACTCAGTGTTTTCTCTTCTGAAGCAACAAGCAACGACATTATGAGTACCAAATCCCTATGCATTTAAAAAAAAAAAAAAAAGCATCTACACTCAGGCTTTGCTTTATTTCATTAAACTGCCTTTATCTCAAACCACTAGTTTTCAATCTTATTTTCTTGTTTCCTACAGAGGATGGAGTGTGAGAGAGTGGCTTGATGGGCATCTGTCACCAGTCAAGATCAACCCACCCTAACTTGTAAATGGGAATTATTAGGAAGCAGACATCCTCTCAGGGAAGCCACAGTAAGATCTATTCTTCAGTACACATGCATTATCACAATCTGGAAAATGCAAAATTGTACTGTGAAAGCTCCTGATTGAAAACAATCTAGAGAAAGATACAAACAATGAATAAAATAGGTTATGAAAATTTAGGCAGTTTGATTGCTTGGAGTTGTGGTACCTGAAAATTATTTCTCAGTATTGCCCAATACATATTCAGAGGATAGGAAAAAAAAATTCAGTTAGATGTAAAGGACTGGAAATGTTCATGGAAGAAGGTAGTGTGGAAAGGACTTTGAGGTCATGGGAGTCAATCTGATGAAAATGAGCTGCTAAAGATAACAGTGTGGCAAAAAGGTTAATGAGACCACTACATGAATCCACAAGAGGATACGAGAAGTTATAGAGAGATTAAATTACTGAATTGTTGGATTTTGCACTGACCCTTCTATATCAGGGTAATTTCTGATATTTCGTGGAGAGTGTTATAAAATGGGAGAAGATTTAGAAAAGAGCTATGAGAATGGTTAGTGAACTGGAAAACATGCTATAAAAAAGGAGTAAATTAGTTCCATTAGTTTATCAAAGAGAAGATTAGGGAGTCAATGTCTGGTGAACAAGGTTCAAGAGTGTGTTCTCCAGCCTAACCAGAAAAATAAAACAAATATAAATAAGACTGGAAACATGAATGTGTCTTTGAAATAGGAGTGGTTTGGTTTTAATGAATCTTACCAAAGGATTCTTCACCAGAGGTAAATTTCTAATCAGGATTAGGTTTTGTTTCTGAAAGCTACCTTGCTGTTGAGACCAATCTTCTGCAGTCAAAAGCTATCTGTTGGCTCTGTAAAGCATGAAACTTTTTTTTTTTTTTTTTTTTTTTTGTGTCTCACAGAGGTATAAATATTAGATCAAAGCTTTAGTCCATACTACAACTGAAGATGTTATATGCAAAGATTTTACTGAATTCCTTATGTTTCTCTGCCCTAATGCTATTAATATCCCCCTTGTCTTATCATCTATAATAATTAATTTCAGTTCCTGTGATATCAATGTTTAGTGAAAAGCTACCTCATACAGATATATAGTTTGGGAAATTTAATTACAGAAATATCTGCATTTACTTGTTACTTTCCTGGGGATCCTTAGCTTTTCCCACTGTTTCTAAGATGATGAAGTTTAAGGAGATAAGAATAAGGAGAAATAGAAGGAGAAAGATATTTTGGAGAAACACATTATGATAGTAGAACAAACAATCTTAACAGACTAAAATCAACCAGCATAGAGACTTAAATATGCCTCATGTAGTATTGTTTAGTGATTATGAATACATTTATTGGTGTGCACATTCACTTTGGAAAAATTCCAAACTGTTTAATTAATTGTTTGTCTTATTTCTCCCCTTACAATTTTCGTTGATTTTTCCTTTCCAACTCTTCTCAATAATAAGAGTTGGGATCTTAAAAAAAGAAAAGGTAACATAAAATTTAGTGGAAAACATTCATTTACAAATAATAGATTGATCCTCAGAAGAGTCAGGGCAAAGGAACTTTGTTTCATGATATTGGAAAAAAAAAATTGGAAAGAGACCCAATTCTGAGATGATCAGAAACTATTGATTAATTTAATATTGAAGCAATGACTAATAGAATTAATTTTACTAATTTTTCACAATAATAATAGACTGGACTACAGGGCTAACCTGTTTCCTTCAGACTAAGAGAAAGATTCCTAATCATCTAAGTAGGAGGTGACTATAACAATCATCTGCATTATGTTTATCTTAATGCCTTTATGGAGGTCAAAAAAGAGTATTTTGAAGTGTAAACACTGAAGTATTGAGTAGCTGCTAAGTAAGTTACAACTTTTGTAGTTAGTAATTGTCTATCTAATTGTAATGATTCAAATTACATCACCTTCAGTGGCCATGGCATGGAAATTGGTGCAGGCTTTATAAGCTTTTTCCCTGTGAATTCAATGAGTGTACTCACAGTCATAGCCATTAATCTTTCATACCCTTGTTGCGAAATGGACATGACTTAAGTTCTGGTGTTGTTTCCTTTTGAAAATGTGGAATTGTTTTTTCTCAGAAACTGGAATAATCATCATAGGATCATCATAGAGTGACTTGGGTTGAAAGAGACTTTACATATTATCTAGGTCCAAACCCCTGTCATGGGCAGGGACACCTTCCACCAGAGCAGGTTGCTCAGTCTCCATCCAGCCTGTCCTTGAACAATTCCAGGAATGGGGCAGCCACAGTATCTGAAAGATATATGTCAGATGTCACAGGCGTTCCTGACAAGATTAACATTGACCTATAATGACCTGTTTCCTGAAATATCTTCATCTGCAAATGAGAAATACTACAAATTTCTAAATGAAGGAATCTACTGAACTCATTTCTAAGTATTTATTTTTTCTTCTGCAGGTGATACCTTCCATAATGGAAGGTTATATCTTGAGTGATTCTGAAGACTACTATTAATTTTCTGAAAATGCACATGAAATTTTCTCATCCAAAATTATTTTGGTTTTTGACTTACAAAATCTCATTGATATCAATATCTTACTATCAATCATGGCTGTATTCTGGGAACATAAACATGGCATTCATTTACAACTTTCTCATACTTTGGTCCAAGAACATCACGAGCAGTACAGATGGCATTATTTGCTCCACAGCTCATCTCCTTGACATGTTCTGGATCTGTGCTCTATTTCAATGATGGGTGTCTTTGTGGAAAGGTTATGTTCTGCCAGCATATTTACAAATGCCCCCTTTGCCTTCACAGTTACTGAAAACTGATTAGTATGGTGAACCTCTGTGCCCATTTTGTCTTAGTAGTCCAATTCACAGAACATAAGGAAAAGTTATGCTCTTTTCCACTAATATGTATGTTCCACAGATTTTTGGAACAGAACCAGGGAAGGAATTCTCTCTACTTTTTTTTTTTTTTTTTTTTTTTTTTTTTTCCTCACAAGAAAATAAAGTTAAAAAGTTCAAAAGACTGTGGAAAACAATGTTTTTATATGGTATTCAATCTGATGATTTGCACTGGTGTCTGTGTTACCCAGAATGTCTTCAAGACAGGAATATATAAATAGAAAGATAAGGGAAAAGCAGATCAGGACAAGCCAGTAAACTAGGGAGGAAAAATCCAACAAAAAATGACCTCTTATGCTATGAATTAGATTACAATCAGCTAAACAAAATTCTTTTTTCCTACCAAATTCATGTTTTTGATTCTTGTTCTTCCATATTGTGCTGTCAGTCTTCCATAGTGGTATCAAAGACATTTAAAGTCCTTTCACACAAAAGCAGAAAAAAACCCTTTACAACTGTGCTATGGCCTGGAATCCAAACCTCTTGGCTTCCATGTGAATCTACTATAGAAAAAAGTGGCTAGGCTTAGGAGCATCTTGTTATTTAATAGCTGCATTTTTAGGGAAATAATGAAGGCTGTTTAATTCTTTGAAAGAACTTATTGAGAAGACTGTAGCCCTGATGAAAATTTCAGACTATTTGTAGCCCTGAGGAACCACTCTACTATTTTGAGATGCAAAGTATTTATTTTTAAAACTTAAGAAAAGGAAATAAGGAGGGAGAAAACATATCCTTATTGATTTATTTATGAAAGAACTCAACTTTAGTAGCAAGATTTGCCTATTCTATTCTCTTATTTATCAGATAAAATCCTAGCACAGTTCCAGTCTTGAAATAAATGTGTTTGATTCTGGTTTGCATAGATTTTTTTAAATTTCTTGTCTGTCATCCATCTCTCAGATCATTGTGCCATTTCATGAAATTTTTGCCCATTTCCCACATTTATTTTCAAAATGAAAATATAGATATACATCTTGGTTATTTAGCAGATGCCTAACCTCTCAGGCAGAGAAGGTGCCCGGGAAGCCTTAACCTCCAGTTAAGACTTTTTTCTTATTTTAAAATAAGTCTTAAAATTATTATTATTATTATTATTATTA
>CM031859.1:7092198-7248102 GCA_018697195.1 Certhia americana | reverse complement strand
TTCCCTTTCCCCTTCCCTTTCCCTTTCTTCTCTTTCTCTCTTTCTTCTTGTTCATTACTCTATGTGTCTCCATCCCTCATCTCAATTTTTAGGAAACACAAGAGACTTAGCATGTGTCAGTGATGACCCTTTTGGCTGTGGATATAGAAGACAGGGTTTTTGAAGAGACAAGGGAAGGACCTTAGGATGGACGCTGCTCATTCCTGTTCTCTGTGTTGCTGTGGGAAATGCTGAGTGCCTTTTTAAAGCTGAATAGAACTACACAGGCATAGAGACATAGGACACTAAGGATTAACTCAAAAGGTAGGGTCAGAGAAAAGATAAGGTTTATAAAACGTACAGATTAAAGAAAAAAGAATAAGATTAAGGGGAGAGACACTCTTACAAATCAGTACAGTCGGGAGCGAGACTGCTGCATTCTCCTGACTGAAAAGCTAACCCTCCCTTTATTCAGAAATGTTCAAAGTAATAAACAGTGCCTTGAACTCCTCTAGCCTCCTTTCTTTTAACCTTATCCTTCTAGCACACCCCATTTTATGTCCACCAGGGACATCTTTGACTCTTTCAAAAGCAAGTGGCTCAATTAGAAAAGAAGCAGCATTTGCCACACAGCCCACTCACTCCCGCGGCTTCCTTTAATCCAATCCAAACTGAAAGCATTCATTTATGTCTTCTCAGTCACAATGGAACATATTGATTATCAATACAGGGACCACATTTTCAAACCAAGTCAACTGAAGGGTTGACTGTGTAGAATTGTGACACTGTTTTTAAAAGATCCCTGCCCTGTGGCATTTATGGCCATACTTTCAGTAGGTTTTGTTACCAGGGCTTCATTGCCTTTCCTGTAGTCCCTTTACTGGTCTAGCCCAAAGGGCAGTGGTGATGAGCTCTGTTTAATAACTGGGGACTGTCTTCTGTTTTGCCATTTCATTAGCATAGGGAGGCTATGATCCACAAGGAAGCTGTTAATACTGACAAAACCAGAATTACGTATAATCAGGTAAAAGAAAACATTTTTTTTTAACACATTTACTCACTTTTAAATTTATAGTAAGTTTCTAGCTCACACAATTAAATAACATGGTAAATAGACTGAAATTTTTTAAGTGCCTTAAGGAAAATTGGAAACAAGGATATGAATCTTTTATTGATGGGCTTTGGATACATACTTTTGTCATGTGTTCTTTAAATACTATAAAGTTCCCAAGGCTGTTCTCTATGTACTTAGCAACGCTTCTTTATCAGCACTACAACCCTTCTTGATCAGCACTGCAATTGTTTTAACACAACAACCATAAACTGCACTGTAGATCTCTTGAAGGGATAAGGCTATAGCCTAAACTGAGGCTTGCTCAAAATTTGAAAAAAAAACCCCAAAAACCAAAACACATGCACCTGATTATCTTTGCCTTAGCCTTTTCTAACTATACTCCTGGACAAAATATTTTAGTAGATAAACAAATCAAAGACCTCTGAATTTTCAAAGTGTGAACAAGAAAAGATTATTTGTATTTTAGTTTTCACCTGCCCAATATTATGGCTCCTCAAATACCACTGGATTTTGTGGAATTACACAGTTGTTGACTGAGATAGAGTAAATTTAGGCAAGCATGAAACATGAATATCTGATGAAGTTTGAAACACAGTAATGTGATTTTGTACCCTATTGTCATCCTTTTGACACAGTGATTTGGTGATGTAGTAGCAGCTGTGTGATGCAATGTGAATGTGTTTGTATGCTTCTCTACTGCTTGATTTCTGCTGGGTTTAGGGATTTGTCCTCATGGCTTATGTTTTCAATAAATGAAAATCTCCCTCATTTATATATGAGATTCTGTGGCTCAGGCTGTAACAACAGACATTCCCCTGAGTCCATTTTCAGTATTTTTAAAATCTATCCCAAATTTGATAATTCCTCAGAATTGGTGTCATCTGGAATCTTGAGAGATTCAGATTCTAATTCTGAATCTCTCAGGCACCTTATTTTAGTTGTCTATCAATGCTTTACATGTCTAAGTTTATGACCATGACCAACCATGCTGTGTTCTGTATTAGTTCCCTGATTAGTTCAGAGTCCATCTGATGACCAATCCATTCCATATAACCGTGTTCTGATGTGAAGAAGTGAATGAGAAAGTAATTGAGAGTCTTTGAAAAGGAACTCATTTAGAGACATCTCAACACAAGGTGGATTCTTCTCATGTCATTTTGGTCATCTGTGAGTTTGGCAGCCAGAAGAAGCAATTTGACTGTTCTGGAACTGACAGGGAACTATAAACAGCACTAGAGTGCCACAAACAGGTGTCTAAGAGAGCTGGGACATGTAAGATGGATCCTATTCACCACTGAAGAGTCTCAAAATATCCTTACAATATCTTTTTACAATACCCCTAAAATATCCCCAAAGCCAAAAGCTTTTCATGTCAACTTAGCATTAAAAATTTTAATTAGAAAATTTAGAATAAAAAAGTTTTTTAATTTTACAAGATTTGACAATTTTTAGATTATTGCAAATTGATTATTCGTGGTCTGTTTAGAACAGAGCAAATTAATTGATGTGGCTTAGTTCCAGATTACTTATTCCTTAATTATAAAGTGGACACAGCAAAAAGAAAACTACTAGCACCAAGACTACACAGAAAAAAGTAGGGCAGAGAGGTGAGAAAATTGTGTTAGGTACCTGAAGAAATGGAGTTTTGCACTGACAAAAAGTATTTTCTTTAGTTAAAACCCAATCTGGCTAAGAGGGAGGTGAAGTCCACGATGAAAAAATAATGGGAAAAGTATGGAGCCTGATAGCAATGAATAAATTCAGTATTAGATAATGGAGAGAACTGATAAAGAAAACTAAAGCAGTCAGTTGAAAATCTATGGGTAATAGGGCAAAGATAACAAGAAGTTCTTTAAACAGGAACAAAATGCCTGCAGTTTTGTAGAACTATGGATGATAAAATTGTTAACCCTGGTAAAGAAAATACAGAATTAAGTAAATACATCCATTTTCTAAAAGAAATATTTTATTTTCTCTCACTTCTGAGAAAGAGTGTTAAGTGGAAAATTAAATAATTTTAAATCTACAGAATTAGATAATTCACTGTCAAGAAAATGACTTGTCTGTGGAGCTACCTAAATTAATTTTTTGGAAATCTCCGTATCTTGAGGAACTTCCACAAGCTTTACAAAATAGCCATGGCCAGCATTTACAAATAGTGACTTAAATGGCCTTGAAAACAATTTGCTAGTTAGCCCAAACCTAACCTTGGAAAAGTGTCTTGGATGAATTGAACTAAGATTAAAATTACAACTGATTCCAGTCAATGCAACGTTTTTGAAAATATTTTTATTTTCAATGATCTGGTGTCTTGATGAGTCTGTAGAACATTTTCATGAAGCAATTATCCTGATGAAACATACCTAGATGTTTTATATTTTCAGAGGCATTGCGTGCAGCTGGCAGATGTGACAAGGCATCCATGGGTGCAGCCAGGTGTGATGCCTGAGGTATCTGCATTCAGATAGAACTCCGGTGTCTAGACAGCTGGATTGTCCCCTGGTGACCACTGAGTGGGATTCATCTGCCTCGCTAAAGCTATCCAAGAATTAAGATTCCTGGGTTGAAACTAGATTCTTTTTAAAGTCAGCAGAAAAAATATGCTCCTTGCCACGTGCTTCAGCAAACCCAGGTGAAATGCCTTTCACAGTGCGAGGCGAAACATCTCTGTGGAGTGCAGGATGTCAGCTTCCTCTGTCAGCTGTGGGGAAAGGGAGTGGGGAAACTGGAATCAGATAACAGCAACCCAAAGCAGGGCAAAAAGGATATTGACAACGTGGAAGGAGTTTGGGAAAGATTTATTGAAGCATTTCAGGGTTTGGAAAAGATACTTTGTAGTGTGAAACTAAAGAAGTGCAATCAATTTTGTTTGTCCATAAAGGTCAAGAGATGGCTACCTGTGATTACATCTGAAGAAGTATTTGATCATAGAAGGCTCTTTCATCTTCCAAAAAATCCCCACAACCCAAGAACAACTGCCTCCCTGCTCCAAAAGGAAAAAAAACCCAAACCAAACAACCCAAGAAAAACCCCACAGCACAAAATCCAACAGTTGCAAGCTTAAACTAGCACAAAGTGCAGCTGTAGAAATTAGCGTGCTCATTATTTACAATGGAGGAAGCTCTATGGAGGAAACTGTGTGACTGTCACAGTTAGTGGCTGGAAAAGCTTATCTTGGGATATAGAGGCTTTTCATTGCCTTGAGTGCATATCTAAGCAGTGTGCTACTATGCAAAGCACAGAGATGAGCCTGGTTAAATTCCTGGTGAGATTCTGTGGCAGTTCCTGGTGGGATTCGCCAAGCAACAGGCTGAATACTCGCAATTATTCATTCTGCCTTTGAAACATATGAATTTCAAAACTTGTTTTTGTAGGGTTGAAAAGTAGCTTTGTACATTTATCAGTGTTGCTCCAAGTTTCAAAGAGGCCTGGGAGAAATTATTAACCAAGGCAAAAAGCAAGGTGAAAAATGGAGGAAATGATAAAGAGGAAAAATGAAAAATAATTGCACAGAATTTTCATTGCCACAGCCATACATTTGCTTGAAATTTGGGTTTGTATCTAAAATTTTTGGATTTATTTATTTTCAATTTAATTCCTTCAAGTTTTCTGAAAAATATATATAATACTTAATTTTATATATGTTTTATTTACCTGCTGCTTTCTTTATCTCTCTTTTTAGCCTTAGCTTTCTTAATAAAGACAATCTTTGACTGAAAATAAAGTGAAAAATATATTTTCCTTTTCCTTCATGACATTATGCACAGAAAAATACTGAAATAATACAATGGCATTTTTTCAAATTTTAATGAACTTTGTAAAAAATTTAAGCTGTTCTAGATAAATAGTAAAATATCTCTTGGTATTTAATGATTAAATGATTTTCATGATTCCTGTGTACTCTTACCTTTTTTCCAGTACTCAGAAAAAGAAAATCATCGGTTTATATCTACAAGGAATCAAGTTGTTCTTAACATACAGCAGCTGCTGCTGAAATGCTTTTATAAATAAGAATATTTTATAAAATAATATCTTGGAGGAGACTCTTCTCTTTAGGTATGAGGGAATGGAGGCTGCCCTAACCCACTTGGTATTATGTCTAGAACATTTATGTATTTTTTGCTTGCTGTTTACAGCTTTTTTTAGTAGTGTGTCTTTTTTTTTCAGTGCACAGGTTTGTGGAGCAAGCAGCTGTTCATTTGTTTTGTCAGTAATGGAAAGAAGACTTGAACAGCTGATGACAGGTAATTTGGGATGATGTTCAAGTTCTTATAATAGAACTGTGTAGAAAGCTATCACTTTATCTTACAGTGTCTATATATGTGTGACAAGACTTTCAGAAGAGAAAAAGAAATTTGCACTTCACAGGGTAAATAATAAAACATGAGAAAATAGACAGTGGTGTTAAGAATGACATATAGAAAAACTACATGCAGGAAGCCATTTCGGGTGCACAACAAAGTGTTTTGCTGGTTGTATGCTTCTAGAATTTTTGATAAAGGTTCATGACTGTCATGTGTTGGCACCTCTTCTATCAATTTCTAATACAAATCTAGAGCATACTCAGAATATTCAATTTTCTTTACCGGAAAATGAGTAATGTTACCTAAACTTGGGGTTTCAGGAATTTCTATGCAAATTTGGCTTGCTTGCATTTTGTCCAGTTGCAGCCTCATGTCCTCTTGTCATTCACTCTCTGGAGATTTCTGTTCTGAAAAGAGAAATCTGGCAGCCTCTTTGACAGCTCAAAATGTTTCCAGGAAATCATCCCCACATGTTCATGGCTGTCCGCTTTTCTACACCTACTTCCATGCAGGAATTTGTATTTCTGTCATCCCTCAAGGGAAACTGTTCCTCCCCGTCCTCCTGGAAACTGCATTTGTAGTAATTACAGTTGTCTGCTTCTACCTTTCCTGACCTTGAAGGTCCTTTTTGTGTACTCATCCTGTCCTTTGCTGCTTTTCTCTGTCACTGGCAATCCTCTCACTGTCTGTCCTGCCCAGAGTTCAGGGAGTTCCCTGTTACCTCTGTTACTGCAGTATTTGGCTCCCTGCTGCCACTTTTTAATTCGTTCTGTCAGCTTTCCTACCACTGCTGGCTTCAAAAGTTTATTTGCTGTAGGCAACAGAAAGTCCACATATGGAGTGCCTGGAGATGCTGTCCTGGCTGCTGCCTATGCCTTCTGTTTGTGTGTGTCTCCAGTTGTTCAGTTGCTTCTTAACTTGCTTATGAAGCTGTGAAAAAGCTCTTTTTCCATAGTTATCCCCATACATTTACATTGCAGATGGACGTTGGTCATCACTCGTGATGAGTAACTCAGTGGTTTTCCTTAGCCTCACTAAAAATTAGAAGAGAAAATGTTATGAAGAGTTCAGGTGACAGTACAATCATCAGGAGACATATGCCATGCAAGAATGGAAAAATCTATTTGTTCCAGCCAACTGCAAAGACCATGTAGCATATTCCTTATCATTATTTAATAGGAGGTAATTATTAAGTATTTGGATACACAGAAATACATTCTGCAGCTATTCATGGCACTTGAAAGCATGCCACTTGCATAGTGAAACAACCTCAGGACATATAATAGTACTCATGAATTACTTATTAATTCTGCTCTCTTCTGTGTCTTCTGTATTCCAATTTAAGTAGTTTTGGCCTTATTGTGCTACATAGTGGGACTTAAAGGTCATTTTACAACATGTTGATCCCCTGGTTGTCACTACACTTCTTCTGGTATTGTGTCTTCCTGTAGCAATTGGATTAAGAAAGGATGATACAGCTTAATGACCTAGAGTAGGGATGTGATTCTTCGAATGTAAAATAGAGAAGAAAAGATTGATGCAAGTTAATGAAAAATTGAGGACATAAAATAAAGAGATACAAATAAAGACAAGATGGAAAGGTAGGACAATGTGTAAATGGCAAATAGACAAGTCAATAATTAATGACAATAAAGAAATGACTACCTGAAAAATGCAAGGCCCAGCTTTTATTCTTTGAAGAATATTCTCATTGGTCACTTTAAATTAAAAAAAGAGAAGAGTTCTTGAATGTTTTTGTCCTTGGTAATCCTCAGCATTCCATTTCCACACATAGCAAGCAAGAATTTGTCAATATTCACACAAATTGCCTAAACAGCACAAATATTGAAGGTTTTCCTTCTAAGTACAAAAGAACTTTAAAACTGTCTAGATAAATTAATATTTTTGATGTATTGCTGTTGATTTGAATTTCTTTTTATTAAATCTTCAGCAAATGTTCTCTTGATTTTAAATCTATGTGAAGCAACCTCCAAAATTAAACAACCCTGCATTTCAGCCCCTGTAAATTGCGCTGTGCAATTAATAATGTATCCAGTGTATTATTTTTGAGGAATAGAGAGCCAGTTAGATATTTTTTGCGAGCTGTGTTGGGATTTAACCACCTACCTTCCATTCACATTAACGGGACTCACGCAGATAAATTGCCCTCAACCACAGAAGTTTTCACCCTGTGGTCTCAAGCCAGGCCTTCAATTACAACCCAGTGAACCAAACACACCCTGCAGTTATGAAAGATGTATGCCTGGGCATTCATCATAAAGAGGGAAATATCAAAATCAGGTTATTTGGCAGGAACTAGGAAAAAAATGTTATTTCATAAACAGCAGACAGGACAGATGAAACTAAAAGTCATGCAGCTGAGAGAAGGATCAAAGAAGAACAACTATTTCCTTGATGCAGGGAAAAGAAAGAAACAACAAAGTGTGCAGTACAGCGTGTGCTCCTGACACAGCTGGGTCAGCCAACAGCTTAGAGAGACTTCTGAGCAGGCTAAAAGGGACTGGAGTCAGGCAGAGGGAAATGCATCAATATTCTGAAAAGAGAGAAAAAGAATATGTAGTTTTAAAGTTCCTTCCCTGTGAAGTTGCCAACTCTTAGTCTTTCTTTATGATTATGAAATACATTAAATTGTTTTAATATCAAGGTGCTAAAAATAGTCAGCATCATGTTTACTTTCTAAAGGAAAAAACCAGGAAATAATCTATAATTTTGAGGAAAACAAACTCTCAGGCTAGACAACTACATTGTTTGCATGTATTTGGGAGGGTGGAGTGAAATGGAAAGAGAGAGAGAGAGAGAACAAGGGAGAGATACAAATACATTTCAAGTCAATCTTATGATTTTTTTATCCTGTGATTTTCAATTCTGGAGTTTTACTTTTCTTACAGAGTCTTACTGTTTCCAGTCTTTAGCCTCTATTAAAAAAAGAAACAAACAAACAAACAAACAAACAAACAAAAACAACAACAACAACAACAAAAAAAACCCAAAACCTGAATTAGAAAGAGTATTAGAGAAACAAGCAGGCTGGAAAATTCCTTGATTTGTCAGATGTTCAGCTCTAGTCCAGGACACAGAACCCAGATAGAGAACAGAATGTACTTGTACATGTCCTCAATGAGAGTCCCCTTCTCTAATGCCCCATGGTGAAATCCAGTATCCTTTTGCCCATTGCCTGTTTGATGATCATTCCACATGGGAAGGGCTGTGAGCCTGGGATATACCAGGTTCTTAAATGTATATTGCCAGGAAACAGTGAGATGGTAGCTTTAGTCTCCAAGATTAAATGTGTTTAGAAATGGTCCCTTGAGAACTGTTTCCTCAAGATATATATTTTAGCCAGTGTTTCACAGCTATGTGCTTTTGGAGGGAAAGAGGATTTTGTAAATGGATTTTCTACTTTTTTTTTTCTCAACTCAATGCTATTCAGAAGATAAATTAAAGCTTGAGTGCAGTTACTTCATCCTGTCCCAGAATATAATTTTATTTTTATTTAATGTATTTACGTCGGTGGATAGGTAAATGATTGTTACATGAACCTGTTTCTCATTGATGAATGTGTCTAGAAGAATAAGGGAAGAAAGGACAAGAGGAATGGATATTAAAGTAAGCAATATATTTCAGTGTCCCTCTTGCTGTTCCATTAAGAGTACCCATGAGAAGACCCATCTTCCATTTCACAGCCATTCTTTTTTCTCCCATTTTCTCTTCTCTCTTGAGCATCATTTATAGAAATAGTATATCCTTAATATTTTCTATAGTATTTGACTTGGCAATTCATTATTTGCCACAAACTAAATGTTGTGTGTGTATGTTTCTGGAGTTTTACTTGTTTTTTCTGTCTGTGATCTTGAAGTACAAATTATATATTCATTGATAGCAATGCGTTTTGCAACTTAAAGCTTGCTTTCTTCTGCCAGGGCTCCTTTCAAATAACTCAAGGATTATTCCGGTAAAATAATAATTATCTCCCAAGAATTTAAATAAAAATAATCTGTACTGACTGTCACTGCTTCATCATAATGCTGCATAACAGGGTTAGTTCAAATGAACACTTTTAGTTTCTTTCTCTCTTGGTAATTTGCAGCTAAGATTACATTTCTATGATTTTAATCTCCCATGGCTCAAGAATTACGACATTTCTCCCTGCCTCCTGTTTTACCCCCCCCCCCCCCCCCCAATTTATCCATGTACTTCTTATGCTAAAATTAATATAATAGAAATACAAACTGAACAACAACAAGACTGTTCAAGAACATTTGGTATTTGGATGAAAAGCACTTTTCACATATTCCCATTGTTGCTGAAAGAACATGAAGAATTTCCACTGAATCAGTAGCAGCTGGAGCAGATTTAAGTGTGGTTTTAGCAGAATGGTGAGCGAGAAGTGCCCTGGTGATTCTTCCCCACAGCTTGCATTATCCAGGAGCCCCCTCTTGCAAAGAGTGGTGCAGTGCCATGGACAGGAGGGAATATTTTACAGCAGCACTGTTTTCGAAGTTCTGTGTTCGTATGTGCATCATTATCAGTGAGTGAGCTTGGAAAATCCAAACCCCATCAATTTCTCTCAGTCTATTTCAGATACTTTGCAGTTTTGGGGGTGTTTGTACCAAAGTGGTGTGGCATCTGTTAGCAGTGAAGTAACTGTGTGCTAAGATTTATAATGAGACTGGAACCCAAATTCCATGCTGATATTGTTTAATTCGGCTCTGGTGTCCTAGGCTGGTGTCACATGGAAGTTTCCTCTCATGGAAATTACCTCAGGCTGGTGGCAATGCTAAATGTCTGCTCATCTGTTCAATTTATGCGGGAATTTCTTTGTTCCCAAAACCAAGAATGTGCTGAGGAAGAAGAGCAAACTGAGTCTGCTTAACACCTCTCACTAACACTGAATATGGTGCTGTGTGGGTGACAGTCGGCATAAGCCATTTGAAAAGAGGAGCTTGAAAAAGGTTTTGATAAATTCAGTTATAATTTTTCTTTGTTTTTATGATTTTTTCCCATCTGCAATAAGTAGAATATTATCTGGGAATGATGCAATATGAAATGTACACCAATATTGTAGCAGTGGAAGATGGACCTTGCCCAAAGTTATGCAAGAGAGCTGTGAAATGTGGCGCTTGAATCTCTCAAAGAAATGGTTTTAGTCTCTGAATATGGATTCTGAAAACCAATTATATGTAGATTGGCTGTGAGAGAGAGACAAGCTGTTCTGTTGATTTAGGCATGACCTGTGTGGTGACGCTTCATCTCCCACTGAACTAAATACTCTTTCAATTGACATATTAATGGGAGGACATCCAAAATACTTGCTAGGCAAATGAATGTGTAATAGCCAGATGGTTTATTTGGTTTTTCAGTAATCCTCAGAAGATCAGAAAGAGGATTTATTTTCTTAGTTATAGCATGAAGTTACCTGTGTTAAAGTGTCTTGAAATACAGTAAGTTAAAATTGCAGATCTGTTCTGTTCTTTTCATATTTTGCCACATTTGTAAAGCACTGTGGAAAATGTCAGCCAACTTTACATGGTGTGGTAGGAGCACAGGTGGGGAATGTTTAAGAAGTAGTGTTGTAAAAGAGATGTTGGAACAAATTACCCAATAATCCTTTCTGCTATTCTTAGGACTATTCAAATCTTTCATCCAACATCAAATTCCTTCTATTCAAAATTTAGCATAAAGAGCATAACACACATCTCAAAAGGTGGAAAAAAACTTATCTCATGAGCCTGCCTGCATAACTCTATTTAATACATACAATGTATTTTGGGATACCTTCTCTTTCCTTCAACATATTGTGCTGACACAGAAACTTCTAATACAATACTATACAGCTTTTAATTCTGTACATGTCTGGTCAAATGTCCTCAGCATACGTTCACTCTCTGCAGCTGGGAAAGTGAGCCACAGGTGTTGCACTTAAATAAAGGCTGGCTTTTCTCCATCTGGTTCCCTAATATACAGATTGGGATTTTTTCCCTTCATGAGCAGGAATGGGTCCCTTTGATGCTACCTTATGTTCTGCATGGAGGAGAAAAGGAAATTGAGTTTCGCCAAATACTGTATTTGGTCTCAAACACATTTCTGCTGGGAAAATTGAACCGTTTCTGAAACATTGCAGAATTTTGCCTCAGAAATTTTACTGTTGTAGACCAATGGTGCTGCTGCTGTGTGTCCCCCCGGCAGCAATAGTGGACCAAAATGATTTCAGTCTATGGTACAGTTAGGAAATCAGCAAAGCACTCTAAACCAAAATGTGTCACTTGAGCAAAATGATGAAGCCCAGATTCTCTATTATTCAGGAAAAGCTCTCCAAGGCTGTTTGTCATTAGATTTGTCCCAGCTGTTACAAATGTTTTTGGAAAACCTTCCCTCAGACATCCACTCTAACACTGGGAAATCCTTCCCATTCTAACACTGGGAAGGCACAACAGGAACAGCTACGTACTATGCTTGCTGCTTAAGGAGAGCTCTCTCCTGAGTAATTCATCAAACATCCATTCATACACCTGAGGTCTCTCTAAACCCCAATTTGTTGAATGAGTTTAGCTGCTTTGTACTGAATTTTACTAAAACGTGCAGTGAGGCAAGGGCATGACAGCAATGGTACACTGAATTAATTCATTTTTCACAATTGCAGAAAACTGGATAGTCTATGGATAGGGCAGATCATAGGATTTTTCTCCTACTGACTTGTAAGTCCTTGACTGTGCAGCATAAGTCTTGGCTTATTTTCTTTTGGTTTCATGTACATGATTTATCTCTTACCCCTTGCCAGATATCTGGATATTCTTGGAACGTGGTAGCTGTCTGCTTGCTTTCTCACACTCTGTGGACAGCCTAATCCTTAGCTACTGTAATTGATGGCCAAATCCTTAACAGCTGCATAGGCAGAGGAAGAGGTAGAGGTCTGTGCTTAGAGGTGTGCTCAGGTTCTGTGTCTCATCTGAGTCTCACAGAAACACCAGCTCTGACACCTTCACAGAACCACAGAATGGGTCAGGTTGAAAGGGAACAGAGCTGGTCCAAGCTGCCTGCTCAGGCAGGGTCGTCCCAGAGCACAAGGAACACGACTGTGTCCTGACAGTTCTGGAATATCTCCAGTGAGGGAGACTCCACACCCTCTCTGGACGATCTTTTCTTGTCACAGTCACCCACAGTGAAGGACTTCTTCTTTGTGTTCAGATGGAACTTCCTGTGCCTCAGTTTCTCCCCATTGCTTCTCATCCATCCTCTCTGGCAGACCCTTTGGGTTGGCTCTGATATCCATGTGTGTGATAACTCTCCCAGTGTTGAACCACATCTGGAGGGTTTAACTGTCCTTCTTGGTGTGCAGAGAGATATCTGGAGGTTTCAGCTAACACCAGCACTTCTTTACCTGTCTCAGGGCACCTGGCCTTAAGCTGAGAAGCTCTGTTAAATGCATGCCAAGTAGCTGGAGACCATCCATCATTAGTATATCTTAGGACACGCTGCCCTTATTTTCTATGCAGTCACTTCTGGTGCTCAAGTCTGTAACCAATGCTGTCCAGAACAGTTGCATGTGGAAGCATCTTTGAGAACCAAGGCATAAAAGCACCAATCCCTGAATTTCAAAAGTACTCTTTCCACTCTTTGTTGCTTACCATTCACTCAATTTCACTGTGAGCGATGTCTCTACATGAAATGTGAGCCAGAGCTATAAGCCAGATGTCAGTAAAGAAGTGGATTATCCCTGCTTCAGCATCCCTTATTGTGATTCAATTTTCGTACATGATGGACACTGCTGTTGAACAAGCAGCACTGTCACTGGTCAGCATTTGATTTAAAAAAACAATTTGAGGCCATAAGCTGGAAAGGTGCTTGGTCAAACAATTGATCACTGGGTAGATGAAACTAGTAATACAAACATGCTGGAAGCTGGGAGTAACACCAGGAACACAGATGTATATTTGATGTCAATAGTCTTTATTTGCATGGGTACATAAAGAAAGCTGTTTCTGAAATAGAGATTAAAGGTGCTGAGAGAAAAGAGATTAAAGGTGCTGAGAGAAATAAAATGCATTTTTAAAATAAAAGGGACTGTTTGTGTATGTGTGATTATTTTTACTAGTTTAATCTGGCAATAAAAAATATAGAAGTAGGCTTGTCAGCATTTGATCTCAAAATTCTTTTTAAGGATTCAGGAACAAAATCTCACATGAATAAGTGCAGCTTCTACTTAGGTAGGGAGTTGTTTTTTTCAGTTGTTTTAACAGGCAATATGCAATATCAGTGCAAATCTCCAGAGGTCAATAGAGTTTGCTGTAGTTATCAGGAGAAAATAGGCTTCATGGTGAGTAGAGAAAACACATTTTTTTTTAATATCCACTATACTGTTTAATGTTTGATAAAGATCCTGTATACACATTTGTGCATACATACACATAGACACATGCAAAAAGATATGAATAATATACTTTAAGCAGAAATATTTCCTTCATGTAAAACTTTCCAGTATCTTTAGGAAAGCTACAAAAAATATGGTGGAAAAAAAGAAAAAAGAAAGAAAAAAAAGGCTTTCATTGGAATAAGGGAAGTTAATTGTAGGATCTTTCTGTTCACACCAACAATGCTGCATGTTATATGGCAAAATACGGCCAACCTGAGAAATGGTGTCAGTTCCTGACAGGACTCAAGCCTGTGACAAACCTCCCTTTGGCTTGCATGAAACAAAAATTACATCCATTATGTTTTTCACATGGCAAAGTACAGCCACAGCAAAATAAGATTTCAGAGCCTTAATCTCTTTCCTTTTGATTATTATTACTTTGCTTTACTGTGACAGTCTTTAAACAATATGCAACCCTTCATCTCAAAAGAAAAGAAGTTGCATGTTTCTTTAGAATAATTTTTTTCTTGCAAAAAAATGATTAGCAAAGAGTTTTCCCTGAAACCTAGCACAATATTAAGTAGTGTCTTAGAACATCCAGTAAAGCTATTTTCAGAATTTTTTTTGAATCTATTCAGTTCTTAATAAATCCTATAAAAATCTGTGCAATGACTGTATTTTTTTCCTTATATTGATACGGAAATGTTTCGAGTACAATAATTACAAATACAGGTCTGTTATGTGACCTCCTTTGCTATTTTGACAAAATGTACTATAGAGGCAAATTTCAGAAGCCAGTCTTTAGTAGATAGAGTTTTGTTTGAAAATACAATATGGTCAATACTATTAAAAAAAAAAGTGTGTGTCTGAATCGACTACTCAGCATAATTGCACTACTACAGATTTCTCAAGGAAAGCTGCTCCCACACCTGGTGTGATCAGAAGCTGTGGTTAAATACTTGAAATTCTCAGCTGGTTTAAATGGAGGTAATGACCCTGACTTCAAGAGATAGCTGGCACTGAGGAGAATTTTGTCTGTTAACTTTTTGAAAGCAACCATTTTATTTGTTCTTCAGCTCTGAGCACTTATGTTCCAGCTGGTCTCAAAAATCACATAACTGGAAGCTGTAAAGACATGCTGGGGGAGGGGAGGGAAGTGGCAGGAAACTTGGCAGGAAAAGAAGCATTGAGAACTTGAAGCAGAAACTATGGCAACCTGAATAACTTGCTGGAGGAAGCATGCAGCAGGTTTTGCCAATGGCACCTGGAGAGCAAGGGCTTCACCTCAGCAGTGATGTCTTGCAGTGAGAGAAATGATTCTCCTCCTGGATTTGACATGTGTGAGATGAGAACGCACAGAGTGTCCACTCACATGCTCTTTGGAGCATCTCAGTGAAGGAATGACAGGAAAAAACTGGAGCACATCCAGTGTAGAGCTCTGTTGGTCAGGAGGCACGAGAAGTGTTTAAGGGAGATGTGTATGTTCAGAGGAGAAGGCTTTGGAGCACCTTCAGAAATGCATAGTGATAGGGTAAAGTCCAAAACCTGGAGCACTGGACATTCAGATTAGTTATGAGGAATTTTTTTTTGTTTGGGATTCTTTTTGTTTTTTTTTTTTTTTTTTTTTTACCATGAGGGCTATTAAAGACTGGAAAAGAGATTCTTAATACTTTCTAGCCATATTCAAAACTGAACTGGACAAAGCCGTGCAACCAGATCTGATGTGGCTTTGCCTTCAGCAAAGATGATCTCCAGAGGCCCCTTCCAACCTGAATTATTCTGTGTTTCTGTGATTCTGTTCAGTTTACTCTTAAATTATTCTCTTTATTTTCAAAGGGATGTGACAGTTTCAGAAATGGATCCAGCTGTTGATTATATGCTTCAGGGGGCAACGTTAATGGAGAATCTGCAGCACTTTTAGCCCCCTGGTAAACTCAGGCCTCAGTTTTTATTATTTTCTACCTTCAGCTATTGTGGAGCGTTGCTGAGCTCATAAAGTAGCTGCTGTGAATGGTGTGAAAAGTAATTGCTGCATATACTTCATAGGGCTTGTAAAATGGTTTGGAAATTACTGTAGAGAAGTGAGCTGCTATGTTTTCATCACTATAGAAAGCATCAAGATGGTAGATCACTAGATAAGCTAAAAGTATATACATATATAAATATGTATATACATATATAAATATACATATGGATCCCAACTGTTAAGCTAATTCATGCTATCTTAGAATCTGGCCCTAAAACTTGTCCACAGCCAATTTTTTCACAGAAATAATGCAAGTGCCTCAATGATAACCTGAGTAAGATGGAGCTCCAGGTGACATACCTGGCTAATAGGAAGGGTGTGAGGGAAAACTGAACATGAGCTTCAAGGAGAAATCCACAAGTACCAAAAACCCACAACCTCCTCATTGCATTCACTAAAATCCTAATGTATGAACAGGTAAAAAAGAGATGCATGGTGATAAAGGAAATCCTACTATAGAAAAGATGCCTTAGTGTATAAATTGTGTAAGTGGAAGACTTTGCCCTCCTAAGTTCAGACTACACTTGGGTTTGATTAATTTCTTCCAAGATCACAGGAAGAGTCCTTTAGGCATCCTCCCTGTATCAGCTTTTATTTATTTTTTCTATTTTTTAGAAAAGAATGTCCATATATCTCACAGGGTAGGTCTAGAATTTTATTAATTAAACTTTCAAGGCCTTGAAGATGGAAAAAGAAAGTATTATTATCAAGGATTATTTAAACTATGTTTTTGTGAGGTTGAAATAGAGTCCAGCTGAGAACTACCTGCCAAAGCCTTAGTAAAAATAGACAGCCGGTGGGTTCTCAGCCAGTACAATCACAAATTGAAATTATACTTCACAACAGTAAATTCGGTGATGATAATTCCATGTGGATTAAGTGTAGGAAGCTGAAAAAATAAGCACTTATTTTTCTCATCCATATCATTTGTCTTTCTTTTAGGGTTTTGCTTTGAAAAAAACAAACCTGAAATCTCTATGTGGGGATGTAAACAGCTTCATGGGGAAAAAATGTCAGTACTTAGCAGCAGTGAAGTTTGTCCAAGGATTACCACAGTGAATAAAACCAACTTCCCTTTTAAAAGCTGAGTGTACTATTTTGGGAATGTGACCCCTTTTCATGAATAAATGACGTGGTGACATTTACAGATAAAGCAAGATTTAACTGCTATGAAAGGAGATGACAAATGTCAGGATGTCAGTAATGATCTGTGAACATAATGGTCTCTCACCAGAGCTCTGAGTAGATATATAATGTAATCGTCGCCTGCTAATGCTGCCATGGAAGAAGAAAAGCAAAGCAATGTGAGGAAGATCAAAAACCTCTCTGGAACCAACCTTAAAGCCTGATTGATAGGCATTGGCACAACTTAGCTAATAAATTATACTGCTAATGACTTAGACTTTTTACCTTGTGCATATTACTATTACACACTGTGAAATTCCTGTATAACTTACAACTGTATTGTGTCAGAGGACAAAGTGTTTGCCATCAAAACAGCTTTCTGACAGTTTCTTTATCCCTGTTGTACTGCTGGGGCTTGGCTGTTGCAAAAGTCTTGCTGGAGCTGAGTGGATTTACAGCAGCCACAACTGGTTAATGGAGCACAGGTTGCGGAAGAACAGAGAAGGATCCTTCCTTAGCAGAATCTTGCAATTCTGTGAAAGATCATACAACTATAGAATCATAGAATGGTTTGAGTTGGAAGGGACCTTAAAAATTACCTAATTCTAATCCCCTCCGTGGGCTGGGATGCCTTCCCTATGGCCAGGTTCCTCAAAGCCCCATCCAACATGGCCTTGAACACTTTCAGTGATGAGGAACCCAAAACTACTCTGGGCAGCTTGTTATGTGCCTCAGCACTCTCACAGTAAATAATTTCTCCCTAATATCTAACTGAAATCTCTTCTTTTTTACTTTAAAACTCTTCCCCCTTGTCCTTTCACTATCTGCCCGTAAAGATCATACAGACCCCCTTGTCCTCTTCAGGCATTGTGTCTCAGTTTTTCACACCCTTGTAGACTGTAGGCTGGCCCAGTCTTGTGATTGATGTGAAACTTGCCTTGATGACTTCCTCGGGAAACCAGAGATATGGTAGGGAAGAAGAACTCGGAATTATTTATGCGGTTGTCTTTGGAAGTCATCTCTGGCAGCTGCCTCCCACCCCTGGGCCTCAGACTGAGTCCCCATTTTTCCCACACATTGAGCACTTTCTCCAGATGACAGATAAATTGATTCTTATTTGCTATTCAAAGTGAGGTGAGTGTCTGGAAATCGGAAGGTTTAAAAATCCCGAAACCTCGTCTCAGTGCAGCATGGAAGGCAGGGGTTTCTTTGCGTGAGCTCCACAGCCTCCTGGCAACTCCTCAGCTCTCAGCTGAGTACTGAGCTTTGCTTTCCTTGTACTTTGCTCCAACAGTCAGCTGACCTTTTCTCAGCATAAGTTAGCCTGCCACAGGGCTTGTGTTACCCAGAAGACCAAGGATGTTTTCAGAGAGATGGGGAAACTGTGATTAAAATCCAGACAGTCAAGCTCTGGTGCAATCAGCCAGAAAGCATTTGGCTGGTAGTTTGTTTATGAGAAGAAATATAACAGATAAAATAGAAACATTAATACAATAAAAATGCCAAGCTCTGGAACATAGTGAAGATAATGCTGAACAGTGAATAGATGTATTTTTAGAAGACACTCTGAGTAAATCTTCTGTTAATAGTATACAAGCGTATCTTTAACACTACTTGTATAGATACAATAATCACAGTATCTCTCAGGGAAATCCCCATTACAAAGGAAGCTCATCCCAATATGCTATATCTTTTGATCTGCACTTTACAGTCAGAGCCATCTATGACAATGAAGATGGAGGTAGCATTTTGGATAAGACAGCCAGTATTGTAGCAATCATATATTGACATCCAGCAAGGATTCACCTCGATTAACCGTATCCATCTAAAAGTTAGATGTCTTGTCTAAGTGAATTCTTCTAAGCTTCCAGTAAAGTCAATGGAGAGATGTAGGCAGTGCAGAGGGCAATCGACCCTATCCTGAGATAAGTATTCTAAGATAAATTGAGCCTATTTCTCACTATTCACTCTAGAGGGGTCCCAACACTTCAGAATCAATGCCTACTTTTGAGGTGTCTTTGCTTAGGTAAGACATGTGGGAGGCTCTAATTTCCATGGAATCAACTCATCTGAAGGGTCAATTGCCTTAACACAACCTTGTTACTGCACAGCATTAAGCTATTAAACCTGATTAGGGATTTATAGTGAGGAGTCCTTCAACTTCCCTATCTTGCACACATGCAAAAAAATTAATAATAAAGAAAAGAAATGCACTTTAAGAATAGAAAAGACATAATTAAAATGTGCAGAGGAAAAACTAAGTAAAAAGCAATTATGCTTTTTTATGTAACCATTGAGCTATTTAATCCACTTTGTGCATACCTTTTTAAAAGATACTCAGTTAAAGAGAATTCACTGATGTTGAATCTTGAGGTGGTCACTGTGAAACTTTTCTTCTTTCTGATGTAAGTGACACATTACTTGGAGAAACAATACATATTATTCCATAAATATTATTGCTTAATATTATTCCAATAGTAACTGGAAAAAAAACAAATATCAGTGTTCTCAGAGTTTAACACAAAATGTATTTCTGTTTGTATCATTCTGGTGTTCCTGCTGATCCAGTGGGGGTCACTTGTGTTGAAATGAGTCTCCCAGTGAGTAAAGATTATCAGTTATTACCAGGTTTTATGATGTGGAGCAATAATTTTAGAGCCTGTATATTTGCTGACTTGCACGAGCCTTCTCATGAAAATGATAAAAGTTAGTTTCTGGTTGTACAAACCATGGTCTGGCAACCTCTTAGGTTTAACTTTTAACTCATCAATCTTGACACAGGGATTTTTAATCTCACATGTTTCTAACTTGTGTTAGATATATATTCCAGTATTAGTGGACCATTTCTGTTTAAACTACTTGGGATTTTTCAGCAAAGTTCTTTTTTGCCTGATTTATTGTGATATTTAATTAACTCTTACAATTGGATGGATTTCGAGGTTACCATTATTGGACTATTATTTAGCTCTGTTGGAGTGAGAAGCCCATTACAAAATGTGCTAACAGTTCTGCTGCTCAAGGAAAATCTAGGAAGGGGTTTTGTTTTTCATTTAGAAAATACTGAGTTTTAGTCTCTGCTTTAATGCCCTTTAAACTCATCATCTAGTGAAGGACATTAGTGGTTATCTCAGCCCTGACACTTGCTAACAAAGACTGACAACTGCTGACACAACAACCTGCCTTGAATTATACTTGGGTAGGGGGTGGAATGGGCTGGCAAAAAAGAAACCTGTAATTTCAGTAAATCGCCATTTTTAGAAAATGACATTGTTTAAAATTTCCTTTGCTGTAAGCGAGATGCATTTTCCCCCAGATCTCTCAAAAAAATCATGCAGGGGATTGAATAGGAGAATGGTGCCTGAAATGAGAATTTCAGTATGTGTTCAGTGTCAGTCAAAATCTTCCATTTTAATTTTTATTCTGAGTTCTTCTCAAATAAAAATGTGTATAGAAATTCTTATCCTTAATTAGCTATAGGGCTTACAGAAAGTGTTTGTTGCTATCCATTTCTTTCCTATCCCTCCCCTTACCTTCACTGATCAGAGCTGCATGTTGAGTAGACACACTATAACCCCGTAATTTGAAGCTACTGCTATAGCATCAATTCTTCTGGATGATACCACACCTTGCCAGTCAAAAATGATTTGAGCTTAAATTGTCAGCTAAAGATGCTCTTCATTTTTATTGCCCTGAACTTGCGGGCAGTCTATTGGACGAAGTGAATTACTTTGTTGTTGAAAATGCTTGTAATTTTGTGTGAAGGACACAATCAGAATACACAATAGTTTTTACCCTTTGCATTTCCCAACCTGCTCTGCCACTTTGGTACCCAAGCACATTACAAAATTGCTGACATCTGAGCTGATCAATCAAACTCTTTGCAGTTCTGTAAATGATCTTAACTGTCTATGCAGCTGTTATTTGGCAGTGCTCCATCTGGAAAATAAAATACAAACATCAAAAGAAGTTCAGCAAGGTTTACGTTTCACAGAGGTTTTTGATAGCTTGTCTGTTATATAACAGAGTCTCTTGGGTCAAATTAGAAGACGCCAGATCTTTGTCCTTTCATAAATCTCTGATCCCTGAGTTAACCATATGACAATCACCTCCCAAAACAGCGACAGCTAAGAAGTGTCTTGGTCCTGTGCTGATACTCTGCATAATAATGGGCACAGCCTCCCAGGAAAACACAGGCTGTGTACAGGAATATCTTACGGGAGCTAAGGAACACTGGGTTTATAGAATTAAGAGGGTATATTTTTTCAGCAATGGTTTCATTTTTGTTCGTCAATTCTGCCCAACTCTCCACCAAGCTTAACTCCATGGCATGCATGGATAGTTTGTGATTTGTGTAGAGGTGAGTATGTGCCACTGTCCCTTCCCATATATAGAGAACTGGGCAGAGAATTAATGCTCTGGTGGACTGCAGGAAGATATTTGCCAGGGCTGCAGAGAGACAGAAAATCTCCTGACACTTTATGCTCTGATTGGTCATGCCCAAAAGGCGTATCAGCCAACTTGAACAGATCAGCAAAGTTCTCATTAGCAAAATTCCAAGCTAACCTTTCTACTCACTGACTGCAGAGAGGGCAAAACGATAATCACAGTGGAAAAGCTGTCCTTAGCACTCCAAAAAGAAACTACCAGGCAATAAACATTGTTGATCAGACACAAAATCAGATGGAGGAAAGGAAAATGTCACTGAATCAAGTGCTTTCTCTTCCTGGACAAAACACAGAGGTGAAATGCTGCAGTTATGAGCAAGAATACTTCACATAGAGTGATGGACACGCTGCCAGTTGGTCCAGGTCAATTACAGTGGCTTTTTTTGGCGTAATGGGCAGAAGAAGCTTTCCTCAAAGGACCATAAAGGAAATGAAATGCCCAATACCTTTGCCAGTTTTATAGCTCTTATACCACATGGAAAATTTAATCCAGAAAAAACTGGCAGAGAAAAGAAGATAATAACAAGAACAACAAAACAATGTTTTGTGCTGTACAAGTTGCAACATATTTAAGGTATACCTTTTATATTCTATCACTTTGTGATTTGCTTTTGCACAGAGTTTTGTACCTTACTTAGTTAAAAATGCAATATGGAGCTACAGTAATGTACAATTTTAAGACCTTTAACCAAAATCAAAATGTGCATCTAGAAAAAGACTTTTTTTCCTCAGCAGAAATTAGTACTCTTGCATTTAGAAACACATCCCATTTCTATCAAATATGCACTGTTTCCCCTGCAGCTCCTTTTATGTTAGTCAATATCTTTTAATGTTATCTGATGGTTTCCTAGGAGATGCCCTAAATGGCCAAACTCACTAGTTTGATGCTGGTGTTGGATAATATCTATATGCTCTAAACATCTGTTTTGTTCACTGAAGTCTGCTCTGCCCGTTTTCCACTGGTCATTATGTTCCCCCTGAGGGTTTCTAATGGTTGCTAATGAGATAAGAAAAATGCTCCATGTACACTTCCATCTTCTCTGATGATGTGTGATCAGAAGTCTGTGCTCTTTTTTAGCAGGAATTGCTTCAAAATCATTGTTAGTGTTTCTTTGTACAGTAGTTTGGATGCAAATTTTACACTTAAGGACTAAAGTGCCTTTTCAAAATCTGTAAGATGCAATTAGAAAGGGAAAGATCACCACATTATAGGGTAGAGACTTCTATTTGTGGAAGGGTGGGCTCAGGGTTGATTCATGTTTTTCAGATGGTACAGTACAGGTTGCATCATTAATAGAAGATTAAGATGCCAAATGGGGAATTTTTACCTTCTGTTTCTGAGTTTTTCACTGTAGGAAATCACCCAGATACGGCGAGAGTTTGATTTTATATAACATGATGAGCAGACAGAGTGTTCCTCAAATTGAACAGAGCCTGCTGCTACTGTGGGAAGAGGGGCTGACAACTTGGGTAGTATCCATACAAAGCTATAATTTCTAATCTGTCAAAATCACTTCCCTTTAGAAAGCCTGATTTCATTAGCATGTTCTTTGTCGGATGTGATTGTCTCTCTTAGCAGTTTTCCTTTTACAGCTGTCACAAAAGCCAATCAGATTATACCAAGGGCAGGAAATAAATAAGTCTTTTTGCTGTAAATTAATTTAGGCAAGGCTGCATCGCATATGGTTAGATTTAGTCCTTACTTTGAAGTGTGAAATTTTAGCAAGGTAACAGATGAGGGCTCTAAGAGCAGGTATTGGCATAAATTTGGTTACAAACTGCACTTCTTCTGGCAATCTAGGGATGGGTATAAAAAATATATTTACATATATCCTATGCTTTATAAATGGCAAACCGAGCTCTCAGATAAACTGAGAACATAAGCTAAACTGTCTTGGACAGAGAGGCCAAATTAAGGTTTTCTCATATTTTGTCTGTGCTGCAGTCTTCTGGCATAATTTTAACCCAAATATTAAGAACTCATTTAAGCTAATTTTATTCATATTTGATATTGTCCACTGTTCAATTTACCAGTGCGGGCTCCTCTATAATTTTACTCAAGTCAGATGTTTTTGTATATTTTGCTGTGCTCTGCTACCAAGGAGTGTCAAAGCTGGCTTGCCTTGGTTCTTCTGTTGCTTTGGACATGAGCATGTAAGGTAATGAGGAGCAGGCAGGTTCTTTTTCAAAACTTGTTTATTTACTTGATTTAGCTCTGCTTGATTCATCTCATGTTATGGCTTCAGAAATTTGTGAGGTAAAAAAAAAGATCAGATTGTTCTTTTATTGAAAAAAATATTTCACCCTGGAGGGTAAGACAAAGACAGTTGTCCCGTTTGGATTCTGAGCTTGAAAAAAGAGTCTTTTCAGAAGTCATTAGTGCACAAAGGAAAGAGGAGTGTCATAGAAAGGTCACCTCTGTGTGTCAGCTGACTAGTCCATCTTTCCCTGTGCCATTTGCAAAAAGGGGCAGCATGAAATGATAGCAGAGCTATTCAGTGGAGCTGTAGCTTCACTGTTCAGTCACAGTGACCCCTCTGGGGAACAGGTAAAGCTGTAATTCCTAAAGAGTCTTTCTGCGCAGGTGCAGAGAACTATTCTAGAAGTCAAAGCTGGAGCTGTATGATTAGGTTGGTTAAGAATTTCTTTTGTTTTGGAATCCTTGTAAATCACAATAATCTATTGTTTGTCAGAAATAGGCAACAAGCACTATATGGATCAGTCACCATTTCCCTTACAGGTATAATCCCTTTTAGCTGTATTACCTGAGCAGGTATATTGAGTCCCAGTGTCTTTTCATTGTGCTGATAAATATAGGTGAAATTCCTCATAATCATTATTACTTACAACCAAAGTTTCTTCCCCTTTTACAGGGTAAGTAGTCTTCCAGTTTTGTAACTTCTGCATCTCTAAAGGCTCGTAGTTTTCTTTCTAAATCTAAGAGAATCTTCTGGTTTTAAAAAAAATTCATCCATTTCTATGACTGTGTGTAATGGTCTAGCTGTTTCTTTTCTCTGCCTTTTTGCCTGTTCCATCTGGTCATTTAAAAACAGTAATTCTGTATCTTTTCATGTGCTCCAGATCTTCTGCAATGCCAATTTCTAACTGACAGTAGTTGATCCGTTTTGTGATTACTCTTCATCTGTTCCTGGCTCTTTGTCGGCATGCTGGTAAATGGCTTTGATCACCTCCTGGCCAGAATCTGTGGCTTCTCATAATTCCTTCTGGAAAGATTTTTTGTCTTCATTTAATTACTTTTTACCATTACCTGGCTAGCATCCATTGCCTGTTTTCTGTTTTTAATTTTTGCCACAGTGAAAGCTAATAGGACTCTTCTGCATTGGGACATTTAAGAAAGTCAATCCAAATTAAATGTTAAAGTTCACACTTCAGCTGCATTAAATCCCTGTGTTGACAGCCTTGTTAGAAGAAAAGAAGACCTTAATTTTGTTTAATTTAATACATACTATAAATGAATTAGGCTAAGTCAAATTTAACCACTTCAACTTTGAACAAATGTGTCTACACAAGGTTTGGGAGATTTAGCAAATCAATTTTAGCTTCATACCTTTATTAATGTTTTTTATTTCCTGAGTTTTTTGCAGACAAGGCCTCAGATATCTTTTACATAGGAATAATCTTTTTTTTCCAGATTTTTTTCTCTTTCTCTCCTTTTCTTGATGTTTTCCACTCCTGCGTTCTGATGGTAGCTTTCATTATATTGAACATTGTTGCTCTTAGTATTTTACTAATTAACAAGTTTAATTAGTAAACAAGTAGTAGATCTGCATTAATTTCAGGGGAGTTAAAATGTATGCTGTAGACATGTGCCCATGATGCCCGTTTTGGCCTTACCTAGAAGCAGAAGCCAGACAAAGTTTAAAAGGATAAAAGCATTTATTTAATGAAGAGCCTCCAGGTACACTGAGGGCAGATGAAGCCTCCCCAAGGGGCTACACCCAGATGATGTTCACAAGATTTTCAGACAGATATAAGTTTGGTCTGTTAGCATATCAGGGGTTAATCCTCCAATGACAGCTTCAGGTCATGAAGTCACATACCCCCAGTTCACTTTCCCCCCAAATACCTTTTGTTTATACTTTTCAGGTCCTGAGGCAGAGGGTGTCCTTGGTCCTCAGGCCTAGAGGGATTGTTTTGTCTGACCAAGATGTGAAGACAATTAACTAACACTTGATATGGAGTTCAGGCTTGTACACTAATGCAGTACAGGATGTGAAAAATATAAAAGCTAATATATTAAGGCATCACACACATAGAATGGAGTTGACTTTTCCTAACCTTACTGGAAAAATGCAGGCAGACGGAATTTACCATCAGACAGTTTGTAGACAGTGTAAGTTGAGGGAACTGGGTGATACACCAGATATCATCTTCAGAGAGACCTTGGCAGGCTGGAGAAATGGGCAGAGAGGAATCTTGACAAGTTCAACATGGGGTATTGCAAAGCTCTGCATCTCTGGAGGTTTAACCCCACCCACCAGAACATGCTGGGGGCTGACTGGCTGGAAAACAGCTTGATGTCCTGATGGACCATGACCTAGAAAAGCACCCTCACACCAAAAGGTCAAGAGACCTTCAACTCCACCTTCACCTTCACCTCTGCTTAGCACTGGTGGGGCAACAGCTGCACTTCTGTGTCCAATTCTTGCTTACCTCCTGTGATCAACAACTTAAATATTGTTAGCTAAGCAGAGAAGATACAGTTCTAACAGCATCCAGGGCAAGTCATGGACTCATTACTTTAGATTTATGCTATGTGCTCAGGCTGCTTCCCTACCTTTTCAAATTTCCTTTGTTTTAATTAATACTTCCCTGGAATAACCCAAGACCTTAGGACAATAGCAAATTTCCAGAGCTTGGCATGGAAACAGGGCAACCAGAAAACCCAGTGTATAGTGTGTGCCCTCATAAATACTTCATTTTGTCCCAGAGAGATGCTTTTCCTTTTGGATGGTAAAGTTCCAGAGAACTCCAAGCCCACAGCCTTGTTCTGAGCTGTTCCTTTGAGCTGCTAGTCTGAAATTAATAACATAAAGGCTCTAATCCCATGTGTTTAATAAAGCAAGTTTAATAAGGATACTGGCTTTAAAACTAGCATGAATCCAGCAGTACCTAGTGATGATGATGATGATGAAGAATTATCTTCAGAACTTCTTTTTTTTTATTGTGGGGAGGAGGACAAACCGGAGAGACAAGGATGTAAGACTTTTTGTAGAAAAGATGAACTCTTGCTAGTTTATCTATCATTTTCACAGAATATTTTCTGCTCTCTGTTAAAATTATTCCCAGTAAGTCTGTCTCAGCAGCAGACAGATGAACCCTCCCATTTAAATCCCCTTCTGTCTGATAGGTAGGCATTTGCAAGCCTAAAGAGAATCATCTTCCTTACTTCTGAAAAGTATGGTCTGCCTTTCAGATAATACCTACTTTTCCAACCTTGTCAGGTGAGGCAGTGCTTGAAAGCTTTTTAGCACTTACCCTTTTGTATAAAAAGTTATCTCAGTAGGAGACTTTGCAGCAGTCTTTAACCCCTTTTGTATTCTCATTCCATCTCAGAGATGTCTCATGCAAGCTAATAAATAATTCCATGAAGTCTTTCCTCTTTCCACAACATTAATCTCCCATCAACTAGTAATGAGCCTTTTTGGTTCCTTGTGAGAATCTGCGCAACCACATTAATTCCTTAAAACTTTTTTAACAATAGTGATCCTATTGGCAGAGAGTTTAGGAACATCTGATCCATACATTTAGCCTTGGGAGGTTTTGATGGCCTGTGTTTATTGTGCCCTAAAATTCCTAAAGGCCTAGAAAGATGCTGCAAATACAATGTGCATCAATTTCTAATAAATTATATCTGCATATTGACTGATGTAAGAAACCCGAATTGTGCTGCCAGAGTCCTGTTCTTTCATGGTTGTTTCTTGACCCAAAAAAATAATGTATTCAAAAAGTTTTTACAGGTTGCTTCATGTTTTAGAATGCGTGAAATGACTGTTCATTCTTTGCATGCTGATTTTCCCCATAAAATATGACAGAATACCAGTCAACAAATAGCCAAAACTCATTCTGCTTGACTTGTCCATGTACTGTGCCACAGTCTTTCATTTTAGCAGTCTAGAGAAAAATAGGTCCCTTTGGAGGTTTGTAAAGAAAGTTCTTGTTGCATAAACTCGTGTGTCTAAATTAGATGCCCAAGATCCTACTTATCTAGCACTCTACTGGCAGCCAACCTACAGCATAGAATGGGGTTAAAGAGAACATTAAATCCTACCAGAAAATTTTAATTATTTCCAGAAATCTTGTATTTTATAAACACTTCATACAAAACTAACTTCCTATTAGCCCCACTCAAACATTTCATGAAAATTAAATAAACCAATCAAATAGTGAAGGGGGAATCAAAGCTGAAAGTGGAGAAATAAGAGGATTGTGAGTCTACAGACCACTACTGTTCATATGAAACAATTTTTTCTATGCATGGCTCTGACATTACAGCCTGCACTCAATTTGCTTCAGCTGAACTCTGCATTGCTAAATGTAGAAAGGACGCCCATCAATTCAGCCTACTCATTTCTGTTTCTTTTCAGCATCAACTTTTCAGTGGATTGTCTCCTTCTGCAACAGCAGCTCTTTCAGACTGTCGTAGTACTTTCCTTTTTTTGTCTCTGTCTCCCTGGTTCCATTGTTTTATTCCATTTTTATCTTCTCTTTGTTCCCTTGTGATATGCAATGAAACCAGCAATGCAATTAGCATAGTTAGTTAAATTCATTCTGCCCTTTGACTATTTATAAAGACACCTTTTCTGAAGCTAAAAAAAAAAATAAGAAGAAAGAAAATCAGCAATTCAAAACTTGAAGTGTCTTATACTTTACAATTTCCTGCTTTTCTTCTGAATGTGTGGAAGCCTGATAACACTAAGGAAATGGTTCATAAACAAACTTCACATATGTGTAACATGTTGTTTGCAGTGAATTGATTTTGTCATAATACAAAGCAAGTTTTCATCATAGTTTGAACTAGCTTCAATATCATGAAAACCTCTATGAGTTTTTCCCTAAAACCATTATCTGAACAGAAATCTGCTTGTAAACCTCCTGAAGGTTTATTGATTGGGATGGACTATATGCAAAGGGATTTCAGTTTAGATGAAACCAGCTTTTAATCTATATTACAATAGTACTTCTATGTTGCATATATTGCCAGAAGAAGAAATAACTCCAATGCTGTTATTGAGATTGTGACATGAATAGGCAGCCAGTACTTTCATTATTTAACCATGACAAAAGAATCTGTCTTTTCTCTGAAATGAGAAGAAGAAGAGCAAGCCATGGCTGGAAAGTACTATGTGACACAACTTGAAGGTCTTCAAAAGCTTTTCAGTGAAGAGGGCTGGTACTAAAACTCTCTGCCCCAGTGTGATTACTGAGTCTGGAACACAGTTGCAAATTGCATTGTCTTGCAGTTTGCCCTTCAGAAGGTTCTGATAATTTCTCCTCTTGAACACTAAGCATGAAGGGTTTTAATTGATTGCCCCAAACCGTTGTTGATTTTTGAAAGCAGAGCTTCACTTTTTAGCTTGGTCCATTTTAACTTTTTAAAGTAACTTTAGATTGCTGAAAAAAAATTCAGGCCCTTTTGCAATAACTGCAGCCTATCGAGCAGTGGATGTCTGGTATAAACTTATATGATTAAAGGTCTAACAAGGGAAGGATAACTGTGTGAATTCTCTTAGAAACAAATCATGATAGTTCTAGGGAAGTATAAGCAATAATGAACATATATATAAATTGTGTTTTCCTGCACTAATATTTGAAGTTTTATCCTTCTGTGTTTTAGAAATTGCTTTTCAGAGTAGGTAGATGATCTATGCTGAAAAACACAGCTATTTTGTATCAAGTCTCTGAGGACAGCAGCAATTTCAGATAATGAGCTGGGTTATTTTTTGACTGTTAAACTTTTCACAGTATGGCCATCTTTGTTACCTGGTTGTGAGTTCCTTCTCCATCAGGAAATGCAGTAAACTCCCTAGGCATCTGTGACCTGGATATAAAGATTGTACAACTGTGATGCAAATTTTTCTGAATATGTCTTTTTTTAGTGGAGCTCTGGAGTTTTCACAGAAGAAAGGTTGTGCATATAGAGCAGGAAAGCTGCTGGTTTTATTTTTTTGTGGCTGCTCATCTCTCTCACACAATTTTTAGTTTCAGCCACTACAATTATTATAGTTTAGCAACAGAACGTCTATTTGATGGTATGTGCTACTGTATCTTAACAAAATAAAAATTCTATCTTCTGCCCAAGTTGATGGAATGTTTACTGCCCTTGGCTGTACTGTTTATGACTTTATACCTCTGAGTCACTGTGTATGTATCCAACCTACTGTGCCTCTGATGAAAATGTGTGTATGAATTTGAATTTAGGATATAACTTTACATGCTATCTTGGTGTGATCTCATTTGAAATGGTTGCTACGAGTTTCTCCACTTGGCTGAAGAAACAACAGCAAAAGCTGTTGCTAATTTTGTTTTTTAATTAATTGTGCAGCATGGATTTGTTGACATGACATGGATAGGGGTCAACTAAATAGATTTGCCTTGGGTTAATAGAAGTTTTCCATCATCATCTCTGCTTCTGGTGCATAAAATATTCCTTAACTTCTTGAATGAGTGCATAAAATCCTCACAATCAACCTAACAGCCTTTAACCAAGGCTGCCACTACCCTTTGTATTCATCTGCTGTGCAACTCCCCTTACTGGTAGGAGGCCTCTGAAATGCTTGGAAACAATTTTATGAATAAAGTGTTTCAAGTGCTAAAATCCTCTTTGTATAAATTAAAATAATGTCTTTTGTACTTTTCGTAAAACACTATATGCTCTACTCATCCCTGGAGTGGATTTCTTTTACTGTTATTGCTGTGATGACACATAATTAAGTCAGATTACATTTTTATAGATAGAGGAGAATAGCTAAGAAACAGTCCTAAATTATTCATCAATAAGTTTCACAAAAAAAAAAAAGAATTTTAAATGTGCTCTCTGTTGTTTCTTTTTCTTCCTAAAACTAGATAATTTTATAATGGTATATTGAACAAATAAGTCTCTCTCTTCCTCCCCATGAGAGAACAAGAGACTTCATTTAACTCCACATGTGTTATTGTGCTTATCTGCTGATTACCATATTACTTTGATTTGTGTGGTAGATTGTAAACTCCTGTAGGATTATGGAAAGATTTCCTTCCCCATGCTGAACCAGTGAGATTTTCAGTACCATGACGAAAGAGATGAGTAGAGAAGAAGCAGATTGGTTATTATATCTCTATGTAGTTTTTTCCCACTGGTTTGTCTCATTTTTATCATGCAGAGTCGGCATGAAAGCCAAAGAAGTTAGTACACTTGCACAACGTTGACACAACACTAAGTTTTAATGCCTCTTCATATCCTCAGCATGGTCAGAGAAAATGGGAATGACTGAAATGGTGTAGCCATAAAAAAGAGTAGGAGTAGGCATGGATATGCTTTGATTCACCTAGATAAAATATTCCTTTTGATTAGGAATTGAAAATATATGATGAAGGAAAGTGCTGATTTGCTTAATATCAGAGGTTCTTTATGTACAAGTCTTTCTCTCTCATTTTGGATGGGCTTATCCAAATTTGCAAGACAATTTACTTGGCTTGTTAAACTAAGTATTTCATTGTAGAAAATGCAAGGAGAGGCAGAAATGGAGGAATTTTAGACCAGAGAAAAATGAAAAAGTAGTTGTCCCATAAAACTAAAAAATATGAATTCAGCTACTATATCTCTGTGTTGCTTACATAATTCAGACTAGAGAAAGAAAAATAGTTTAAATAGAAATTGTATAGAAATTTAAGACACGCAGTGGAGATTATCAAGGATTTTTTGGTATACTGGAATCCTGTGGAGAAACATGGGAATGGAAAGCCAAGTAGTTGAGCAGTGACTGGTGACACTGACTGGTGGCTGTTTTGAGGTCTGCATTCCTACTCCCTTTCCCTGGGAAATATTGGTGATGCATGTCTGAAGCCAGTATGAGTGTGTCCTGACTATGTCCAACAGCAGTGCTATCAAAAGGAGGCAGGACCAGACAGAAGATGTGGGTTCTCTTTGCTGATCTGCTTTTTCTTTCTGGGAGGTCAGAGAAGTGGCTTTTCTCTGAAATAAAAATAACTCCATTCAACCCCTTTACATCTAAAGAAATGGACCTGGAATCCTGTGAATCCGGTCAACTGCATGCAAGACCAACTGAATACCTGGAGAAAAGCCCAATGCTAAGGTGAAAAGATGTGGAGTCTGGTGTAGGGATAGTTAAACAACTTTCACAATGAAAAGAAATTGCCAGAACAGATTAAGATGGAAGCTTCATAAGATCTGCACTTTTCATCATAGTTACAAATTATTTGGAAAAGCAAGAGCTTAACGAGATGACAAAGTTTGCTGATACTACAGAATTCCTCAAAGTGACAGAAACTAACGCTGACAACAAAAGGATGAACTGAACTTGTGATTTTGAGTGGTCAGAGATAAATGGGAGACAAAATTCAGTGCTGGCAAGTGAAAAGTAATAGATGCAAGAAAGCATAATCCTAATTATTTTTTCCACAGCCATGGGTTCACAAATGAGATATAAATATTTTGGAAAGACATTTAGAATTATTATGGTTGGCTGAGTGCCAAGTGGTGCTCAGTGAAAGCTGAAGATCATAGGAACAACAAAAAAAGCATCAATAACAGAATAGTTGACACAACTTTTCTTCTATATTAACCCAGGATCAACTTGTGTCCTGAATACTGTATGAAGTTCTGTCCTCCCTTTTTCAAACAGAGAAATTGTTGAAACAGACAAAGGCAGCAAGGATTAGATATGAAGTTTTTGTGTGAAGAGCAATTAGGCAAGGATTGTGGGTCTTCAGGGAGAAAAAATGACTGAGGGAAAAAATTATAGAGTATATCAAAAAGTAGATGAACTGCAATGTTTTCTATTAATAGTGTTTGAAGAACTGAGGGCCATTTGAGGAAATTATCATGCTGGTAGCTTAAGGTAAAAGTAAGGAAGCACTTTTGCCACACAGCACATTTCAACTCTGGAATTCATTGTGAGAAGTTTTTGTAGTGCCCAAAGAATAGTTAGATTTATAAAAGGTTTGTAAAATTAGGTAGAAGAAAAGATCATCCTATACAATACTATTTTTTTTTTTTAATTTATGTGAAAGAGGAATATTACTTATCCTTCCTTTTTTAAAATGACCACAAGCAGTAACTTTTAGAGTAGGGAGATTGTTTGTTGGGTCTAATGAAACTTATTTTTGCCCGCTGTGATATTTGGTGTGTCATAGAACTGAACCAGTCCACAGTGTTCACTGGCATTCAAAAGAGATTTTTATGACAGAAAACAAAACAAAACAAAACAAAAACATTAAATCTACCTCCTTTAAAATAAGAAAGAAGGAGAAGTAAGAAGTAATATTATTTGTGAGTGGACCAGAGGATCTTTCACACTGGGATGAGAAAAAATCCATATAATATAGGACAACATAGGTGTGTTCTGGGATTTGTCTTTAAGATATAAACTTAATGTGGGATGACTCGGATCAGATATGCATTTTATATGGCAATATATCAATTTAGAAGCATGGAAAAATCCACTTCCAAGAGAGTTTTTTGCCTGGTACCTGTCTCTTCAGTTGTAGCAGGTGGGAAGACTGAAAATAATTTTAAATAGCACTTCCCTTCTCCCACTTCACATGGGAGTAACTGTTGAACTGTTGGAGCAACAAGACTTTTTTTTTGCCCTGATAAATTGTAAGAGTACCCAAAGGTATCAGGCATGAAACACGGAAATATTTTCCAGGCATTGTACAAGTTCTTGCAATGAAAATTTGGAGAGATGTTTAAAGATGTGCCTGAGGGAGGTGAAGGCTTGAGGGAGACAGTGAATTTGTTTTGTCATTTTTACCTCAGCCTGAATCTTGTGTGCAGCATCAAGTTGCCTTCTCTTAGGGCTGAGCCTGGAACACATACATGAGATGAGCTGGCATGCCCTGAGGTGGATCTGGGATGCTGGCCTGCTTCCCAAGGACTGACAGAGCTACTATGCTGAAATTCAAATTTTATGGACTAATGATTTTCCTGCTTTAGTGCCAGCATGTTTAAACAGTCTCGATATTCTGGGTGCAAGTTGTCTGTGTAAATGTAGGTAATGTCTCTGCCCTATTCTTTACTCCACAGGGTTAAAAAAAATAACTGCATGAAAATTTGAGGTATTCTGGTGCCACAGTGGTGAAATTGTATAAAATATGGAACACTGTAAAGTGTTAATTTTGTTAGATATATAGGGTTAAGGGGAGCTGAAACGTCCCAGTGCAAATTGTGATCTGAGCTCTCTCCCGGGAGCCAGAGCATTTGGGTCAGGTTCAAGGCTGTTTCCAAGAGAGTGCTTGTGCCTTTTTACAAGGGAAGCCTTGTTACACTTTGATTTCTTCCTCTCTCCTGGTCTGAATTATGTTACTTTTGTTGATATGAATTCACAGCCACTTGCCAATGACCATAAAAGCCATTCTATACCACATATTGACTTGAAAGATTTAGGTCCCCAGTATCAAAAGATGGCACTTTATCCACTCAGCCAGTCCAGACCCTTGATTTTATATTGCTGTTTTCTCTGAGTTTCAGAAGTCCTTTTAATATTTCGAAATCACGTCAGCTCTTTCATAAACTTTCCAAAGGGTGAACAGTAGTAGTTGTATTCCAGCTGCTGCTGAATCTGCTGTGTTTGTTCAGCCCTGAAATGATCTTTTAAGATGTGAAAATACAATGTTTCACGAGCCATAAACGCAAAACTGACCAGGGATGCAATATGCCCAACAAAAACTCCCTAGTAAATATTAGTACCACTTTTCTTCCAGCTTCCTCCATAGAGGCCTGATTCTGATTTTACCTTTTTTTTTTTTTTTTTTAATTATTATTTCCAGCAAGACTGGTAAAATAATATTAATCAATTTTCTTTTTTAAACTTTTGAGAAGATAATGGCAATTACTTTAGTCTTAACATTCTATGAAGCCAATGGTAAAGGCTTTTCCTTTTCTCATAGGAAACAAACAAACCTTATGTACTTAATATAATATTCTTTTGAATGCTCTAAATATTTTGACTCAAGTCACAAAGCTGCTTAAATGTAAGATTGCAAACTAATTTCCTGATTATGTTTGTAGATATTTCCTCATTTTGCATCATTTTTTTGAATGTGTAAAAATTTATATGTTTGTATATATTCTGTAGAGACTTTCAGATTTTCTTAGTAATGCAAGAAAATGAGGTGCCAGTACAGAGAGCTCTAAATTTCAAACGCTTATTGTTTAATGTTAGTAGAACTCCCAGGCTGTAATATGAAATCAGCAAAAAATGTACAACTTTCAAAAATCTTTTTCAATTCCTTTTCCTTGACCAAGCAATTTGTAGTGGGTAAAACCAAATCAACCCAAAACTTCACCCTTTAAATTTAATGTCCAACCCAGACAACTATGGATCAAAGATCAGACTGCTATTAAAAGTTTCAAATACCAATAAGGCTGTCTTTTTGGGGTATGTCATCCTCTCTGTGCCCTCTAGGTTTCTGTAGGTTATATCCTGAATTTTCAGGTGTACGTCAGACCCCAAAGTTGGGCTATAGGTTATTATACTGATAGAGCTGTAGGCCATATGGGATTTGTCTCTTTAATTTTAATAATAAATCCATAGTCCATCAGGGTGTTTAATGTTGTCTGAATGTGTTTGGTTCAGATGTGAAGTTTCTTGTGGAAATGTTGGCAAGGTCTTACTTCTAATATCCCTGTCACTGAATTGGTACTGAGTGGGTATAAATCCTATTCTGGGTTCCACAAGCTTGTAGATCAAAAGTGTATTAAAAAAAAGTGCTGAAGTGTTAACTGGTCCTATACTGCCTTCTGTCAACATTTAAGAAGCTGCTCAGGTCCTGACTTCTGTGGGAGTACTGAAAGAAAATTCTTGAATAGCTCTTTTCTTTCTAAAGGTCTCCCCTAGTTGGCAAATGGCACCATAACCCAAGAGAAAAATATGACAGACATGTTATTTCTGTGGAAATTATCAGAGTTTCCAGAGTTGGTAGCAATTCTAAATATTATATATAACAGATAAATACATTTGTAGAAACGCTTCTATGCCAGAGAGAAAAGTGTGGTGTTTTTGTTTCTTTTCCTTTCAGAAATTGAGCTTTCTGGGATTAGCATAAGCTTACTTTGAGTGATATCTGCTAGTACAGAACAGAAATTCCTCTGGTAAGTCAAGAAAGAACCACATTATTTGGTGTGGATTTATTTACTTGAACGTTGAGAAGATTGTATTGCAAGTTCAAAAGCTGTTTGAATAGTGCTATTGCTACAGGAAAAACTGCAAGAATAAAGTGTGTATATAGCTTTGACATTATTGACAAGTCATTTGATGATACTTCAGCTGCTTCATTTCATGTAAGGAAATAAAATCTTACAATTTTAATGAGGATCAACTCAGCAAGGTTTGGTCCATTTCCTTGCACTTCATCACATCATCTCATCCCAAGCCATTGTATTGTTTTCACTTTCCTTCATAATTTTTTTTTTTTTTTTGTCACTTCATTTCATCAGTTCTTCTCCTGTCTCTTTGCTTGACTTCATTCCCTGATTTTGAGATTTCATTGAGCTTCATATTGGAGGGTTTCTGTCCATTTTATTTATAAGAAGGAGCACCCCACTGTCTCAACATGGCTCTCTCCACCCCTTTCTGCTTGGCACCAGCTCAGCCAAATGCTGTTTTTACTTCTCTGCTTAGGGCTATAGTTATGTTTAGGGTTGAGAAAACCACAAAGCCCAGAGCTCCAGGACACTGCAACTACAAAAGGCATATCGAGGGGAGCCCAGCACCACCCCAACATTGCTGCCTCTACACCTTTCTGCTTCACTCCACCCTTGTGCTTGGCACCTGAGCAAATGGCTGCTTTTAATGCTCTGCTTAGGTTTAGGATTACATTTAAGGTTAATCTTGAGTAAACCACGAAGCCTAGACCTGCAGGGAAGTTTCAACTACAAAAGCCATGCAAAGGGATGCACTTAATGTCATTGTGTTTGATCACAATCACTTCATTTCAGAATTTTCTTTTATTTTTTTTCCATTTATTTCTTTCCATTTCCATTTAATTTCATTATAAGTCTACTCCAGTCAATTTATTTCACTTTGTTCTTTGCCTTCAAGGTTTCATTTCCTTTCTTGAAATGGTGTAAATACATACTGAATTTTTCATGTCTGCTTTGCATGACTTTTAAAGGTCTTCACATTTCCCTATACCCCTATGGCCAAACGCAATAGCATGGCATAGAGCTGGAAGCAGATGCATTCATATACTGATAATATCAGCTCAGCAATTCCCAAGTGTAAGTCAGGTAGGTTTAGACACTAAAGAAATTCTGTTTCACTTTGCTGGTAATGCCAGTTTGTGTGAGATGGACTTCTTCAACCAATTCATACTTGGATAACTGTTCAGGATCATGTTTCCTTTGTATTTTGAGTTGTCCTCCACATCTGATCACTTCTGTGTCACACAGTTCTTGGTCTTATACTAGATGAAATGATTTTCTAATGGCCTGGACAATGATGTTGTGTCATCCTTTATTATCTTCCCTCTCCAGTTGCTTGATCATCACTTTCTGAGCTGCAATGAACGAATGACACCTTGTGTTTTCTGAATCCTGTGGGGTCTAGAATATACTGCACTGCAGGAATAGCCAATCCAATTACAGGTAACCTGACACTTCTTCAGCCAAGAAGTTTTCCTGGCAATTTTCTGGGGAACCTATTCAGAGTATCTAATGTTAGACAGACATGTCATAATGGGCAGAGTGTGATTGGTGGAAGGTCCAGTGCCATTAAGAGAGGCTCCCTCTAAGGTCTGTGGTTAGGTAATGTTCCCTGAAACTTGTGTCATAGCTACTTCTTCCAAAGTGCAAGGAAATTCTGCACTGGTCTGCATTCCTCACCAGAGTGCATCTTACAGATCAAATCCTTTCCACCCTGCTGGTTTTCTTTGGAGACAATGGAGAGTGACTGGTAAAGGATATGTACAACTTTGAATACCTCATCCTACCACAGCTCCAAACCTGTGTGGCTTCTGCTCTTACCAAGAGCTGCAGTGGGAGTGCTCAGGTGGCAGCTACACCTGGAGAACTGCAAACAGGCTTTTCCAGTAGTTGTACCTGCTTAAGCAATTAAGTGGCTGAGACAGAAGCTCCAATGAAAATCAGAGGGATTTTAGATCTGAATGTCTGCAAATGAAGGTGGGTACAAGAGTAGGTTTTAAAGAGCTCCTGCAGATGTCTTGGATACTATTCCAAAGCCCTTTTGAAGAGTCTTATATGAAGTTTGTCCCTCAATTTTCAAGCATGTCTTCTGTATTTCATTACCTACTGATATTGTTAATAGATAATCCTGAGGGTTTTGAATATACCAGTAGAAGAAATTTCCTTGACAAAACCAGAGAATATTTCTTTTCTAAGGAATATCTCTGTCCCAATTGTTTGTCTGTTATAAAGAAATCCCTTACAAAAAGTAAACTTCACTGTGAAACTCTTGGAAATCCAGCTGAGAGGTTGGAAATCATCTCCTAGTGGAGCTTACAACAGAACAGATACTGCAGGGATTTTATTTTCTAGTGATGAATAAGAGGTTAGGTATCCTGAAACACCAGCAGTACATTTTCTAACAGATACAGCAAAAGAAAGGCTGTTACCAGAAGTCTTATGATTCTTCTGTATATTGTAACTTTTATTAGCTTTTAACACTCTGAACAGAATGTTAATTAATACTTGATCTCCTAGGGCCCTGGTTAAACCTAAAAAAACTACAGGAAGCTGTTAAATTTAGGTGCATTGATAGTCTCAGTAAAAAGAAAAAATATCCCCAAAAACCAGATGAACATTATCACATGTTTTCTTAGAGATTTGTCGGCAAAGTTAGCTTTCATGCTAGCCAGCTGAGGTCTTGGATTTCTATATGAAAAGAATAGCTCAGCTATGTCTTGAGGCTAATACTGAAAAGGTCATGAGATTCTCTTTCATGAAGGGAATGAAAGTAAGCTGAAAAGTACAGGAAAACATAACGTTCACTATAAATGATAGAACTGATTTAGTTCTATGCATTTCTCTGTGTATAGAAAAATGACATTGAAATACATTTGTGTTTAGATTTAGGGAGCAACTTTCTTTCTACCTCTTCACCAGTTTATTATTTATTTCCAAACCTTATTATTTTAAAATGCTATAGCACCCAAAATATGCTAGACTATTTCTAAACACAATCACATAATGGATTTTTCCTATGATGAGCAAAGCAGCCATTTGAAGTTCATTCACTGAGACCCTTTGGCCTTTAGAGCATTTAGTGAAGGGTTTGTTTTGTTTATTTTACAGTTCAGTGGAATGGAAAACAATTTTTCTTAAGCATTACTGGAGGCCATCAAACCGCAAGAAGGAATAATTTTTCTGCTGCTGCATGTTCAGCAGAATTCAAAGGTGTCTATTAAAAAAACCCTAACAGGTGTAGTGAGAAACCTAGATTTTCCCCCTTTTTCAAAAAAGTGTAATTATACTCATCAGGCATAATGATCTGCTATTTTCCCCATCTTGCTATTGCTCAGAGTGTAATGAAGTTTGCTGATGCTGTGTGCATTTGATTATTCCCCATTTCTTCTTGATTGTTTCCTATACAAAAAGAAAATAGAAAACCACACCCCTGAAAAAAAACCCAAACCAATAAAATCCCCAAAAAGCAAAGCAACAAACCAAAACTAAATTAAATTGTTTACTTACTCATGAAATGTGATTTAGATGTGCAGTTTATACACAGAAAGAAAAGTAATTGAAAATACACTTTTCTCATCCTGTTGCCACAGAACTATTTAGATTCAGCTTTTGATTACTTGGAGAGGCAATAGGAGGTCCTGTTTTCACTCCTTGTTTTGTGTTTTTCAAAAACTAATTTTCAAAAGGCATTACATATGTTATTAAGAGGAGGCAGGAAACAGATAAATAAAACTGTTTGAACAATAATGGGGTGAACTGATTGATTGATGATACTGACATTTAGGTCATATAAGTTGAAAACCTGGAGCCTAAATTCCAGGTAAAGTCAGCAGCAAAAGTATACCTGCACCTGCACACCAAATGAAAGTTCTGGTTTCTTCTTAAGAAGACACTTCCATGAAGTTATTTTGACTTTACAACCATATAGACACAACCTGTATCTAAATTCAAGTTGCATTAAAAAGAGCAGCCTTAAGAAGCAGATTGTAGAGCTGAGCTCTTGTCTGTCCCTCATACATTCAAGGAGGTAAATGGGATTTGACCCTTAAGGAGGTTTGTGAAAGAACTCTGAAAAACATCTAAATTTGTTGGGTTGTTTTTTACTATGGTACACAGCAGTACAATCCCATTGAATACTGGCAGAACTTGACATTCAGGTATCCCCTTCAGATCTTAAAATGTTGGTGTCTGTCCCCAGCAGAATGACTCAGGCAAGACCAGTTAGAATCTCAGTCCCCTTTTTTTCTGCAAATAGGTAGCCTGGTGCTTTTTCTGGATGCTCAGACATGCCATGATCATGACAAGCAGAACAGCCTTCATTTCTTGGAAAGCAGAGACATTACTCACAAGAATATTTGGTCTGTAGGCAAACCAGTGGATTGAAACCCTCTTCACCCTTTCTCCCAGGAGGATATCCTAACCATGCAGGTATTGAATAACCACTGGAGCTGCCTGCTGTATTCACTCCTTCCTAACACCTTGTTACAACAGGACACCTTCAATCAGGCTTCCTCCTGCTCACTCTCCTTGGTTCCCATGACTCTTGTTGCAGGACCAACTCCCCAAGAACATTTTGCAAACTCTTCTCCTTGGATTTTAGAATAGAATTGAATAGGAAAGCATCTTTCTGTTGGAAGGTACAACAATCATCTACTTCAACTGCCTGACCATGTCAGGGCTGACCAAAAGTTAAAGCATGTTACAGGCACTGTCCTAATGCCTGTTAAGCACTGACAAGGAGCCACTTGCAGTATTTGACCACCCTGTTAACAAAGACATGCTTCCTAATGTACAGTCCAAAACTCCCCTGGCCCAACTTTGAACCATTCCTGCATGTCCTGTGTCAGGATATCATTGCAGAGAGCTCAACACTTCCCTCTCCACTTCCCCTCCTCAGGAAGCTGTAAGAGGGCAATGCGGTCGCACCTCAACCTCCTTTTGTCCAAAACTGATAAACCCAGATTTCTTAGCTTTTCCTCACAGGTAATCCTGATCTCAGTTCTAGCACTAACAAAGTCAAAGTTCTTTAAAGCCTATTTTGAAACCTCCTTAGAGGTCATGACTGGACATTTGGTGTAATTTATTTTTTTTTAATGGTAAGAGCAAATTTAACGGTTGCTACAATGGATGTTACATTTTAGGTGACATTAAATATTTTTTGATCAGTGATAGTCAATTTTGTTTAGTGGAAGGTTTCAAGACAAAGAAGTGAAATCAGTATTCAGTTTCTGTTAATAGTTAAATTCTTTAAACATACATTTGCAACACTGAAAAAAGCCCAATGTCCTGTTCATTTTTGCTACAATACACGTAGTGTTTTTCCATTTGTTTGTTTATTTTTATGTTGAAGACAGGTGCTTTTAACGATGCATAAAGTGACATTTTCAGACTGTGGAACTCATTCCCTGCAGCATTAACTGTCTGTGACTATTCAAAGGTGACTTTGTATTGGCTGAGGTTAGCTTTTTGCTACTTTCTAGCCTAATATTTCCTATTTAATGTCATCATATTCTTTCCTTTGGCTTCTTACTTTCTATTTTAAACTATTATAATGTATTTTACCTTTTTATTTCCTCTTTTCTGAGCATGGATTGGTGTTAAATAGAGTTTTCTGGTGCTTCTAGAGCTTTTTAAGAGATCAGTTAGATACCTGGATTTCATATTGGAAGGTCATTCTCAGTGAGATGAATCTTCTCTGATTTAATGCATCTATAATGGAATAGTCAAACTTCAAACTATTGCTGTAGAGTCCCTCCATAGTTAATGAGAGAAATAAGTATCTCCAAAGGGCAATCCATGTGACCTGTCACATGTATCCGTCTATGGATGAAAACAATTGTCTCCTGGAGGTGCCTATTTCACTTTACTGACAATGTAGAATTATGCCACTAACTCTGGCACCATTGCTAAGGCAGGTGAATTTCACTTGGTCTATCTAGGCTACAATTTTTTTTTACCGTGCATCTGATAAATTTGACTTTACACCTATTTGCTATCTGTGCACAATTTTATTGTCTTTATGATATTCTTTTGCAAGTGAAGGTTAAACTTGAGTACTCAGCTGGGTTTCCTGCTTCCTTTGGATAGCGAAAGCCATTATTTTTAAGCACTTATTTGAAGAAATGAAAAGTGAAAGATGAATGATACCATAAGTTATATCTTAGGTTAGAAGACATTATTAAAGCTGTGATTTTTACTAGACATTCAAGAGCTTTATTTCATGGGCTTTAGTTCAATTTCCAATTAACAATTTTTCTTCCTACCTTCTCTACTTTATTATTACTATACATAAAAAGATGTGTTAAAATGAAGGAAAAGCTTTCTGCCTAGTAGGTCCAACCAGGCATCTCATCCCACCCTTGAGAACCTTGCTGGAAGGCTCAATAATCTGAAACCAGAAAATCTACAGTTTGAGATATTTACCAGAAACAGTCATGACTGGCAGGGCAAAGGCAGAGGGAGACAAAGAGGGAAAACTAGGGCTGGACACTGGGATAAGCACACTGTTTTTATTTTTCTGAAGAAAGGGATAACAGAGTTCAGAAATTTTTCATTTCCTTCCACAGGTTTTGCTGACATAGTGTTTTCCCTTGCCCTGCCTTGTCTTCCCTGCCCTTCCCTACCCTTTCTTTGTCCTTCCTTTGCCCTGTTCTGCCCTGCCCTTGACAAGATTACTGTCTTTAGACCTGGTAACCCTGCATGCAATACTGGTCATAGGATTCCCCTGCTCCTTCACCTTCTCCCTATAGCAAAAAGGCCAGATGTATCAATAGCAAAGAGATGTAAAGGAAGAAAGCGAAGCTAAGAGGATAATTAAAATAGCAAACCCTAGTAACAAGATAATGAAGGATCCTTCTGACATTTTCAGCAGGGATCGATGGTACAGTCATAATAATCATATTACATTGCACCTTTCATCCTGGAGGTTGTCAAAACGCTTTGCATATTCAGCACACTAGTACAAGGAATTGTTAGTCTACGACTCACACAAAACCGCCCATGGGTTTGCATCTGGCAGCTGCACTGCAGGAAACATCAGCACTCAAAAGGTGAAGCGTAGGAAGGTAGAAAATCTCTCTGCTAAAAATTAAGAGCATATAGGGCATTAAACCTGTTTGTAACTGCTGGAAAGACCAAACCTAACTGTCTTCAGAGGTAAAGTGCCTCTTTTCCAAGGGTGTTGGTGCCAGTAGCCAGGTCCAGTGCATGTAAAGAAGGAATGTATGGCCAAGAGGGAATTTGCTGTTATTTATATCACATTTACCAAAGAGCATTCAACTCAAAGATAAAAGTCCATAATGTTAGCTGGAAATGGAAACTTCTAACCTACCCAAATGGAAGGTTAAATACAGGAGCATGAATTCTGAAAAAGACTGTAATCCAGAATTCTTTCCTCCTTGAAATATTAGGCAGTATTTTCCTCCAGAAGAGTTGCCACAAGAGATATGGAAATGTATTTTCATCAGTTAGTTCAATTTAGAGCTGGATGTTTATTTTAATTGTATTTGTCTCAGCAGCTTCCCAGTCTTTGCTTCTTTTTCCTGTCATTTCTCATGCATTTATCATATTGATGTGTTTTTGGCACTGTCTCAGCCAAAAGATTATCCCTTGCCATTACAAGGCCTTCTTGCTTATTATCCAACTTCTGTTGAGCTGCATGTTTTATTTTTCCAAGAAATTTAGTTAATGTCTAGGTCTATCTCACTATCCTCATCCTCAAGGCAGATGAAGGCCCAAACTACAGATATATTACTCCAGCTCAGCAGGTTATAGGTAGCCAGCTGAGCTGTGGGAGTTCTTATGTATCTCAAAGTTAGACCTTGGCAAAGTGCAAGGGAATATAACTTAGCTTAGCCCTCTTTCAACTCGGCATAGATGGAGTCAAATTGACATATATTTTTCCAGTTTAAAGGTGTCTAAAATTGTCTTTACTTATTTACCAACTTGTCTTTCAACTGAAGAAACTTTACGAGAATTTCAGCATCTTGGGTGATGTGCTTCTTGTTTTTTCTCTACTAGCAAAGACTACATAATGATCACATAATGTTTTAAAAATTTTGCTAAACAGACATTGTATCATTACAGAGTTTTGTGAAACTCACTTCTAAAATGCTAAGTGAATCAGTGTGTGCAAAGTGATGCTCACTAAGGAGTTGTTTGAAGGCCTGAAATACTTTTTGTCTAAAAACTGGGTATTAGTCATGGCCAGGATGAATCTAAAAATGGCAACACCCCCTATAGTGGGACAGATTTGAACAAAACGTATGTCAAAATGTTGTGTTTATAAAGTGCTTTGTTCTAATATATTCTTTCATAGATGGAGGCAGCTGTGGCACCTGACACGGTTTTCCTGAGAGTTTACTTCTCCTCTTAGGCTGTTGTCAGCCAGGAAAAGAAGGGAGCCAGATGAAGGACGAATCCTTACACAGATTCTGTGTTCATCGGGGAATTCCAAAGCCTTTTGCTGACATGTTAAAGTCTGCACTGGGCTTCAGTTCAAGCTCTGAATGGTCTATGCTGACATCTTTAGCTCATGGCATTTGCTGCTGCCTTCATGCTGTCTCTGATGTCTCTGATAGGATATAATTTGCTACAGCTGGCTTAGGTGCAAAACTGCCATGGGCAAAGCTTTCTATCTTTCCTTGGCTGTGCCATTTCATTGTGTATCTCATCAAAATCAGGCAAACAAATGTGGAAAGAGTGGGTGTTCCTCACCCAAAGCATATATCATGCTCTACAAATGGAGTGTAAAGAAACAATCCCTTGCCCAGAGCTCTGCTTGTGCCCCCACACAGATCACAGCTCACAACAGAGGGGCTCATTTATTCTGTTTCTGCTTCTTCTAGATCAGAAGAGGTTTAAACTCCTACCTAGTGCTAAAGCTCATTATTTTCTACCTGAATCCTAAGAAGAGGTGGGGTATGGGGAATGCAAAAATATATTCTAAAGCATAATTAGATTCTAGACAGGTAGGGATTTAGATATAGTTTGCTTAAATCAGAGTACTTTTCTAATACAAGTCAGTGTTACACTAAGAGTCCTATTATTTAAGAGAATTTCCAATGCCAGTTTAAGAAAATGTGCCCTGTATTCTTTGAAATAATGTATTAACTGAAAATGCCAGTGTTCAGGTATATTCTGTAGGGTGGATCCTTAGCTGAAAGGATATATCCATGTCGTTCCAATCTCTGGTGTAATTACATCAATGAATGTCATCTAAGAAATGGATGGATAAGAGAAGCACAGGACATCACTAATAGGCACATAATATCACTCATGCTCTGATCATCTCTGAATGAATTCAGCTGATAATCTGAACTGGAAGGATAAAACTTTTAGGATTTAAAAAAAAGAGAAAAAAGGATACATGAAGGTAAAGTTTATTACATTGCATTATACGAACATGCTAATGGGAAACCAGAGGGAGAAATTTGCTATTATGTCTCCTGCAAGTGACTTTGATAATGAGAGGTAGTTGTTAGACTATGTTAATTCCAACATTAAACTTCCAAGAAGGGTGAACTTATGTTTTTCAGTAGTTAATGACCTATACTGATCTGTGTATAAAAAAAAAACAAACCAAAAGACCCACTTCTAAATTACAAAAAGGACATGAGAGTATATGAAGACTTGATCTGGCTGGACCAAACACTTCAGGGTTCTATTTATGCCAAAATGTGGCACACTATAATGGGTTGGATTACAGGAGCTGTTAAATGAGAGTGCTGCAGGAGTGACCTATGGGATTTTGGAGCTTAGGCATGGTGAATATATCGTTGGCAGGCATTATCCATCAGTAATGAATGATGCTGATCTCTTGTGTATTGTGATGATCTGTGTGCTTCCCTGAGGAGCTGGCATGCAAGCAAAAATCTCCCTTCCTTCCATTTACTGCCATGGGCTTGAAAAAGAAATATGCAATTTTGTTAGCATTCATCCAGCCAGTGGCTGCAACCAACACCAGGGCATTCATGTCAATTGCATTAACAGAAAGCCCCTAAGGGCTCCTCAGTGCCTCTCATTTTTTATTCAGTACAGTCTGGGCCTCTGACTCTTCCACTTGGCCTAGAAAATTCACAACAGAGCCTTGAAGGCAGGTGAAAGGACATGTGTTGGCTGGGACATCCACAGGCGTGCTGAGCTGCTGCTGGCATGTTCCCATTTGGCTTTTGGCTCTGCTCTCTTACAGGGACAGTGCCCAGAGCCCACACACCCAGGACACAGCTCTCTCAGCCTCACCCACTGACCAGAGCCTCCTCCTGCCACCCCATGCTCACTGGATCTCTCACAGCTGGGGAGGCATGCAGAGACACATCATGGCCCTTTCTCCATCATGTGACCAGACAAATTCTATTTTTCTTGCATGCAGCTCTTCCACTCCTCTGTTTTTCCCTACCTTACTCACTAAGGTGAGGTCTCAGGTGAGATGCATTTATGCCATACTCTGTCACAGGTTTCTAGTTCAACCATTAAAATGCAATATTTCTTCCTCAGGCTCATTCAATGTCCATATTTGATCACAGGAAAGCAAGAGAATAAATATGGAGGTCTGGAGCTAATACTAACACTGAAAAATCTTGGAGGTGTTCTTAAAGAAATGATTAGGTCATGATAAACCAGTATCAAAACATAGCATCAGTTCCTATGAAGCTATAGTGTTCAACTTCCTCATCTCAGTCTGTGAAGAATATGTACCTTAAAAGAAAAAAAGTATGTGAATAAAAAAAATGCAGGTTTGGTTTTTTTTTTAAGTTTATATTCATCAGAGACACAACAAGGTGAAGGACAAAGAGTAGGTAGATCAAAAAAAAAAAATAAAATATGAAAAAGCAAATTACTTTGCAGCTGGTTGAATTTATTTCTGACTTTGGAAGCAGGATCATCTTCTATCATTGCTAACACCATTACGATTAATTCAAAATATTCTGGCACTTGTCTTCATTGCTTTGAAATCTTTAAATGACCCTGTGAGAGGCTACATCAGTCAGAAAGACTATCATTTCCTTTTCTGTAGATACCTAAAAATTTAGTTATATTACCTTGTCATATTGCAATCTATATGAAGTGTTTTTGTTTTATTTTGGTTTTGTTTTTTTTTTCCTTTGAAATACATTCTAGCCTGGTTCAAAGTTGTAAGGCTGCAGAGACAAGGAAAATTTTTTTCAGTTGTCTAAGTGCAATAGATAAGTTCTCACTTCCACTTTTTGGAGATAGTTTTTATAACACTGTTGTGTGTTGTTATTGTTGCTCTGATGACAGTGACAGTAGAAGCTGTTTGGGACATTCAGCAATCTCAGGACTCAGTAGTAAGGGAAAATTAAGATAAAGTGAATTTTTCAGATTCAAAACCAAGCAAATAGCATAGTTAACAATAAGACTCAGTTTTTGGAGTTCAAATCAAACCTTATACATTGTATGATAGGGTAAAAAGTGATGTTATTTAAAAATATGTCATATTTGAATCTTTCTAAATTATATTGTTCTAGTCTTGACTGGCAGAAAAACTTGGAAACATATCAAGGAAAAAAAAAAAATAAAAAAAGGTAGCACAGATGTGGTAATTGTCGCTTGGTACCAGTAAGACCTTAATCTACCTATACATATGGGAAGATACTGATTGAGCAAAGCAAAATTTCATTCAGAAGTCCCTTAGGATGATAGAACTTCTTAAGCATTGAAACACTTGAATTTAAACTGAGGACAAGTACCAATGCTCAACAATGGAAAGCACTACACAGTTTTTCATACACAAAGGGCAAAATATATTCCATGCTAATTTTATTTCAAATGAAAGAAAATAATAAACAAATTATGCATATGAAATCCAAAGGGCAGATATTCAGTTACTGCATTTCCTTTACTGAGATTGAATTATCTGATACTTCCGAACAACCTGAGCCTCAAATGTTAAAATAGACACTATTCTCCCTGACTTATGAGCAATAACTTCTGTTGACAAAAATACATTGGTTTAAATTTGTAGATGTATTGCATTCTTCATCATGTAGTTTTTCCAACCAGCTGCTTCTGCGTGATATGTCGTATAAAAAGACTGAAGATTTTTAAATTGCTCCTACCTTTTGCAAGCAATTCACCTATTTCCTGTGGATAAAACATTTTAGTAGAAACTTAGATTGAGATCTGATACTAGGTAGTTTAAATATTTTTAACCCTATATTTAAACAAACAACAAACAAACAAACAAACAAAAATTTTAAAAATACTGACAGACAAGTCAGAATCTTTCTAGACTGGGATTGTCTTCTATTTCAAGCTGTGGTTTTGAATAAATTGAAACTCAGGTGTGACTAGACACCCTTTTGTGTATTTTTGTTGCTTCTACACATTCATGTGTTAATTTAAGTTCTGTATTTTTTGGCTGTAGGTGTTTCTTCCAGAGAGTCAAAACACTGCAACAGAAATTCTGGAGACATCTGGGGAAGCAATCCCACATTTGAGGAACTATTCCATGAAGCTATTCAGAATAAAACTATTGAAATCTGTCTGTCTCTCCCACCTTTAGAATTCAAGCCATGACCTACTAGATTACTGGATGATGAAAAGAAATAAGTTAGCAGTTAACATAGAAAACTTTGCAATTTTCCCCTCCTAAGGGAACACACTGATCTATATTCATGATAAGGAAGAAGTCTGGAGGAAATCCATGGTAATATTAATTATTTTAAAATGTGCTTAGAGAGATATTGCTAGTTTAATATTGTATACCATCTGGATCCAGACACTCTTGTCTAATATTGTATACCATCTGGATCCAGATTCACTGCTTGAGAGAATGTTTATGGTTATGAACTGCACCTTCCCTATAAGATTTACACACTTTATTACTTCAGTTTCATGATACTGTAAAATAATCAGTTTCCAGCTAAAAAGTACAGGCCATAGCTGAATTTGTATGGAGTCAATGCAAATTCCCAATGAACTCTGGGTCATATCTCCTGGTCAGACCTTAAACTGGGGTAAAGATGCTTTCAATCACTGATGACTCACACCTCTAAGGAAAGAGTTGTTTTTCCTTTTCTGCTGTGCAGCTCTGAATGCCACTGACAGCCAGCCCTGCAGAGAGATGGAAACAGGGTGCAATCAGACTTCCAAATCTTCCCTTAATGCAGTGTCTTTCTTTGGAGCTTTTCCCTGTAGGGTACCTCTCAGATGGGGATAAGTAATGCTGTTAGTACATAATCCAATCACTGAATGCAGATTGCTTCTATCCTGAGCAGAAGATTTATACTTTTTTCTTTTTTTAATTTATTTTTTATTATTTTATAAGGAAAGTAGCTTTTCTGCAGGAAAATGAAAAAAGGGTGCTGCTTAGGAGTTATTAACAGTTATTAACAATACAAATAAGTCCTGTTATGTATTTTCTGCATATGATAGAATTTGGATCTTAGTTTACCATAAAATATCAGAAACCAAAATTAAAAAAATGAAATATTTTTGTGTTCAGAACAGGATGCCAGCTTGTACTGTGCAGTCAATCAGCAGGGATGTATGCTTCTCCTTCTTATTCCCAGACTGATCCTATCTCTGGGAGTGCCAAGGTAGAGGGTCTCATTCTATCTCTTTCACTGACATTGATGTTCTCTCTCTCCCTTTTCTGTCTGGCACTGTGCTTAAAGTGCTAATGGTAGTGTGGTCTGCAGACCCTGTGCCTTGACTAAGACTTTCTAGATGACATTGTATTTCCAGCCCCACATCTAACCTGTTATTTAAATTCATGTCATCCTCCCTACTTCTATCTCCTTCCCATCATGTCTCTGTCTCCTCTGTTTTGACTGCAGAATTTTTGGGCATGGAATTTTAACTCCTTTTTTATTATGTAAAGCTTAGCACTCTGGATGGTTGAACACAACTAGAGACCATGTAACAAGCATAAAATCATGGAATGATTTCTTCACTCACCCTTTTAAGCATCTAAATTTGACCTAGTAAAACAATTATTAGTGTTCTGTATAGAGACAGTAGAGACAAATTGTCTCAGGATTGACCTGATCTATTGGAAGGTCTTGGAACCAGATGATCTTGATTCCAACCCAAATTATTCTGTGGTTCTGTAAGATGGATGCCCTCCAGGTATCCAAGTTGGAGTGATAATATCTAGCTCCCCATACTATCAGAAAATCTGCTTCTCCTGTTAAAACTGTATACTTATAATTTTTACCCTCCCATAAATAAGGATAAAATAGAAAATAGAAAATTAGAAATTTTTAGAATTAGAAATTTTTGGAATTTAAATTTTAAAATTAGAAAATTAGAAATTAGTCATTAGAAAGTATGTATACCATTCATACACTCAGAAGAACTGAGTCATTCAGATACTGTGAGAAATGCATGATTTCCTCAAAATGTGCCAGGATTCTTTCAAAATGGGACATTTGTACTTCCCAGGTCTAAGCTGGTTTGTTTATAAATGGGTTTTAATATCTGCTAATACTTCTAACAAAATGAAATTTGCAAGTGTACTGTAATTCTAAAACAGATGTCTGGAGTGAAAAACATGTGAAAGATGTATGGAAATTACATTATTTAGAGCCCTTGAATATTTTTTAATGATTTAAAATGCTTTATATGACCTCTTGTCATGAGTATTTGTCACATGAAATTCTTTGTCAATTTGACCAGAATCCAGATTTGGATTTATACTCAGACCATCTTTCGCATTTTATAGTAATTGGTGGATTGTCAACAAATCTTAAAAATCATGGTGAAATCTGTGAAAGACTTACTTCAGCAAAGGTAAAAAAAAACAACAAAAAAACCCTGCTAAGACAAGGAAGTAAAAAAATCATTACCAGTCTTCTTTGTGCAATTGTTAATTTCTCTAAATTTATTGGTTTGCTTAAAATAAAGTACTGGGATCCTGTTACCTGTGGTAGTTTCTACAGAACCCGAGGTGGGAAAGCTTATTGGTTTTGAAAAGTAATTAGAACAAGAAGTGAGTGTCCGAAAAGAAAACAGGCAAAGAGAGACGAAATAAATTGTTTAGGGCCACAGAAGAAGAGGTGGCAACAAACTAAATAATTTCTGACCTGGGATTATTCTGTGAGTACTAGACCAAGGGTTTTTCTCTGCCTGTTAGATTTCAAGTTGCTTTTAGTGCTGGCAGGGAGAGGTCCAGTTTTCTAGGAAGGTATTCTGCCACCTCTTCCACTACTGCCACTCAAGCACCTCTCCTATTAAGAAAACTGGTTAACAGATGACTGAGCAATGGAAGAGAACCTGACCTACCTCTTCTTCCCTTGCAGATTACAATGTAATATAGTTAAGAAAATCAATTTGTGGCTGATTTCATTAGGCTGGGATAAGTCAGATGCAAAACCAGACAGCAAAGTGTGGTGTCTGTATTCCAAGCTAGCAATTTCCACCATCTCATATAGGACAGAGCTACTTACACATTTCGTATGGAGTCAGTGCTTAATGGAGGTGAGGAGGTCAACAGAGGCCAGCTGTTTCTTGCCTTTTTCTTTACACAGAAACCACAGCAAGGATTTCTTTTTCTTCTACTTGCATTGGCTGAAGGGGGCAGAGGGTGTCAAAATATATGGATTTCTAAGAAGGTTTGTTAAAGTTTTTGATTCCCTTGATTTATCCTTTCATAACTGTCATGAAAAGTGAAAGTACTGGCAATTAGAGTTAATGAGCATTTCATTGCTCATGACAGTTTATTTCAGTTAGCATTGTTGATGATTTTTTTTACCTTAAGTGGGGAAAATGCTCTGGAAAGCTTTTGTGATAACACATGAAACCAAGCTTGAGCTCTCCAGAGCTGGCTGAGAACAACAGAGACAAGCTGACCTTTACAAGAAGGGAATATATTATTCTTAAAGGAGCCTTCATATTTCTGTTGGCTCTGCTGCATATATTTATGCATTTCCTTAGAGTTTTTCAACCAAAGATCTCTCTATATGTGGACCTGTCACACACCAAAGGCCATGATCATTTGTACAGTTTTTCCCAAATTGTTTTTTCTGATACACAGAGAGAGAGAGCAAATGCAATCCCCCTTCCCTCCTTCCCTCCTTCCTTCCTACCTCCCTTTCTTCCCTCCCTCCCTCTCCTGGAAACATGGTCAAACTCCAGCCATAAATAAGCACAGAGGTGATGTAACATAGTGATCCTAAGAGCATTGATGAAACATGGAGCATGTGTTGATAACTGACAATTACTCACGATAGTTTAACAGAACTAGTTTCAGAAAAGTCATTCTCCTGAGAGATGAATCAATGAGTCTGAGCATGAAAATCAATATGTAAAAGCAATCAGCCTGATCCTGCAACTGTGGGTCTGTAAGGAATCTGCTACTGCACACAGTTTTTCCAGCCAAGGTTGAGTTTTATGCAATGTTTGAGAGTAGAGACAGTCCTTCTAAAATGAACTTCCTGCATGTCACTACATCCATTCCCTACATTAAAAAAAGCCATCTTGGTCTCTCCTGATTGTTCTGAATAATTAATAATCTTATATACTTCTTTATTAAAAGAAGTATTTATTTATTAATGGTTTGTATATTTCTCAGCACAACAATAGTCAGATCTTAAAAATTCTAGAGTGAATGAAGTCAACAGAAGATTTGTGGGACTTGTATCCATTCATATAGTGAATTGTACTATGGAATGATAAAGCTATTGTTTTTATTTTGACTAAAATTTTTATTGACATGTCTTGAGACTTACTTATGTATACAATAGGTAGGAAGTCTGGCAAAGTGTACAGCAAAGCTCTCCTTAACTAAATAAATGTTTTCCCTGAGGTCAGGTAGCATAAAATGTTCTAGCCAACTGTGTCCCCCCAGAGTACCAGAGGATATTTTACCATGTTTCTTTTAATTTCTATAACAGAAACCTTTTCTAGCTGACACAAGATTCTTCTTTCCCAGTTAATCATTAACGTTATTGTCGAATTCCATCAGGAGAGCATTTATTCTGACTTCTTAAATAGGAGAATTCTCATTACCCACTTATTTATATCACTGATATTTTTGTTACCAATTTACTGTTGACTGCAATAATTTTGTTGGCACTTCTTGAACTTGTTATATTCACAGAAATAAGACAGACTGGTTTTATAAAGTTATCACAGCAGCTTACTTTATCCAAAATAGAACACACCTTTATGTAAAGGCATTTGTCCATAATATTCCTATATCTTCAGTACTTCCTCCAGTCCTGAAAACCCTATTTTGAACAGGTTATATATTGATCTATGAAAAGCTAAAGATGGTGTCTGCAATGACAATTGTATGTGTGGTTTCCATGCACAAGAAAAAATGAGAGCGCTGAAAAAGGTGATAAAACCTTTAAGATCAAGAGTGTTGTTGATTAAGTGAATGAAATACTCAACTAAACTGTGGTTATCTTTGCCATAGGATTTTTTAGAAGTTAAATATATAAATGTATAAACATGTTTGGAACAAAATTCAAAGCTCTAAGGTGAATCTTCTTAAATATTTTTTCTTATTAAAGAGCATACCCAAAATAGAAGGGAGTTTGTAATCTCTAAAATCAAGTATGAGCAATAACTACAATAGCTAGCTTCTGTAAAACTTACAGAGACTGCAAAGTTGACTATGAGAGAGAAACGAATATAGGTTCATAGACACATCTTCACCTATTTGTCGTGGCCTTTCAGAGCATTACTTCACTTCAAAACTAATTTACTACCAGTTTGAATTTCTGGTTGCCCCAAAATCTTCAATGACTTTCAGGGATTTTTTTTCTAATGTATCTGTTTTTGCTTCTCTCAGCAGTTTTTCAGGCACTCTGCCAATTTACAGACTCCCATCTCTTTCCTGAATCTCATTTGTCTTTGCTTGCCACATCTTGAACTTTTGAAGTTCTTTTTCTGCACAGAGGCTCTACTGGTCTTCACGGGCATGAGGTATAGCCAGACATCCTCATTAAAAAGAAAAAAAAAAGAATATAGTATTTGAAAAAGAAGTGGCATGAATCATATGAGTGATATTACTGAGTTTGTAAGGGCATTCAACTTTCCTCTTTCTCTTGTGTTTTTAGGGGTATGCACTGCATTTACACCTGGTGAGGTGTAAATCAAACTGGAAATCAATCCACTAATTTCAATTTGTGACAACACTCCAAATGATAATAGGAAGTGTTAATCTTTTCAGTTATTTAATTACTTGGAAAGAATAACTGACCTTTTTTATTCCTAGCATGCTTGATAGGGTAAACAGCAAACTGACCATCTTGGTTCAATTTTTGTTGACTTCACTGGATATCTCTGGATCCCTGCCCGAAAGCTGGCTGATTCCTTTTCTGTATCTACATCCCAGTATAATGGCAAAAATTCGGTCACATACATTTCGAACATGCTTCTAAACTAGCAAGTAGTTCACAAGGTGAAGTTTCCAGTTAGATAGGATGGTTAGAAGCTGGGGAAGATTATTTTGTTTTGTTTTGTATTTTAGATGTAACTGTCCCCCAAGAAAGCCTGAAGTTGTTTGCTTGAATCCAATAACTATGAAGCAAACTTCATGGCTCAGCCCACAGATTCCTACAGAGTTTGCACAGCTCAATTTTCTACATCAGCCCCTGATCCCAGAAGATCAAAGTTTCTGTGTAACTATGAAGTATCACTGCAACATCTTTGAAAGGAATAATCTCCTAAAGCCTTGTCCATGACTCTGTTAGGTACACCTCTCTCTTTGCTCCACTTGATTCCTCCCTCATGCAACTTTTTCTCCTTAACCATGCATGCAACTTTTTCTTCCTAACCATGTAAATTGTGAAGCTGTGTCTGTGTGGACAGATGTGCATGTGTGAATGCAAACAAATTAAACCACACTCTTGCCTGATTGTGTGCACACTAGAAATGCCACACTAAGAAGAATTGAAAGAATCCCAGAGGAATTGTTTATATTGCAGAAGTCAATGATGATGAATCCAGGTAAATCATATTTTAAGACCAGATATTTCAAAGGGCAGATGGACTGGAAAAATGATGAAAAAAATATTAATTTTTAGTTATTTAACTTTTTCTTATGACTAGCTTGTATGGGTAAGACAATATCAGAAACTGACATCCAAAAATACCTGCGTCTGTAATGAGACTAATCAGAACTACAGTTAATTTAAATGCACAGTTTTTTCTGGTATTCATTTTTCTTCATATCCTGTAGCATTTTACCATTTTATCTATGGAGAATAAATCTATCCTTGAGCTTTGAGATAGTACAGCTCTGAATAGTGCAGCTGAGTCCCAATTACATCATCTGTGACTATTGTAAAAACAGAATTTCCCTTTGCCAAGACACGTCCTCATTTCAAAAATGTTTTCAAACCAAATGGATGCAAAATGTTGATATTTCCTGGAGAACAGAGTACCACAAAAATTTATATTAGAAAACATTGACTAACTGTGGTGGTTATGACTCAATGTTTTTGAATTTGTCTGGACAATCTCAGAACTCATATAAATCACCTGTTCATCTACATTATCAAACACAGAGCTATAATAGCTAATTAATATTATATATATAATCTGAAAGTCAAACCACAATGAAATAGACTTAAGTTCCTAAACTTGATATTTTCAGGTGCAGACCCTGGACCCTAGAGGCAGAAATGTTTTATTTTCAAACAAGAAGTAATACTTAACTAAAGAAACATTCTCATCCATTTCTCATGTTGAATACCTCAGAAAAATTGTGTTCTACTGAAGCCAGTTTCCCTTTAAAATACTATCAAAATGTGCTATTTCATCAAATAGATATTTCAGTTTTAATCAAAGATCCTTTGGAAAAGGGTTTAAATGCCAAAAAGTTAGGAGGAGAAAATCACTTTGATATTGTGCAATTCATGGGACAGGTACTTTTGTAGGATGTAAAAAAACCTCTTTAGCAGGCAAAGCATCAATGAAAAATTGGACCTGGCGCATTTGACATCACTAATTCCAGAAGAAGGCACCACTCACTTGTTTTCCCTGGTATTGCTGTACCTGTGCATAATCAAAACTTCTGGTTTCAGTTAAAAAAATACAATTTGTACACCCATTCTCTATAGTTTAGCAGTACTAACAGAGAGCCACAAAACCACATTATGTATCTCTTATTTTCCCACAGAAATTCTATTTTCATACTTGTATATTTATAAAACCTATAATGTATATCTTTATGTATATTGCCCTTAAAAGAATTAAAGAATTTCTACCAATAGATGTAATGGGATTCTATCCAAGTATTTGGACACATAGCATATTCTTAAATTTAATTTAAATCCATTTGTCCTAATCCACAGAAATTTTCTCTTAAAATCCATCTTGAATCTTTACTGTCACGGTTGATCCACTAAATTTAAACAAGACCAAATCATTGCCTTTTTTTTTTTTTTTTTTGCCACACTTCAAAGTATTTGAAATTTGTTTTCATATCATCAGTCATTTTTTTCCTTTTTCCTTAACAATACTACTTTTTCAGATTTCTCTTCCTACCAATATTTTCTGGATCTTTGTCAACTGCATTTTTTTTTTTTTTCCCACAACTTCTTTTCTCAGAACTGTTCCAACCTGTCAATTTTTCATAAATTCAGGAAACTGTATGAAGTTTTATTGTTGGAGCTTGTTTTGATGGAGTGCCCTGGAAGGATAACTCTATACTTTTATTCAAACATCAAGTCTGCTGTTTCAATGGAGAGCCAAACATATGTTTTTTAGTGTTATCAATTGATTTCTCTCATGTCCTGAAAATAATTGCCCCAAATACACTTGTAGCATTTATCCCAAAAATAACCAAATACCATATAAAAGACGCTGATGTTTTCCTGACAAGTGTGATTCATGATGAGCAGCAGTGAGATGACTGGAAATTTTCCCGGCCAAAGTGATTACAGTGACAACCTCACTATATGGGATGAACTGACAGAACAGCTGGTTTTACATTTACTCTTTATATATGCACAGCTGGCAAGCCCTGTCTCCTGGATAGACGGATGTCTGTTTGTTTCAGAGGGAGATAACATATTTATCATGCATCTGCTGTCATCTCCTGAGAATATGCATTGCAATAAATATTAAACATAAAGCTTCAAATTATCAGAGAAAAAGGAATTTTAAGCCTCAGTATGTGGTGTAGTCAGGGTTACAGTCTGAAATGCTGATTTCTGCTGCAGTTCTGCAACGTTTGCTCAAACTATTAATAGCGAAAGACTGAGATTACTAAGAGTAATGGAAGTGATCTGATGGGCTGGGGAAAAAAATGATGGGGGAAGAGTGGAATATGAACTGTGAAGACCTTCAGCTGTTTTTGTGGAGTCACTTGGGCACACATTCGCCCCACTGGCACTGCGTGCACCTCTCACTGACGAATTCCACTGCCTTGCACAGAGGGTGAATGTATGCACATATGCCATCACTGAAGAGAGCTAACAAACACAGAATCAGAGAATAATTTGGGTATGAAGAGACCTTTAAAGACCATCTAGACCAAATGCCATGCAATGGTCAGGGGTCTTTTCCACTAGATCAAGTTGCTCAGAGCTCTGTCCAACCTGGCCTTACACGCTAAGTGTGTTCCCTGGTGTGGCCTGCAAAGCCACAACTGAGCCAGTTGAAACAAGTGACACCCTACAACAGTGACCACACCTGTCCAAGTACAAGTTATTCTCATAGTGGAAAGTGTTGTCTAAGCTACACAACCTTTGAGGGGCTGTCTTTGATAATTGCTTACTGGCATTACTGCGCTTACATGCAAGTAATTTATGACCATTTCAATAACTTTAGCACTAAAATGATGTGAAGTCTGCCTGTAGACAAAGCCACAGTTGAACATATCTTTCAGAAATTCAGCACCCCTGAAAGCAGCTGGTAAAACTATCTCTTTTTACCTGTCTGTTTTCTCTGGAGATCAAAAATGCCTTCACGGTTCATTCTCATTTCATTTAATACAGGTGGTGAAAACTTGCGAGGTCATGGGGATTTATGCTAGAAGATTTGGCGGCCTTTTAATATTTACTTAGGCTGTAAAATATAATTTGAATTTTAGAAGTATTTGTCATTGTATCTAAGATGGATAAAGGTATGTTTATTATAGCTGTATTTGCTATGTGTGATTTACATTGTTATATGTTGACTTTTCATTTCCTCAAATGTCACAGTTGCATTTTCTGTCTTTCTAACTTCCTCGAAGTATTGAAAGTTAAATATTTTTTTCACACTGATGGCAATCAAATCTTGTTGCAAATTCTTAGGGCAGCTATACCTACCGAGCAATGACTTATTTTTTGAAATATGCTTCAAGATGTAGATCATCTGGAGTGCCATCACATCATGTGCAGGACAACCAGGGGATCAGGCCCAGCCAGCATAGTTTTGTGGAATGTAGGTCCTACTTGACCAACCTTATGTTGGTCTATGACAGTGACCCACTTGCTGGATGAAGGAAAGGCTGTAGATGTGTCTACCTGCACTTTAGTGAAGCCTTTGACACCATTTCCCACAGTATTCTCCTTAAGAAATTAGCAGTCGATGGCTTAGACTGGTGCACTCTTTTTTTGGGTTAAAAATTGGGCCATATAGTCTGGAACAGAGAGTGCTGGCAAATAGAACTAAATCCAGCCAGTCACTAGTGGGGTTCCCCAAGGCTTAGTATTGGGGACAGTCCTTTTTAGTGTCTTCATCAACCATATGGGCAAGGGATCAACTGAGAGCACCCTCAGTCAATTTGCAGATGACACCAAGTTGTGTGGGAATGTTGATGTGATGGAGGGTGGGAAGGCTCTGCAGAGGGATTGGGACAGGCTGGATCCATGGGCCAAGACCAATAGTATGAGATTCAACAGGGTGAAGTGCTGAGTTTTGCACTTGGGTCACAACAACCCCAGGCAGGGCTACAGACTGAGGAAGCAGTGCTACAGCTGGAAAGATGCCAGGTGGAAAAGGCCTGTAGGGTGTTGCTTGACAGCAGCTGAACTTGAGCCAGAGGGTGCCCAGGTGGTTTAGGAAGCCAATGAGAGCCTTGCTTGTATCAGAAATAGCATGGCCAGCAGGACCAGGGCAGTGAATCTCACCCTGTGCTCAGCACTGGTTGAGGCCACACTTCAAGTCCTGTGTCCAGTTTTGGCTCCTCACAACTAGAAAGACATTGAGGTGCTGGAGCTTGTCCAGAGAAGGGCAACAGAGCTGGTGAAAAGTCTGGAGCGTGAGTCCTGTGAGCTGAGGGAGCTGGGGATGTTTAGCCTGGAGAAAAGGAGGTTCAGGGATGATCCTATTGCTCTCTAAAACTCCTTGAAAGGAGGTTGTAGCCAGGTGGGAGTTGCTATCTTCTCCCAGGCAACTCGTGATATTCTGAGAGGAAATTTTACCAGCAGTGGTTTTGATTGGATATTAGGAAAAACTTCATCATGGAAACAGTTGTCAAGTATTGGAATAGGTTGCCCAGACCTGTTGGAGTCATCATTGTTGGAGGCACTTGTTGCACTTAGGGAAACATGGAACTCATGGAAATGGTTTAGTGCTGGAGTTGGTAGTGGTTGTTTAGCAGTTAGGTGATCTATCTCAATCTTAGAGATCTTTACCAATGTGTGATTCTGATTCTGCACTATGATTTTGTTTTTGTTGTCAGTGTAGTATGATTCAACACATCTACAAATTTAATTGCAAAACTAATACTCAAGATCTGTGTATACACTATATTAAAACAGTAGCCTGGCAGTGGCCATAAGCAGAAACTCTTTTCATGTCTTTTGAATAGCCATGAAAGAAACTTCATAGTGCTCTTGAAATATGGTCTAGATACAGCCAAAGAGTTTATTCTTTTCCCTACAGCATAATTATCCACAATTTTTTTCACTTTCTCCAGTCTAGTTATATGGAAGGTAATTTGTTTACTCAATCATGAGGCCTTAAATTTTAGGTCTTAAGCCATATTCGTGTGAAGGTTTAAACTTGCTTGTACACGTGGGTTTAATATATATGAATATACCACCCAGACTGACACGATTTTGTTACATTGGATAAGTCATGGTAGAAAGTTATCTAAGTAACTTATTTCGGCATCACCACTATTAAATTTTTTACTCTCTTTTCATCAGCTATAAGCTTTATCAGCAGCAGTCTTCATTGACTTTCAAATCACATCTTTACCTATTGAATGGCCTCAGACTTTCATAAAAATGGATCCAGTGAAATTCATGCCTGTTTTATGCAGGAAGTCAGAACCCAGGAATGTAATTTTGCAGAGGAATATCAAATACTAGGCAGAGCAAATGTACCATTTGTTACATCTCTGCCTCCTTATCCATAGACTGTGAAACTCCTTTGGATGATACCTGTACGACTTTATGTCCTGTACTGTACCTCAGCTCTGTGTCCCTGAATTTTGGGCAAAGACAGTTTCTCTTGCTAGGTGCATTTAGGAGCTCAAAATTTTGACCCTTGAAGCCACTGCTGAAACAGCAACAATCAAAAACTGAGCACTTGACCACATAGCAAGGCAGAGCACATCATCTCTTTACAACAAATCTTCCCTCCCATTAGCTTTCATTTAGATTGGACATAGATTAAATGCCATAGTTGACCACTTAAGTAAAAAAGGCATATTTTTCAAAACTGATGGAGGTCTATAGTTTCCACAAAATTCAGAGAATTTTATGACTTTTCACTGCTTCTGATAATGTGACCTCTTTATGTAGTTGCTGTAGTACAAACTTAGATGCCTCTACAGCATTAGAGTCACCTGCAAGGCAGCCAAAATCAATCAATGACTCAAAAAAACAGAGCATGAACACAAACATTTGTGGTACAATAAGTGTCTAAGTGTTTTCAGGAAGAATCACATAATCATACAATGGTTTGTGTCAGAAGGCACCTTGAAGATCATCTTGTTCCAATCCCCTGCCATGGTGAGAGACACTGTCAACCTGACCAGGTTGGTCAAAGCCCCATCCAACTTGGCCTTGGACACTGCCAGGGTTGTGCCACCCACAGCTTCTCTGGGCAACCTGTGTCAGTGTCCCAGCGCCCTCAAAGTGAAGAAGGATTGTTTCAGTACAGACCTTTTTCCACACTTAGTCTGATCCCCCAAGAAGCAGCCAAAATATGTGGAATCTAAGGGGCACCTTGGCATAAAATAAACATTAATAGTATGTGTTATTTACAGACAATAAAAAAAAGAAATATTTACTTGATTTTTTTTTTTCCTTCTGGTATCTATTGTGGGCAGAGATAACATTTGAGAAACATCTATGCTAGAAAAAAATCTAACACCAAAAAAATCTAATGGTAATGTTGGGAAGTCAAATGACAGATGCTTGAGAAGCTGAACAGCAAGGGAGTTTGAGAGTTCAGACAGCAGATGCATGGCAAGGCAGAAGGAGTCATCTGAGAGAACACTTGCCATTTTTCATGCACCTGTTAAATTTTTGAACGATAATATTTCTATATGTGAGGGGATGCGAGAAGGAAAAACCAAAGCCAGAAACCCAAGGGGGTGAGGTCTTAGTTTTTTTATTTGGGACTAGCAGCCGAGTTGCCCTCATGAAATCCTCAGTGTAATCAAATGAAACAGCTGTTTGCACTGCTGGATCTATTCAGACTGGGAAAAAAGGGGTAAACACTTCTAATGCAAATATCAGCCTTGCCTCTCTACACTTGCTGCAACGATTCTGTTATTTAGCCACTTATGGTGGCAACTGGTGCAGAAAATCTCCAGAGCAAACAAGGCTTTAATTAATAATCAGTTATTTTTCCGCAGTAAGTAATTGGGAGGAAGCTCAGTTTAATGCTTTGACTTGAATATATCTTTGTGGTCTGATAAAGAAAGTGGTTTACTCAACTGCTTTATTAATATTTCCTCTATATCTGCATGTCAAATTTCAGGATAATGCTATGTTTTTCATAGCTTTGATAAAGAGGGGGAATAGAAATGTGAAGTGGTACTAATCATTACGATGTGTTGGCTTATTGGAAAATCCAATGACTGAAAATTTTAATGACTTTTCACACTAAATATAAATAATCCCTAAAGGGAAATTGACATTGCTATGAATGCTTGCTTCACAAGCCCATAAAAATTGGAAGATTGTATCTAGCACATTACAGGAAATTCTTTTATTCCTCAAAGCCCTGAGCATTGAGGCATAACATTAGAATACAGAAAATGTGTCTGTATAAACTGAAGCCCAACATATAAATGTCTCAAAGTTCATAGTATAAAGTACAAGCGCTATTTTGTACTTGGAAACTTTTTCTCTACTATCTATATAAAAAGTAATCAAAAATTATGGCCCTGATGAACAAATTTTGTTATATACCTATTAAAGTATATAACATAGAATTTAATGGATGCATAAGGCATTGAGATATCTTCATGTTTGATTATTTCAAGTTCAGCTTAAGGATAGAGTTTCAGTCCATTTTTGTTTACTTGTAGTGCTAGACACAAGTTTCTCTGTTTTCTCATCCTGATCCTCTGGTAAATGAAGTTAACGATGATAAGTTTGTGTCATTGAAAGAAGAATTGCATGGGACTACACCTTTTCTGTTTGTATATTTCCCCTGGGTAACTTCCCCTCTAGCAGGCAAACATTTTTATGGCATTCTAAAACTGTTTTGTAAGTTTCCAGTATCTTTTGGATTGTTTCAACTAGTGTACTTGATGAATAAACTCTCTGAAAAGTGTAAGCAAACAGCCAATTCACCATAAAGACACAAAAGGGAATGCATGAAAATTTATTACTCAGATATATGCTAAAAATTATTTTCTTTAAATATCATATTTTTTTCTTTTAATGTATACTGCATTTCTGCTGTCTTTAAAGCAATATAGCATTTAATATTTTTTTTTTCCCTGGTGGTACTTATTGTCTATTTTGACTTTGACTCCATTTTTGATAATATTTTATGCAATATAATACATGATAGAAAAAAAGTAGTTTCAGATTATTAGATCAATGTTATTTAAAGTATATATTTATGTGTATCAAGCAAATATCTTTTAGCACACAGTTATGGGAGTTATCTAAAAAATATAGCGACTTCTATATCCCTTCTGGTTCTGAGTGGGTTGAAATCTTTAGTAAGTGACTTCACCCTTCTTTGTCAAAGTTAAATGATGTGGAATGCAGAGTTCTTCCAATGTAACATTGTCAAGACTCTGTTCATTAAATAACCTTCATGACAGCTACTCAAAATAACTGTCTGAACTTTCTTATCCTCCTTTTAAACATACAGTAACAGAGTTTAAATTGCTTTCAGATGAGCCAGATTTGAAAGTAGATGTTTCTCTTTCTTGCTCCCACTCTTGCTGTTTGTTCTTCTGCAAAGAGCTGAATATTTTCAGCTTCTCTTCCATGGCATCTAATTATTTTAGAAATTCTTTAATAATATTTTTTTTTTTTCTTATGGCACAAATTAAAACTTTCCTCAACCATAGACCTCTTTGAACTATACTGGAATTGTGATGGCAGTGGTAGAATTTTTTAAGCAAATTTTGGGGATAGATGTCAAGCTGTCAGACTGCTGGTCACAGAACTTGCTTTGCACAACTTTGAAATCTCAGATGTTGAAAGGGAACTGTTTTGGATAGAAGGAGTGCATAGTTTTCTTTCACAGATATTCCCAAACTATTATTTTGTTCTTATATCTACTGATCACTCCAAAACTGGTTTTGTGAAGGTGAGACATGTTCTCTATCAAAAGCCAGCAAGAAATCAGGGTTCATTAGCTTGACAGCTGTCTGTACAAATAATGCTGTTACTCATGTGAACTGTATGAAACCATATTTAAAGTTGAAATTATTTAAAGCATAAAGGTGTTAAAAAAGTCACTATCAGGGATGAGTTCACTGGAAGGACAAATCAGAAGTTTCCTAAGATGCAGATTTTGGGCAGTGGAGGAAAGATTGAACAACAAAAGCAGTGCTGTAATTAAGAGAGATGCTCTTCCCAGCTTGTCCATCACTGTCATCATCTGTGTGATTCATAATATGATGGAAATAGATCAGGTGAATTGCAACCAAGCTGCTGCTATTTTTGTTCAGAAAGAGAGCCTTGTGTGCCTGTGTTAGTTGGAAATGTCTGCAATGTCGATGACAAATGAGTTTGAGTTTGCTGATTTGTTTAAAAATCATAGAAAATATGTAAGATATGATATTTCACCAAAAATTATTCACCAGCCTCCCAGGAAGATACAGGATAATTCAAGGGTTGTATTCTGAAAAGCTTCTCTGCTGACTGGTTGCTGCCTCAGGCCCATGTTTCATCCCCTTCATTCAGGCAATTTCACTCCATTGCTGTTTATAACATGCCTTATTCTTTCTTTATTTCATCTTCTCATACTCTTTCCTGTGCTGAATGCATCCGTTTTTCAACTAATCAACTACTAAGGGACTACCCCTTTCCTTCCATCATTTCACTAAGAAAAAATTAATAACATGCTTGTATATGAGGGCTTGCTTTTAAATCAAGCTTATTCATGATGCTTTTCTGTTGTAAGAAAATCACACCATATTTTACCCATTTCTTCTGTTTAAAAGACATCTGAGAAGTTTAGAAATTATTTTTAATTCTAATTTTTAAAGATTTAACATGTATGCCTATTCCTTTGGAGGAGAAAACAAATTTTTATATGAAAGATTGTCTACAGCTGATCCACAAGAACTTTGTTTCAGTGTTTTGGGGAATGAAAATTTATAGAAAATGAAGGGCACCCCAAGTAGCTCTGATACCCAAAGAAATTCACAGAAATGCAGGAGACCCAGATGAGCCATAACAGCAGTGAGCTTGTTGGCTGTCCTCACTACTTTTTGCTGGAATTATCCAAATCTCTATCATTAATTAAAGATTCATTAGACCATGAAATCACCTTGTATCCCAGTAGACTAGGTATGATACCTAGAATGGGAGAGATTGAATAAAGTTCCCATCCTAAAGAAAAAGATTTCCACACTTAATTAGTATTACAACTTGACTACTTGCTATTCTGAGAAGAGTAGATGTCTTTTTGTACATTTTACCAGAAATTCCATCCTGGACCAAAGGATCGGTTTCAATTAATCAACATTTTCCAATGAAAAATATCCCAAAGGACATTTAAAAACCATGATAAGCTCTTAGTGTTAGTTATTGGCCTGTCCTAATAATTTTCAGAAGTGTTCTACAGAATATTTAATACAGATGAGAATAATTAACACACAAAGCAATAGATGAAGTTCATGTAGAGTATAGATATGATACGAATTTAGTAGAAATTTTATCCAAGCTCAAAATTTAACATTACTGTTAGAATTAATTTCATGCCTTTTATAATCTTTTATGCATTTATTTTTGGATGGTATGAAAATTGCCCTTTGGAGATGCCAATATCTCACCAGTGTCAGGAGAGAAACCTTAGATGACTAGCCTAGATAAGGCATGTAACTTTTGGACTAATTCCACTACACATAATTATCTGAGAAATGCCTAAAAAGACTCAAAATGTAAGGATTCTGAAAAGTGAGTCCTGCAAAGTGGAAACTTCATTTTAAGAAAGTGAGGTGAGGGAGCATAAAATGTCCTTGTGATGAGTTCTTAGGGTTATACCTGAAAGATAGTTAAACCACAGTGAAGTAAGTGCTTGCTAGCTCATTATTCCTATATCTGTAGATATAGATTTTTTTTTTTTTCCTTTGGCACTCTCATCAGAACAATGAAATATGCAGCCTATATAAATTCTCATCCAAAGAAAGCACAAATAGGGAACTTTATGACACACAAAATGAACGTGGTCAATAAGAAAAGGAACCTGTCTTTGCAATCAATAAGAGATCTTGAGGCTATCTGAAATTTAATAACTCCTCCTGCATTGTCACAGACCAGAATAACAGGGTGAAAACTGGGCAGAGTATGACTCCTTCCTTCAGTGCAGGTCATGCTGATCATAGTACTTTTTTATATCCTGTTGTTGTGGATCATCTAAAATGATCACTGTGACCATCTCTGCCGTTTCACTTCTGAAAGGTCCTTAGGAGGAAAAAAAGGAGGTATCAAAGCTATCTCAAAGAAAATAGATTTATTTTTCAAATAGCTTAATCATCCGACTTGCTAGAAAAGATTTTAAGATATAAAAATGACCAAACATTTATCTTTTTGTCAGCTAAGCAGACACTATTGAATAATATCATGTAAATATGCATCATTGCAGTGCAGCCACTAAATGTAGCATGTAAATTATAACCAACAGCCTTCAAACAGCTAATAATTAACTCCTGGGTTCTCAGCACCTTGCCCACTTAATATTTACTGAAACTTTCTAACTATGTTATGAAAATTTTTCCTTTGTGATGAGAAGTAACAGGATATTCTACCCTCTTTTGTCGATGTGTTCATTTCCTCCTTCCACATGTGTAAAAATGTGTTCATATGTATGCACATGCACAACCTGTGCTCAGAATGAGGTGCTATGGGCCCCAAGTGCACTGACATCGTGAGTGAGAAATGATGAAATAATAGTATGCCAAATGCTAAATATCAAAGTCTCACTCATGTTGCAGGGGAACTCAAGAGGTCTCCAGTTCAACCTACTGCTCAGAGCAGGGTCAACAATGAGATCAGACCAGGACTGGATCTTCCCTCCAAGGATGGAGCCTGCAAATCTCCTCTGGGCAACCTGCTCCAACTTTGGGGTTGGAGTTTTTTCTTCTATCTTCTGGGGAAGAAGTTTTTTCTTCTATCCAGTTGCATTTCTCTATTCAATTATGTCTATTCTCTCACCACAAAGTGATTTTTTAATGTTTATTTCTTAAATTCTGCTTTGTTACCACTTACACAGATGCATATTCTTGATTGCAGGAATACACACATTTGCAGCCTACCTACACGTTTTTTGATACTTTTAAAATTCTAATTTCTTTTTACTTTTTTTGTTCAGCTCCCTTTATGAAGTACAAATGAATGACAAACCTGTGAAAATGAATCTTGCTATTATCTGGAACTTTAATAATCATGTAGTACAGTGACTCAGTGAAAATGTACACAGCTTCTACCAATTGCTTGCAAATTGCTATCTCAAGAATCCCTTGCAGGGGAGGATATGGCTATATCAGACTGCCTCAAGCATAAAGTGGCATTTTTTCGTAGTATAAGTTTACATTATGAAATTAATTGATTCTTTATACTAGTAAGGTGTTACCACTACTTCAAGAATCTAGCCAGTTTTCAGGTGGAAAAAAATCCACTAATTTTAAAGATGTTTCTGAAAAGAACCAGGAAAAAAATAAAAAGCCTCATGTTTCATCTCAGTCTCATTTAAAATTGGATAATTAGCTACCACACTGGTGGTAATCTCTATTTTCATCAGTGTAAATAATGTGAAAGTCAAAACTCCAAAGATTTTTGCTACATAAAATATTACCCTAAGGAAGTGGTGCCATTGTTAGGTGTGGAAGTACTTTATCTCAAGAGACAATCAGAGAAGTGCCCTGCAAAGGAAAACAACACAAGTGGAAAAGTCTGCCAGAAAGCAGTATATAGTCCAGGAGACACAGATCAAAAACATGTTATCACCCTACCTGAAAGTGGTGAATATGCCCTTCACTACTCCAAACTAGAAGTGAGTGAATACCTTGATGCTGTTTCAATACACATCATCATCCCACCACCACTCTACTTCTGAGGGCGGTCACATTCCTTTCACTGATAAACAGATATTCTTCCTTCATGCTAATACTGAAGATCCTGAACCTCACATTCTTCCTTTCTTTCTTGGGATGATCCAAGATCTGTTTTTTTTGGGATCTTTTGGGGATGCATGTACATTAGCAGTTTAAGTCAGAGGGAGTGTGCACCACGGATGCAAGTGCATGCTTGCTATGCTTTGCTTCACATTGGGAAGCAGGTTTGGATCCCCTAAAATGTGATTTCATTTGTGATGAAAGTAACCCAAAACAACTAATTCCCAACTACTACAGACCATTTCTACCCTCCAAAATGCCTGTAGTGAGGATGACATAGCACCAACACCAGCTCTTTCCTCTGTAAGCCTCTCCTTGGGATGCTGTTCCTACTGATGTAAAGACATGTAAGTTAGCTAAAGCATTTGTCAGGTAGAAGACCTGACCTAAAGAGAGAACTTTAAATAAAACATTATCTTTTGTTTGCTTATTTTTTTTTTTAAATGTATAATCCTAGGCTCTTGGATACTAGACTAGTTCTACTTAAGTAAATGAAATAATGCTGGGCCTGTGGCCCAGGCATCAAAATTTGGCTGTTGAATTGTTTCTGTGTTTCCTGGTATATATTGGCCAATTTTCCCCAGCATAGTTAGCAAGCCATCCAGAATGAGGGGCTTTCTCTGAAAGGGCCCAGGGACAAAGCCACCCAGGTGTCTAAGGGTGTCACACAGCCAGACTGTGCCAGCATCCCTCAAAATCAAGAGCCTGTCCCTGCTTCTGTTGAGTTTATTTGTATGGCTGTAGCCCATATTAAAAAAGCACAGGCAAGGGCTAAGGAGGCAGGGAAGGTGAAGGCACAGTTAAAATGAGTTTTTTTGCTGAGGCATTGAGTCACCTGTGTACGTAACATTTGGCATGCTGAGACTTTCTCTGCTCTGTGGCTGTAAAGGAATTCTAGTGCAGGGGGGCTATCAGAGATCTTACCCTCTCACTGCTGTGCAGCCGGCCAAGTGTTTTTCCCTTCTTTCAAATTGGAGCAAATGAAGAAACCATCTCAGTCAGTCAAAACATTTTCCCTGGCATTCAGTAAGTCTATAGATTAATTAGAGAATGAACTTAAAAAAGTTCCTGCCCCTTTAACAGTTGTTCAGAACCTGCAAATAATGCAGCCACAACTGAAAATTCATCTTTTCTGAAGTGCTGTTAGAATAATTTACTTGTAGGCTGGTGTACAGGGCAAATTAGGTTATTTATATTGTGGGCAGCAGCTGACAATATAAATTTGGAATTATTTGTTTTCAGAGCTCAGATTTCTCTTCTCAGATCCCCCTAGCTCTGCTGGCTGGCAAAGGGAAATAGAAGAGAGATGTCATCCTGTGACAGAATGATCTTTCCACCAATTTTTTTTGAGGCATCAATCCACAAATGTAATCAGTGCTTTCCCGTCTACTCTGCTAGACTTCTTGCCAATTCAAAAAGGTTTTATATGTTGAATACTGACTTCTTTTACTGGCCTGTTCTGCCTACTACCTACACTACATTTTGACTATGATTTAGTAAAGACCATTTAAATAAAGACAAGTTTATAACTCTTTTGGAAATGGAAAGCTGGGAGGAAACTCTATGTTTTACTTTGTACAGAAAAGAAATCAAAACAGGGAATTCCCAGTCTTAAATCTGTGACTTCAAACTATAACCAAGGAACAAAAAGGGAAGATAGAACCACAAATAGTCATAACTATTGTAAGCACTTTTACTTAAAAAACAGTGGTTTTCTTTTACTAAAAACTTAAATTCAAAGAACTGAGGTGAATGAAACATGGGAGCACACTGTACCTTTGTAGTTATTGTTTTCCAGTGTTATTTCATTTGTCAGCTCTGTTTAAACTGACAAATCTTCTGTAGAAGGACAAGTGGCTAACGTGTCAGCAAACTAAAAATATCAGTGTGACTCACTTCAAGAGCCTTGTGATGCAAAATCAAGATTTATCCAGGAAATTTAATACCACTGCTGAGAAGTTTAGCCCTTTTTCTGGAAAGAATTGTAGAGGAAGGATTCAGTGAGCAAACTTCACCCATCCAAATATCAGCTATAGCATCACAGTATAATTTAGCTTGGAAAAAACCCCTGGGGGCATCTAGACCAATCTTTGCAGAGTTCATGACAGGCTACGCAAATTTTAAGTACTTGGTTCTCAAACACCAACAAAGATAAAGATACTCTACCCTTTCTTTTATTATTTGACTACAATCCCTCTCACCTCTGTATCTAACCAGAATTTGCCGTGTTTCCACTCATCTCTGTTACCTCTCTCTTCACTCTCTGCACCCCTGACAAGACTATCTCTTCCTCTCTGTGTGTTTCACTGGGTAGGTGTAAACAGACTAAGCTCCACTTTGAACCTTCTCTTCCCTTCTCTCAGCTACTTTTGGGATTCCATGTGCTCCAGGTCCTTGGCCATCTTGGTGACCTCCACTAAACCCTGCACATCTTCCATGGAATGAGACATCCAAGGAGAACACGGCACAAGCAGTTCTTGTGAGGCCATTTCTACAGCCTGTCCAGGTCCTTCTGGCTGAAAGGCTTCACTGCATTGACCACTCTCCCAGTCTGATGTAATTTTATGCTTGCTGAGGTTGTCCTTCGTTACATCATCAGGCTGCAAAATTTCCAAATAGTATCAGTCTCACCCAGCCTAAATAACGAGTTTGAATTTTGTCTGTGTTTAAGTGAGAGAGCTGTCACTCCAAAAAGGTTCATCACAGCCTCAACCTCCATCTAAAGCTCCATGAAATAATGGAAGCAGCTTAATTTCTGGGATGAAGTGACTGAGATTTTGTTTATGTAGTGGTAGCACTGCCTCAGTCTGGAGTGCATATGTGTGAGACCAGTGGAGTTAAATTGGATTCATGCTGCTTTAACTGACAGAGAAATCTTCCTTAGTTAACTTCTTCTCTGTGGGAAAGACCTTCAGGCTTTGTATGATCAATGGCCATTTTACTGTTAAAAACACTATGAAGATTAAAACAGTGGTTTATGGCTCTTAACTATTTTATCTTTAGACCACCCAAGACATGCACGAATCATTTGTAATGATTCTCTCAATTGATTAGATGCAGTAGCTAGAATATAGTACCTTGCACATGCTATTTTTCGGGGAGCAAAATGAGGCACTTTGTTTTAGTGACATGACAGCTGACTTTCAACTACCCAGAAAAGAATTTTCCTCTCAGTAAATCTCCTTCTGCAAGAGCCAATCTATGTATTTGGATTGGAATTAGTGTCTCCTACATATCACTACAGAAAGACTGCTTTAATCCATCTGTGACAGATGGCAGGCCAGTCATTGGTCCACCTTGCTGTCATGTCTCTATACTTTGTTTTTAATTTGGTCAATAGTGTTTGCCAGGATAGCTCTTAAATCTGCTACCAGACCCTGACATTTTCAAATAATCAGCCTGGTTTACAAAAGAAATGCATTTAGACAAATTAATCAAATGGCTTTCAGGAAGGAACATTTTCTAAGGTTTGTTCACCGAGAAACTCAGAATTAGACATATTATTGCTGACAAAAACCTCAATAGATGAACAGTTCTGAGATACAGAATGCTGAGGATAAAAATCAGAAAGACAGGATTTTTTTTTTACCTGTAGCAAAAGAAGAAGAAAAGGTCACTTGCCAAAAAAAAAAAGACAGCTGAAATGGAATTAGTTTTCAAATTATAAGATTAAAGAGTCTTTGCTTGAAGAGAGTGTTATTATAAAGTGTGCAAAGAAAGAGAAGAGATTAAAATGTATGGAAGATTTAATCAGAGCAAAGATAAACTGTGAATCCTATAGGTTATAAGGGTTCTTGTGAGCTTTGTTTGCCAGTAGGGTTTCATAACCCACACAAGACTGAAATCTTATTTTTAAATGAAAGGTTTTTCTCATGTGCAGGAGGGGTTCACCTCTTTTGATTTTGTACAGGTGATAAAGGAGCAAAGCTGCCACCAAACAGAGGAAAGAAAAATTACTTAAGTTTTTCAGAGATAAATTGGGTATTTTTCAATGTCTTGGCCAGATTCTTCTTCCATTTCTACCGGTGTAATTCCTCAGTCTGGGTGGCTAAGTGTTCTTTGCTATTTACAGAGGAGTTTGTGTGACTATTTGCCTTGCCTTTTAATAAAAGAAAGTACTTACCATATGCAAATCCGGCATTTCATGGTAAACAGTGTACCCTCTGAACTACAGGGCACCACACCTCCTGCTCTGCCTTGTCAAATGGCTTTCAAAACACATGGCAGGGCTCTGTCAAATTTAAGTGTGTTAACCCTTCACTTTCTTTTTTTCTTTTTTTCTTTTTCTTTCTTCTCAGTATTATTTCAGTTTTTAAAATCAGTGGCAAAAGGAAGAAATGAAAGTTTGTGTAAAGCATGGAAAATATCTGGCCACGATGTTTTGTCGTGCTGCTAAAACCCTTCCATCTCTTCCAAACTGCCCTCTCTGCAGCCAGCCCCCATTTGCACATCTGCCTGGTGGGGCTCTGTCTCAAATTCTGGACTTTGCATTTCATGTCATACCATTTCTCCAGCCTGCCAAAGTCCATCTGAAGAGCAGTACGTTCACTTCTCTACCCAAGTGTCAGAGGACATCTTGTCCCAGTCACTGATGAAGGTATTAACCAGTGTCAGCCCTAGCAGTGGCCCTAATGGCACTGGTGACAGCTGGACTTACCCAGCCACTCCCTTCTAAACATTTCTGCTTGGTAAAGCTGTGACAGTATGTCCCATGCCCTATAATAACAAATGCCTTTTGCTTTATTTAGGCTTAATTGGTCAGGTTGGTTTTTTTCCCCTGAACAGCCGCCTGTTCCCACCCCAACAAATTTATTACTTTTCCTTGTCTAGTAAACCTTCCTCACCTTTTGATTTAGAGTCTGATGTTCAGCAACTTTGTGTATCTGATCTGCTATTGGGTTTGTTTGGCTTACTTTATTTTAAATTTTTAAAAAAAGCTTTTTATAAGCTTTTTTACAGAGAGATCTAAAACCTGTAGCACAGCGATATTTACATAGACTCAAGTTCCTTTTACTCCTCACCTTTTTTTTCTTTTTCCAATTCCCTTACACCATCGTATTTGCATATGTTTTCCACTAAGGGAATTTTGTAAAGTTTTTAAAGCCACTTCTGAAACATGATTTTTGACTTTAGCATGTGTGACTGTGGGTGAAGTTCTTGACTTGTGGGAATATGTGCAGAAATGAGGGACTGACATGATTTCCAGATATGCAAATGCACTCATTTTATTTTTTTATTCTGTCTCTCCCTTACTGGGTATGTATATTTCATAACTGCTACATGTAGATATTAGATAGTGAAATCCCCTTCAGGAAGAAAAAAGTGTCCTTGAAATAAAAGGTACTACCTTTGGGCTTTATGAAGGGCTCCTTGGTTATTTGCTAGCCAAGGAAAATTCCCATTAAAATTAACTTTATTTATAGGAGTATGCCAGTTGGATTGAGGTACTTGCATATTTCACTCTAACCCTATGACTGTCTATTTTTCAGACTAAAAAGACAACCCTAGACTCCAAGCACTTATATTTCACCTGTGTTTTGAGAAAAACTGCTTTGATTTCCATGACATGAACCAAAGTAGTTTGACTCACACTTAAACAGTCGTCAGGAAAATTTTCAAGATACTCATTCAGCACATTTTTCGTTTAGAAGATCTTTTCATACCCAGCTCCTATAGGGAGGGATCCCAAAGGAACGTATAACATCTATCAGCAGAGAAGTGCAGAACACGGATTTAGTGATCTGAGTAGACAGGAATTGACAAAATGCAAGCCTGTGATATGCAGAAATGAGAAATAAAAGAGCTCTTGAGTACCCAACCCACTCTATTTATCACAACCCACTCAGAACACAGCAGGTGGCCACCACAGTGATGCTTGGCAGAGTTTTTCCATCTGCCTTTAAGACTATTTGACACCTTTCCCCCCCTCCCCTCTTCCTTACAAATGACCTTTTTTTTTTTTTTTTCCTTCAGTACACACCCATTTCAGAGCAGTCAGTGTGACTTTTAGAACAGTGCCTATAATTTTAATTGTAGGCTTTTTAGGTTTCATTTTCTTTGCTGTTGGGCAACTATTCCCTAGGCTGAAAGAGAAACAGAAATTTGGCAATTTCCCATTCTCTAAAATCTCTTCAAGGACATTTTATACTCCATATTTGGAACTTGATTTTAGAAACTGTACAAGACATGCTACAAAGAAAAATATTGGTTTGGCTATTAATGAACTAGGCAGCCATTCCTAAAATCCCTTCTGTTTCTAATTTCCATTGTGCTTTCTCACAGTATCTTAATTACTTGTTTTATATCCCTCTGCTTCCCCTTCCATTCAGTTCTTAACAGACGCTGTTCTCAATTTTTATTGAGCTCAATAGATGTGATGCACATTCAGTGTCTTTCATTATCAACCCAATAAATCCAAAATGATTCACATCATCTATTTTAACTCTGTTTTGCCTTTTGGGCACCACCTTTGTCCATTGATCTCTTTTAAGCATACTGCATTTCTCTTCCCTGTCGTACTGTGTGTTCCTCCAATGATCATATTCAAGCATTAATCCACTGATTCTTTTCAGTGGGAGGTTAACATTACTGAGGGGTGATAAAATGGAAAGGCAGAATAAAAATGTGGGTGTAAATTGATCACTCAGGGCAGGCTAGGAAGTGAGGAAGATTAGAAGGCAGAAGGAAGCATATTATTAGCAAGAATATAGTACTGCACAACAGAGACTTTATTAATTTGAGATATAAACTCATGATTTCATGGGATGTTGCAGTGATTCATGCAAGCAGACTAGCTTATATGTTTTTCCAAGCTCAGAAATCTCTGGACTGCACTTTGTTGAGACCGAAGACAACACAGACATATTCAAGAGAGAACAGCTTGGGTATGCTCTTAAAACAAAGTCTGAAAAGAGACATAATTGATTCTTATAAGCAAACTCAAGACAAAAAATAACCGGGAAGGGAAATAATTGTTTAAGGTGGAGGAGAACATCACTGCAAGAACAAATAGTTACAGATCACCAAGGAATAAAATGAAGGCAGAACCTTTAGATAAGATTAGATACATACAGAACTACTGAGGATAAAGAAAAAAAAATTGAACAGCCACATTTTTACCTTAGTTTTATTTTCTCATTTAAAAGCCTGTGTATTTTGAGTCAAGTTAATAATTCTTGATTCAGAAAAGAAATATCTCCTGCCATTTTCACAGATGGAAAAAAAGGAGCCAATAAATGCTCACTTTTTTTATGCCCTTCCCCATTTCTGGTAAACTTGTTTATGCCTTCTATGTCTATTTTAATAATTTGTGATATATATAATGGATATGGATAAAAAGACCAGTGACAAAAAATATAGAAGGAATGATACAAAGGAAGTACACTGAAGTGGTGTATTATCATCTTTATTTTTATAACACAGACCAGGGAGAATTTTACCCTTTTCCGGAGAAACATTTTTACTGGAAAATATAACTTCAAGGCTGCTAAACTATTGACAGATTTAGGTCATAGTCAACAAAAATTTCAGCAATTCAAGGGGAAGAAGAAGGATGGGTCAACATGCTTCATGTTAGTATTTCCACGAAAATTTCATTTTTTCAGTCTGTTTTAAAAGGAGTTGCTGGATGTGAGACTGTGGAGGAAAATTTGGGCCAGATAATTTTTTCAAAGGAATAATGTTAATCTCTCATGTCAAATAGATAAAGACTGCCAGAAAGTAAAAGAAAGAGCAGTAAAGAATAAGTGCATGCTAATGCTCAGCTTAATTATCTTGGATGATGAAAAATGAGCTCTATTATTTTCAGAAAATAAATAAACCTGGGAGACCTTTAGAAACAGGAGAATCACTACTTTTCTAATCCATAACTCAAATATTTTCTGCACTGTTTGTCTTCTACTTGAGAAGAACTCTAGCCAAAGATGTACATGGATCTTACACACTGGGAAATAATTTCTATCCTTAAAAGTTCCCCTGCATGCATTTCCTGATATTGAAATACAAGACCAAATAAAGAAAACTAACCAAAAACAACAACAAAAAATATACCTCAACCCCCCAGATAAACCCCAACTGAACAGAAACAAGGCAATTCTTAGGTCAGACTTTGCACAAACTATGACTTCTCTCACAGCAGTGATTTGTTTCAGCAAAGACAGTAAGGTTTTACAATCCCTATGAAGTTTAAAGTCTTGTACTACATAGAGAACAAAAAATATTGTCTCAGACTTTAAATGGTCTTGGTGGCTCAGTGTTGATAGTATATGGATGTAACAGCTGGGCCATTCTCAATCTCTGTTCAGAGACTCCTACACTTGCCCTTTTTCCAGTATAAACAATGCTAGTGTGACAATTTAGTCACAATATATATCCCATTACATGTGTTATGTTTGGATTTGAGTAGCCTGGGCAATAATTTATCTTCAAGTGGGGGAAGGGAGCAGCAGTGCTTTATCAAAATTTTCTCTCAATTCCATCAGTGCTTGGCTGACTTGGACTTAATTCAGATCCTATTTTAGTTTCACATAACTTCCCCAATTCCTACTTCTGTCTTATTCCATAGGGCTCTCTCTATGGCAGGTCATATCTTGGGTCATTACATTTCCCTCTGGGCAGCAGCAGACGCTTTCTTCTATTTGTCTTATTCAACTGCTGTGAAGTTTGCCCATGGGTAGCAAGAGTTTATTACTTTTTTCCCCCAGTGGGTGGTTTTTTTTTTCCTTTTTCAGCTGCACCATGCCAGTATACTCCTAAACTATCAGAACTCCTGCTTCATTGGTTTCATTTAGAAGCCTTTTGTATGTTTGTCTTTGCCAGAGCATCCACAGAATTATTCTCAGTCATATACTGACTATAATCTTTTATATTAATGGTACACTAACTGTTCAGCTCTCTGCTGCTTGACCCTTGCCTTTAGCTCTGTTTATTTCTGGTAAATATTTTCCAGCATATGATCTCGAAGCAAAAATTAGGTTAATGCTTGTATTTTTCATAGTATACATTTCCCACTCCTCCCTGTCTATTTAATGGATTTTCCAATTAAAAGGGACCTTCCTGGCTATTTTATCTGACCCCCTGAATTACAAGGCTAAAGAAATCTGCACAGCAATTGCATGGTAATGCAATGACAACAGCTCATCGTTTTTGTCCTTCAGCTTTGAGCACAGTCCATATACATGCCAATGCTCATATCTATTCTCATTCAGCCACTTTCAAAAAAGGACACTCAGAATTTCAAAGATACTCCGAAATAGATACACACTAAAATGTTAACATTTACAAACAGACTGAGATTAAATGGACTATCTTCTGAGCACCCACTGTTTTCATGCTTGGTCAAAGTTCATCACTGGGTTCCGAATTACTTTTTTTTTTTTTTTCTGTAAAGGAAGGCAGATATTCTTGAATATTCATTTATCTCCAAAAACAACACAAACTCTTCTGGCAATTGAATAAAATGAAACTTCAAATAAAACCTTGGAATAAACAAAAACTGAATAAAAAGTATTGTACTCAAAAAATGATTACTTTTCCCCCATAGATAATAGATCTGTGGAGGTGATCAACAGGTGACTTTGGGAAATTACCTGTTGAGGTTGCAAGACTCTCAGAAAGGCAGACAGCCCACAAGAACTTGTTTCTAGTTTAGGGATACATCTAAAGTGAAGATATTCCTATAGAAATGTATGAAATTATATCACTGGTTTATGCATCTGGATAATCTACAATTTATCTGAGTATATCATTTTCAGGGATCACAGAGAACTTTTTCTCCTTTTTTATATTTTAGTAGTGCTCTTTGTAAAAGGTTGTGGAAGTCCATGTCTTCATAGGGTAGATAATGATTACTCTGTGTGCAAAATATTTGGCTGTGTAACTAACTTTAGAAGTTCTTTAGAAGACTTAGATCCTTTAGGGGGGCTGTATGTAAAAATAATTCATGTTGAGTGCAATAAGTTTTCCTTATGATAATATCTAAATTCAGTGAAAATGGTAAAATTAGACTATACTTTTTGTGTGAGTGGATGTATGTGGTTTTTAGTACTGAGCTAATTAAACTTTGCTCTGGGAGATGCTGAATGCCTTATCAGCAGGGAAATGTCTATGATTCTTACCAGGCTGGTAGAGTTGTTCCCATTCATGCTTGTACCAGGGATGAAAAGGATTGCTTATATATTGAATATATTTTCTTTAGGGAATTTATGGATTTAGGGAAAAGATGAGCATTCAGTGGATTGTCAACAGTAAATGGAGATATATCTGTAGAAGAAAGGGATATAAAAATGTGTTGACATATAGAGGCAACAAATGAATGGAAAATATCAAAGCCTGAAAAAAATGAAAAAAAGAGGGACATATTAGCCAAGACCTTAACTCCTATTGTTTTTTAACTTTCTACAGTATGCATCTTAAGAAAATATGCATTCGGGGTGGATTTTTTTGGGGTTTTGACAAATTTTTTTATCTGATCACTTCCAAGCAAGATTTTTTTCAATTTTCTAGCATAGTTATATCATCATTTTTACTACTGGAAGAGATTATCCCTTAAGATTGGTGGGACCATCCTGTGGGATGCAGGATGGTCCCATGCAGTCACTGTGGGATGTACACTTGGAGGATGTAAAAGGGTCTTCTGACTGCTGAACCCGTAAATGTGATGTCCATGTTAAAACCAAATATTGTGGATGTCTGCTAAAAGTGTATGTGGCCCTTTAGGTTGTGTATTAGAAGGGAAGAATGAAGTAATCATACTCAATATCATTGCTGGGCCAGAACAATGTAAATTAGAATGTTTCCTCCGGCACAGTATTATGCCATGATTCTTAAATAGCCAATAGAATAATTCATTGCCAGTCCATTAGGAAGAGAGTTGCAGTGAATTAAAGCCTAACTAATAATCACAGAATTCACTGAGACTCTTAGACCTTCTTCTTGCTTTTTATAAATGTATCTTTGATTTTATGTTGCCTCAATTGCTTGAAAAATGCTTTTCTTGATTTCCCCTGGGTTATCATGATAAAACATCTTCTGTGTTACTTTTTGTTTTGGAGATATTCGAAACACACGGTTGTGAGCAGAAAATTTCCTCTTTTAAAAAGCGATTTTTTTCTCTTGGCCATAAATTCCAGCAAACATTTTCTTTTATATTTTTCAGGCTGATGTGCTCTGATAAGATGTCCCATTATTTTTTGCCATTAGATTTCTTTGTGGGTAATGGCAAAGTTGAAAAGAATCTATGTTTCTGAGATCTCCATAGGTTATAAGAATATATTAAGAAATCAGAAAAGTTGCAAGGTGGTATAAGATTTATCAAGCAGAGTTCATTCCTGGGATAACACTCTGCCATTCACTGCTGCTATTTTCTTTACATTTTTTACACTGGATTAGGAAGAACATTTATTTCTATAATAATATAAATATAATTTATTTATTCACCTGAATTCTATACACATTTTTTCCTTCTTTAGCACTTTATAACCTAGTGGTTTTGAGAAAATAAATAGTGGATGGCAATATATTTTATGTATTGAATTGTGCATCTTTAAATGCAGTAATCTTTATATAGATTTTCTCCTGGGATGAGAGAGGTCTATTTCTCTGGAATGTTTAGAAATTGATAAACAGAATGAGCAGAAGCAAAAGAGGAGCAAGAATTGCAAATATACAACTATATTTTTTGGCAGAACTTTTTGAAAAGGAAAAACAAATTATGAGAATGACTGAAACAGAGAAACTTTAAGAAATCTAAAAAGTCATTTATTAATAAAATAAAAATAACAAGTCATACCTTTTCTAGAAAACACATCTCCAGTGAGTATTGCCAGCCAAAGAGCTACTGACTTCTTATACTGCTTGTGTCTAGAAACCATCTGAAATTATCTTTCTCTCATGCTCCCAGATGTATTCATAGAAATCTAAGCTGCCACTTTAGCCAAACATGGAATGATAAACTCTGTTGGATAAGATGGATTTACTGGGGATTCTTTTCATTCCTGCCTATGATACCAGAATAATGTCAAAAATAGTAGTTTGGGGTTCAATTTTTCTTTTTGTTTTTTTTTTCCGTTTTCAGGAAAAAATCCAGAAAAAATTTTTGAGTTGGTCATAAAATGTCATCATTAATAACTTAGGCAGAAATTTTCCTTTTGCAGCTGTTGTCTAAAGGCTCACAAGATATTTCTTACTCTTTCCACATTGAACTCAAGATCCAAGTGAGCTCAGGTTTCTCCATAGTCCTGCACTGCAATACTTAGACTTTGCCAACAGAGAAATAGACTGATGAGTTGTTCCAAAAATCCCAGTTAGGAATTTATACTCACTCTACAGAGAGAAACTCCATTGTAATTGCATTGTGATTGAATAGGTACTTCAAAGTTTTATGAAAAAAAATCAGCAGACAAATCTTGAGTTTTACATGTTGACACACCTCTTGAGAAGCAGGAAGGAAGAGGTCAGGTGGATATCACAATGCCAATTAACAAGGTCAACCCTTCAAGTATAGAATTCATTAGATTATGTTGTAGTCTCTGCAAGCTGTTCAGAAACGTGGCCCAAAGCATATTTAACTGTAGAATTATCCAGAGGAAACTTTAGAATAACTGGAGGAAAAGGAAAATTACATTTCAAACAGCCTCTCCCTTTCTCTCTGTAGAGTAAAAGAGAATCTGAAGCCAACACAATAGCTATAGGGTTAGGATGAATTTTGACCTGTGTTGAGTTTCTCACATTGTTAGCAGACCAAGAGGAATGGACATAAAAGACATTAACGAAAGGCTGTCCTTTCATTATGTTGTTTTCAGTGTTACAAACACATGCCTAATAACCAGATTTTGCCCTCAGTTTAGTGTATTGAGCAGAAAAGAAGAAATCAAGTAAATGATGGTGAGAGAGAGAGAGAGAGAAAGAGAGAGGGAGAGAAATACATATGAAAGCAGAAATGGAAAGAAATTCATGTACTCAGTATTGTCTTCTGAATTCTACATTTGGGGAAATATTTCTGTGGTATGAATTAACAATTTCATTGTCAAAACATGAACTGTAGAAAGGTCTTGCTTCAGAAAGTACACAGTGTTTCAGGTTATGGAAGTATTTCACTATATCTTCCAGGGAATTTAAAGTCATAAGGGACAGGATATGAAATATGTCCCCATACTGAAGTCAGTAACATCAGTTATAAGCTAAGGCACTTAATTCCCTATAGATATAAATATGGATGCACCATAGGTAAAGATCAAGTGGAATTGAAATAGCAACAATGCTGGAGGCCAGAGCAATGGCAAGGAATCCATCAGATGAAATATACTAGATGAGCTTATGGTGCACATGTACCTTGTTCTACTGTGTCCCCACCAACTTCACCTAAGGGAAAATCTTTACTGACACTAAATTTGGAAATGTTTGAACCCAGGCATAAGAGTGAGTACACAAGAATATAAGAAAAAAAAATTCACTGCAGCAACAAACCCAACTAGTGTCACATTTCTATCTGCCAAACATTTCTGATAGGAAAAGTCAGTTAATGGCTACATAACTACTTATTTGCTGTGAGTATGTAAATAAATAAATATATATATATATATATATATGAAAAAATTATATATATACACATATATATATACATGAAAAAATTATATACATACATATATATATATATATATATAGGCTATAGCAAGCCAACTTTGGATGCAGGGGGGACAAATGAAGAAAATGAAGAAGGAATCCAAAATATTATGCCACAGAGCCCTTCTTTTAATGAGCCTCTTGACGACTATACATTTGTTTAACAGGAGGATGCTGATACATTTCTGTTCCCCCAGTAGACAACAGATAAAGGAAAATAAATATTCACTGATTCTAAATAAGACCTCATTCACTACCTGTCTCCTTTTGTTGTTCAGAGGGTGCAAGTGTTGCAATAGGGAATATGAATGGGAAGAAGAATGTATGATAAAACAATTATAAGACAGTAACCCTTTTTATAATTATAAGTCAATAGACCCTTCCTTGACATCATTTCTGGGTGAGAGTGTGGAGCCCAAACTCCACACTAAACCATAGCAAAGACAGTGTGGATCCCCATTAATTCTGACTGGCTGAAGAAATATTTCTGTCTCTCTCTCTCTCTCTCTCTACTCTCTCACTCTTTCTCTTTCACTGTCTCTATTTGCCTTCTCTCTCTCTTTTGCTCTCACTCTCTCCCTGTCTTGCAAGCAAGGCTGTTTCAACTGCATTATGAAAATACTGCATTACTTTTCAAAATATTCTACCAACTCAAAAATATGGCCCACCTTCCTGACAGGAGACCAGAGTCCTGCTTCCACAGCTCAGAGCCTGTGCTCTTAAGACAGAATGCTTTGGCTGGGAAGAACCATGGGGGAACTTATGCTGCTCTAAACCTGTGCCTCCTGTGCAGGGAGAGACCTGGGCATGGACTGTGTGCAAGCTGCCTAATCAGGAACTGACTTCATCCCTGAAAATCACTGGAAAAGAAAGTAATTTCCAAGTGTTTTACTAACAGTTTAGTAGATCCCTGGACTCCCCTGTGGACTCTGAACCTGCCACAGCAGTCACCCTAGCAAAGGCAGTGTCGAGAGGTGGGTGAATATATGTGCCTTTGGTGGGAGAACACATGGCTCCTACACACTGGAAGGATGTGGATTAAGGGAGTATAAACTCACAGGGGGAGACTGTGCTTCAAGCCATTAGTGAGTTTCTTACTATATTTTTTAAATCTGTTTTATCAATTTCTGCTACAAGTCAGAGTTAATAATTTATTGTGAACTTGTTGAATTATAACTCCCTTAACTTGTGAAGAGAGAAAAGAATATCTTCTCTCTAGGGCAAAATCCCCTTCTTCCTTTAAGTCTGTTCCTGGTCAGTTGAACAGTCTTTCTCTGATTTTTTGCCTGCTTGAGTCTTATTTATTAATTCTGTGTGGTCCATGAGGAGGCATTTTATAAATGATTCAATAGGATATATTTAATGAGTAGGAATGGCATCCATGTGAGTTTCAGCATTCTCTAGGGAATGGTCTACAAACAGAGGAAAGTCTGATAATAAATAACAACAACAACAACAACAGCAACAATAATAATAATATTATTATTAATAATAATAATAATAATAATAATAATAATAATAATAATAATAATAATAATAGTAATAATAATAACCCTCCCAAACCTTACTTACCTGGCTTAATTGCAATATTTTGGGCAACATTTTTGTGATTTAATCAATTTTTACAGTTTTCTTTGGATTTTTTTATTGAAAACTTCTAATCCATATTTTCTGTGTCAGGAAGTGTGCATTGACAGAATTCTTTGTAAGAACATGAATGATTGCATAATTGGAGGAACAAGTGAAACAAACTGACTTTCTGCCTACATTCAATTGGTGGGGAAAAATCCTTCCTGCCCATTGCTGGTATAATATTAGCCAAAGTAAGACCAAACTCCTACTGCCCCTAAATATTTGACAATGAATTCTTTTTTACTTACTGTGCCCTCAGTAATCAATAATTGTCAAATAATCATCTCACTGTGGATGGTTTTGAATAATTTCAATCAGTTGTGAGCTTTTATGGCTTTGCACTTAAGGTCTGCTTGCCTTTTAGTTTGAGAAGGATAAGATTTTCATGTTGTTTTTTAGTTCAAAGAAATCCAAAATAACACCAGCACAGGATGGGAGCCAATGTGCTGGAAAGCAGCTCCATGGAGTAGGACCTGGGTGTTCTACAGGACAACAAGCTGTCCATGACCCAGCAGTGGCCTGGTGGACAGGAAGACCAAAGTTATCCTGGGGTATGTTGGGAGGAGCATTGCCAGCAGGTCAGGGGGGTGATCTTGCCCCACTATTCAGCCCTGGTGGGGCACACCAGGAGTGCTGTGTTCAGTTTTGGGCTCCTCAGCACAAGAGAGAAATGGAGCTCCTGGGCTGAGTGCAATGGAGGGTGACAAAGATGATGAAGGGACTGAAGCAACTCTTACAAGGAAAAGCTGAGGGAGCTGGGACTGTTCAGCCTCAGGAAGAGAGGACTGAGAGGGCACCTTATCAAAATATATCAGTAACTGCAGGGAGGGTGCCAAGACTAGGCTCTGGGTGGTGGTGCCCAGCAAGAGGACATGAGGTATCAGGCAGAAACAAATGCACAGGAAGTTCACTTGAATGTAAGAACTTCTTTAGAGTCCAGGTGAACATGCACTGGAACAGATTGCCCAGAAAAGAAATGAAATCTCCCTCTCTGGATATAATCAAGAACCATCTGGACACAATCTTGTGCCATGAGCTCTAGGATGACCCTGCTTGAACAGGAATGTTGGACCAGATGTTGTCCCTTCCAACCTTACCTATTATATAATTCTTTGAAAATATCAAAGAAGGATAAAAATCCTTCTATGCAGAAATTAAACAAAACCTGTTGTATTTCACATAGTTTGTTCAAAATGCTATCTTTATCCTTCTCTGGCACCTGGAAGTGACTCAGGTCTCAGTTTGAGCTTGTGGAAAGCCTTGTGAACCTTAACACACCAATCAGTGAACATGTCCTCACTTTAGGGTTCATAGCAAAGCCAATCTTATGCACAGCTACTTCTGAAATATCATAGTGACAGAAAACACTGGCCTTTTTTTAGTTATTAAAAAGATTACTCATTGTTCTATTTTTTGTAATGGCACATTCAGGAAAAAAGTACTCCCAGACAGATCCTAACACCAGGATATATATACACCAAGTATATATATATATATACTTGGTATGATGAAATGGGAAAATGCTTATTCCTCTTCTGCTCAGCTACAGAACCTTCCAGGTATCTACAGGAGGATGTCATCCTACAAGCAATTCTTTATTCACTCGACCTTAAGAAAATTTAATTTATAATGCACTGTAAATACATTTACTCATTTATTTGCATTTCCCCAAACTGAAAGTTGCTTTAAATACGTAACATGGAGAGTATGGAAGACAGTGAGATATGCATCTTTGGTGCTTATCCAGATATTGTGCTTCATCCTAGTGAAGGTGATGTTTGCCACCACAGATAAATAATTATGAAGTGCTTGGAGATCCTTCAACATAAAAACCTCAATGTAAAAAACTCTAGAAAATTATAATTTCTGACAATGTGGTCTTCCTGAATACTTGCTCTGCATCTGCAGTATTATATTGAAAAAAGATGTAGTAAAATTTGGCTTAATGTAAGAATTAATTAGCTTTCAAAATTAGTTTCTGACCAAGGAGAACCCTTGGGGGTTACAGGTAGGATCACTTGCTGGAGACTGGCAAAGGGGCTCCCTATATACTTAATTGGAAATGTTTTGCCAGCTCATTGCTGCTTGGCCATTATGCTCTGTCTGAGAAAGCAGACCAGGAGAGCTGTCAAAACAAAAACACTTTTATATCCAAGCCAGTTACTTTATTTTAGAGTGAGGCTAGTCAGGGGGAGAGAGTTCATGACCTCACAATAAAAAATAGCTTATAGGAACAAGCCTAATTGTTTGTTTGCCTTACCCTGCCAGCACTGTGTCTCAGTCTGGATGTCACTTTGGAGAACACTGAATCTTATTAACAAAATAAATAAAATCACAATAAAATGTCTGTTTATAGTATTCAGGGATTTTTTTCCCAGTCCTTGAGGTGTAGTGTAATCTCTGTATTGGTCTATCCACAGCTTGTATTTGAATCAGTAACAAAGGGAAATGATGCAGGAATTTGCCTTTGATATGATGCACTGGAGGGGTTGACTTGAGCATTTTACATTGTTAATGGAAATTATGTCCATAAATCACCCACACATCACTGGGGAAGTAGATATTTGAGTCTACCAAATGTGTAATGTGTCAAAATCTGATCTTTAGTATTTGAAAAGTTACTTATTCCTCTTAAATATAACGACCATGAACGATTTGCCCATTAATGCTCAGTTTGATGTAGTTTCTGCTGGAAGATGGGCTGACCTTGTTTTTTTTGTATTTGCTTTATCTTTAGCCAAACTCTCAAAAGATCTTTTAAGGGACCCTACTGAAAGTCTGTAAGACTCTGGCTACAACTGTATCAGTAAAGAAAAGCATGCTGGTGCCTTCTCAGACACTGCAGTTTATGTAAGCCTGCTGTTAAATAGTTAGGAAGGTTTCTGGCATCTGGGAGCTTGTGTCACCTGGCACTCTACCAAATAATTTGTGGTTTTATTTTGAGAATTAGCACGAGATGAGGGCCATTCTCAGTTGCCTGGGTGCAAACATTTTGTTCTGAAGAATAGGACAGTTTAATAATATTGACTCAGGCTATTCCTTGTCAAGTGAATGATCTGGAGAAAATTAAATTTTACTTGCATAGACTTAGTCTCTTTGTGTATGGTGTCACCTGTGTAATTCCTAAGCTTTGCAAGACTGAGTGCATCCTGTTGCCAATTATGATGTCTCCATTTGAGAACATTTTACAGAGTCTAAAATGTCTTTTCAGGAAAAAAATGCAAGTAGGAATGGAGCCATAGTTCTTACAGGCTCTTTGCTGTACCAAATCTCCTTCCCAAACCCTTATATAACCAGTTAGTGATAAATGTCATGAGGGGATGAAGTGGATACTTTTCTACTGGACATAAGATTGAGAAAAGCAATTTATTTGAGTTCCCCACCCAATTGGCACAGAAGGATAGAATTCTGTATAACTGATGGATAGACAACATTTTCTTTAAATTAATATCTTGAATTTGTGTATTGGATGAACCATGAAGATGATTTATTTTAAATTTATTTTTGTGTACACCAATATCCATGTTTACTTTCAAATCACTGACCAAGAAATAATCAATTCTGTTACCCCCAAAGTAATTTATTCTCTATATTGTCCATTTTAACAAAACTTCAAATTATGTGAAGGCTTGGCTACCACTGATGGTTTGGAAAATTCTGGTTTTGGACTCTAGGGAACCCATCTGGTGATGCTGATAATTTATTTATTAGTGCTTTACTCACAACAGGGACTAAATATTTAAAGTTTGTGACATGCTTTATATTCATCAGCTTGAAGGTTTTAATTCTATTATTATTTTTCCACATACTGCAGAAAAATAAAGTACACTTTTAAATAGTTTTTCCTCTCCTTTTTGCCCCTCTGTGGTTCTCCAAAAGGTTAGGTTTGACAATAGGAATATAGTCACAGATACTCTAGGCAACAAATGAGAAATGTTCTTTTGTGACCTTAATGTTGGCAAGTGATAATAACCAGTGAACCATGAAATACTGCTGCAATATTGTTCATGACTTTTCTGTTTTCTAAGATTAATTTTATGTTCTGAAATAAAGTGACAATCATTTATTATTCTGTTTTACATAGCTTCCACCAGGAAGCAAATATGAAAGCTTAATTTTCTAGTCCACTTACAGCAGCATTCCTAGAGAAGAATCATATATATATATATATATATATATATATATATATATAAAAGTATTTCTTGGTTAATGGATAAAATACAATCCCTTTGTTTAGCCCTGGTCAGAAATGTCTGGGTTAGCATAGAGTCAGATAATGTTTAAAAGTAGGAACTACTTTTCTCTCCTAGGGGTTAAATAGTTATAGTACAAATTATTAATATACTATGGGTGTAAACTATGCAAGGATATTTAATTTCGAGCTACTGTTTTCTGAGAACATGTAATGCTTTCCTAAAGAAACATTTTCCCTTTTCTCTTTAAAATGTAGCAAATAGGAATTTAGCCACCAAAACCTTCATGCTGCCAGCTATTTCTATTCAACAAGAAGATTAGAATAACATTTTTGTCAGAGGATGCATTTATAGTTCTCATATCAAGCCTAGTTCACCTTTCCATGTAAACCATTATCTTTTTCTCCATAGGCTGTTGGTATGCAAACAATTTTAGGGCTTGATAGTGCAAGTCTTCCTCATCTTGAGTAGCACTTACCCATACCAATTCTTCTATTGACTTCAGTAATATTGCTGCTCTAAAATACATCAGGTGAGTAAAGCCAGGAAAAAGAAAAGCCTTTAATTTCAAGGTCAAATGGATGAGGGAAAGTAGATAGCAATATTTTTAAAGTATTTGTGGGCTGTGTTGTTTTTCTTTAAAACATGCATGTGGTTGGGCATTAGGATTTAATAATTAAACTAATTAAGGGCTGGATTCTCAGAGAAGCTGAGTATGAATCATTTTTACTAATGGTACATTTCTTAGTAAGGTATTTCAAGAAGATATCAGTGGTCAGGGATTGTTTATCTTGGAGTGGAATCTATTGTGAACATGATGTGTATCCATTTTTCTGGAAAATTAAAGAGTTTCCAAACTTTGGGGCATAAAATTACATTCTAGATCTTTTGGTTGGTCATCTCAGCTAACAGGGGTTTGCTTCAAATAAGGGTGGATTAATTCAAAAACAGATTTCTAAACTTATGAATATCAGAGCAGAACTAGTGGAATTACTAAAGGAGAGGATTAGATGCCTGGCATCAATGACTTCCAGCAATAAAAATACTGATCTACCTACATTTGAATTAGGGGCCAAAGACCAGAGGCTATGGTGCATCCATATGGAACACTGTGCTCCCAGTGTCTGTCACACTGACAGATATTAACTGGTAGGTCAAATTGCTAACAGCTCTGGAGTCTTAAAACAAACAGATTAAAATGAAATCCTCTGTGTTAATATTCGGATAAGTTGCCTAAACTCTGATGTGATGTGCTGGCTCAGTTGGCTTCCAGCTGTTCACACATTGCAGGCTGTTGTTTCCTGGTTTAACTGTAATGCCTTTGCTGGAGTGTCCTGATTAGATAATTGTTAAAAGCACGAGTGAAATGTTGGATTGACCACTATTAGTTATCAAAATCTTGGCTGTCAGGAATTAGATACAGTGGTGCTGCTCCTAGATGAGCATATGTTTGTGTTAAGAGTGAGAGATCACTTTTGTTCAAGACATCTCTTCTCATTATACCTCTTCTTGAGGAGCTTTCTTGAAGATTCACAGTAAAGCCCAAGCTAAGAGTAAATATAAAGCCAGCATCCTTGTGGGATTTGGGATTTAAAACAAACAGATGATAAAGAACTCTTTTTTTTTTTTTTTTTTTTTTTTTTTTTTTTTTTTTTTTTTTTTTTATATCTACTGAAATGGCCACAACTTTAAGTGGATAATTTACTGAATTGCATTTCTTTTCCTTGTAATATAGTACATGACAGAAAAGCAAGACTAGGTACTGGGATTCATTAGCAATGAAATAGAAGTCTCTGGGTGCTCAGTGGATATTTATACACTTCTTTAAAACATGTTTTGTCCAAGGAAATTCAAAAGGAGGCTATAGGCTATTATTCAGAAAACAGTTTTATGGTGTTATCATGGATTATGCAATCATGACATTCAGTAGTTATATGTGAACTACTCAAGTTTTAGTATGTAATTCAGCAAGTCTTCATAGTGGAGGTGAATACAAGAGAGACTAGTAAATGTATTTCCTGTATAGACAATAAAGAATTTTGCCTTAAAGCTATTAAAATTGACATCGATAAAAACACATTGCACAGACAGTTTTGGAAGCTGAGAGCTCAGTAAGAAAGAGCTATTAATCAAAAGGGAGAGAAGTATTTGCTTATCTATTTACATTATCCAATTCATATTAAGATAATGTTCTTTGCTTTTGTATTTTGTGACAGTTTAAGTTGCCATAGAATCTCTTAGGTGTTTGCCACAGAATGTGTGCAAAATGGGACCAGCTGCTTTCAAGGGAAACTTTCAGGTTTAAGTCATGGATGTAGATTAATATTAAAGTGTTTAAATCTTCAGGCATGTTTTCAAATGTCTCCAGTAAACTCAAACCCTGATCTGGGCCCCATGTCCATTTAGGGGTGGGTTTATCCCTTCAGCTACAAAGTCCTTTAAACACTGAAGCTTTCATCCTGCAGTGCTGTATAACAGCCATCCACATCCATTATCCTACAACTCAGATTTCAGCAGGAATTTTGGAATTACGTACTTGCAAGTAATAACAACCTTCAGCTCTAGAACTTTTAAAAAAACACAAATATCGTTTAAGTGTTTGTGGATAGAAAATAAGATCCTGAACAAGTGTACCAAAGAAAATATAGTATCATTTTTGTTTGAAAATATATTTCTTTGTTCCTTATGGTAACCAGTTCTGCACTGTACATTCTCTGTAAGAAAACTCCCACTCCTAGCAAACAGGAGATGAAAATTAAGGAAAGGATGGATTTCTTGCTCAAATTTTAATGATTCTTATATACTTATTTATGGTATATAAGGAATTTTTTCCTAGACCTGAACAAAAAGTGAAGTAAAATCAGGAAATTACTACATTTCCTCAGCTAGTGGTCTTTTCTTTTTCTTTCTCCTAGGAAAAAAGAATTGTATTTTGCTGGAAACAACCAGATTTCTCTCAGTGGCAAATGAAACTTGTTAGTCACAGCAGAGGGCAGAGCTGAAGGTCAGAGCAGAAACTGTGGCTGCTGTGACACATTTTCATGAGCTGGATCATCTCTCTGTGATTGACAAAGCTGACACTTGCAAGAAAAGGAGTGAAGGTGAAGGGGCAGCAGATTTCCTCATTGTTCTGGGGAGGGGGGGAAGCTAAAAGGGACTGATAGTAAGGCCTGCTAAGTATGAATATAACATCATAAATAATAAATATCTAGCTTAGTGGCAGAGTATAAGGTTGAACCCTTAGAGGGGCAGGTAGAGGAACAGATGCTTTCCAACAGTCTTTAATCATCTGCTGCCCCAATGGCTTTCTCTGCCACTGCTGAGGTTCAGGGAATTTGTTTCAATGGGACATACAAGAGAATTAAAGAGGTTTGTGGTATCTGGGAGGGAGAGAGAGGAACTTTTGCTTTTAAAATAATTATACATTAAGAAGAGATGTTGCAATCAGGTTGCCATAAGATAAGAATCTTGCAGCAGGATGAAATGAACTTCCATTGTACCCTGGAACCATCAAGCACTGTCTTGAATGGTGAGTTTCTTTGTGTTTCTTTGATTTCACCATGAGATTTTCATTTCTCCTGGTGATATGTCTTCCTGCCATAAATTTATCTCCATGTTTTTCTCACAGCTTCAGCACATTCTATATTTAGAACAGAACCATCAGAATTCTCCTGTTTCAACATCATCATTTAGGCTTTTTTTCTACATGCCAGTTTCATGTGCAAGCTGGAGAAATATTATCAATTACTAAATGTTTGATGAATATCTGTTTGTAAAAGTGTAAGCAGAGATCAGCAGTTGGTGTCTCATTGTTTGCAACAACGCATGTAGGTATGAAGCTGGGAGATGGTATAACCACAATCAAAGACAGAATTAGAGTTTGAAGTTCACACACACACACACACACACACACACACACACACTTGTGGACACTTGCTGTGAACAGGAACAATCAGTTCTCAGCTTTTCTCAGGACTAGCCTGGGAAAAGCTAAAGAAAGAATGCAAGCAAAGCTCAATACCTGATGTTTGACAAATGCCACACAGGAAAAACAAGTGATGTTTTGCAGGGTTGTTTTTCAAGGGGTGTTGGTCCCTTCTCCAATAAGACTATAGCTTTCTTGGGTTAACCAATCTGTGTTTAACCCATGGAGTACACAATAAAAGTGTGTGCCATTTTTAATAAAGTTGCTTATTGCAAATGCCTTCTGATCCAGTGTCTGTTGTGTGTCTTGTATAGCAACACACACACACACACACACACACACACACACACATGCATTTGCTAGGATTCACTTCCAGTTCCTTCTTTCCATGATCTCATATGCTGACATATAACAGTTACAGCCCCTTTTACCATGAGCATCAACTCTCAAGTATTTGGCCTTACCTGTGTCTTGGATTGCAGTGCAAGCAGTGTGTTTTCTATCCCCATCTGCTGGAACTGGGGTGGGAGTGGGGTAACCCTCTGTTAATGGGCTGGCTGTTAAAAAACTGCTGGAACAGTTTTCTTATCTCTTCCACAACCCATCCTCCCTACAGGAAGAGATCTTCTGCTAATGGAACATTGAGTCTCACTGATAGAATTACATCATCCCACTGGGAAATGCTCCAGCTAGGGGGAGGAGCCAAGCATTCCTACGTGGATAAAAATCTGGGAGTTGGAACACCAAGCCAGCCTTTTCCACTGGATTCTCAGAGGAAACCAGGCCCATCTGGTTTGGTTGGTTTCCACTGGACCTTCAGAGGAAAACTACACCTTTCTTAAAGATCATTGCTTCTGCAGAACCACATCTGCCACTCCAGAAGGTCTGTAGCCACCATTGAATGGGACTGCCACCAGCCCCCTGACCCACAGGGTGTCAGGTTGTATCCTGTCTGTGTCAGTGAGTTTGTTTGTTTGTATTACTGCATTTTTATTTTTGTTCTCCTAATGAAGAACTGTTACTCCTATCCCCATATCTTTGCATGAGATATAATTTCAAAAGTATAATAATTTGGAGGGATGGGGCTTACATTCTCTATTCCAAGGGAGGATCCTGCCTTCCTTAGCAGACACCTGTCATTCAAATTACAACAACCTGTCACTGTACTCTTTCTTTTGGGGAGCAGAGCTGTGTCTTCTCCCAGGTCTCCCAGTTCCATCACTCTCCAATCTAATTACTACCCACTATCATTTCTATGAAAACTATTAATCACTTTTAACCTTAAATTTTTATTTCTTTAAGGATACCAAGGACTACAGACTGTTGCAGAGGGAGGAAGATATTGTTTACTTTTTCCATGTGACACCTTTTTCTGTAGTATCACTTAGATGAGTTTCCCTACTGTATCTTCAGTTCTGTACAAGTAATTCTCTGGAGCAGGGGAGATTATAGAAGCCTGCATTTTCAGAGTGTTGGGGGTATTTTTGAGATCCACCTGGCAGGAGGGACTAAGGATTTAGAGCTAAGACTGACATGATTTTCAGTCTCTGTGAGTTCCACTCAGTCAGTGGAATGTCCAAGGTCTCTCACATGTTTGCTTCTACAGTTTGGTGAGGAGCTTCTTGAACTTGATTTACACATCCTTTCTCCTTCAGTGAGGTTTGATTCAGGCCAGTGCACTTTTCAGCTTGGTTCCTTTCTAGATTATTCTCTAGTTTTTCTTGTTATTCTCAGCTCATTTTTTTTGTCACTGTTGTTTATCGTTATTTATGACCCCTAAGAAACAGCAATTTCAGCAAAATAAGATGAACTTCTGAGACCTGGGGCTGGCTGTCTGGTGCAAATTCAGTTGGGAAATATGCTACTGCTGTTCACCAGTCTCAAACTCCTCCTGTAAATCTTAATAAGGTCTCAAATTTGGAAAGGAGGGATACCCTTGGGAGAGCTTTAATGATTTGACAGCACTAAACATGTAGAGGACAAGTAGGATGCTTTTCTCCAAACTGGTAAAATGTAAATTGCTATGGAATCTTGTCAAATTGCAGACTTTAGACAATATAAATAAGGATAATGAGGCATTGAAAACAGAAGTGGAGAACTTCAAAATGCTTTATCATCAAGGCAAATATTTTTTGTATCATTAACATAAACTTTCACAGAATGAAAATAGATCAATAAATCTACAAGTCATAGGTTTGAAATAAGGGGAGGAAAAGTAAGGACTTGGTTGCTAGATTTACTTGCATTTTGGTTTTGCAGGGACAACAGTGAACTACCACATCATGAAAGAACTTGACATTGGCATGAATATCAGAGATTGTTTTTCTTTTTTCGCTTGTCAATTTCCTTTCTCAAACAATATAGATAACAATATCACCTGTGTGCTTCCCTAGTGAATTCCCTTTTTATTACTTTTTATTTTTTAATGATTTCATAAGAACCTTGTTTTGTCATCATTTAGTCTTTTTGTCAAAATACTTATGTATGTTTTTCAAACAGCTTCTCTTTGCAACTCTGCCTCTTCATTGCAATTGCGATAGCCATAAAATAGAATTTTCTAAAACTGGAGAACAAGCTGATATGCTTCATCCAGCAGAGCCGCAGGCTATTTTTCATGATTGTACATATATTGTGTTGATTATGATGAATCCAAACGATTTTTAAATAGGAAGCAAAAAGCAGGGAGAGGGGGAAATAGTCTGCCTTCTGCCAGCCTGCAGAAGCTTATGAAAGAGATTAAAGATGAATATGTCTTATGAAATTGTTACTACTCTGACTTATACTGAGGTGGGTAAGCATTTTCCCTCTTTTACTGGGCAATTGCTTTGATGTTTTCTTTGAAAAATTGTTAAAAATGTCTTTACATTGCAAAATATTGAACATTTTTAAAACATGTTGCTATTTTTGTATATTCAGATTACTTATTATGGAAAATTACAGCACTGTAGTTACTGCAAATGTAGCTTAAACATTTAAACAGCACTTGCCATTCTTAGCTGTCTTGTTATAATGGCTCAGTAAGGCAGGAGCACGTACACCACTGCATCAGAAACAAAAGGGAAAAGATGTTATTTAGCAAACTAGAGGTAGAATAAATGAAAGAAGAGTGATCTCATGGCTTTCAAGTCAAGGACATTCCCATTTCTTAAAGGGATTGATGCATTTGCTTGTACTTCATTTCCTTTGGGATTATCATTACAAGCAATTTATGCGGATCCCACAGACAAACTAATTGTGTAACCACAGAGCCTTGTGGTCTTTATGATGTTGGTGTCTTTTTGTCTACAGGCTTGGCCACAGCAAGCAAGGCTGGCTGCAAGCTGCAGCAGCACGTAACATATCTTAACATCCTGGGGTTCAGAGAACATTATTATGGAACAGAATTCAGCTGTTGAAACTGCTACTCATTATTCCATCAGAATGTTTAATTTCTCCGGCCTCCATTTGCAGCAGTTAGCATTTCCCAAAAAAGATTTCCCAATTCCACTAGCCTTTGAGAGAATTTTATACAAGGAAACGAGTGGTGGTGGCTGCAGAAGTAGGACCCAAAGAATATACTGTGAATTTCAATTTCTGGCAAGAGTTTTTAAAATAGATCTCATTTATGCTGAATACCCCAACATTAACATGACTCAGCTTTTAAAGTGATTCCATTAAATTACATTAAATTCAATAGCTAACATCCTTTCCGAGAATAAAAATGTATTAGTTTTAATTAGCTCTCTGTCAAAAGTGAAATAAAATATACAGAGACAAGTTGACTTTTATTCTTCCTAGGAGTGTTCACAAATGCACATCAGCTAATCCACTTTCAAGTCACACTTTTGGTTAAGTCAGGTTCATTTTCCTGATTGCCCCTATTTAGACAGGTCTTTGGAAATGGGCTCCAGTTGCAAACCTCAGGTTAGGATGTGAATATAAATCAGTGAACTCTAAGCCTGCTATTGGGATACTGCCTGGGTCAGACCAACATAGCTTTGCCCAGTTAACCTCTTTTACCCTTCAGCAATGCCTTTAGCATCATTTTACTGTTATTAATGCTGCTCCTTTCTGTAACTTTTTGAGCAAAAAGACATTGGACTCTTCTGAGGTAAAGCCCAGCTGTGGCTAATAGTAGGGCTAGTGGTACTGCTGCTGAGGAAAATAGCAGTGACAGCAAGAAACACAGATAAAATTGACACTGAGACTCTGACACAGTAAAGATTAGCTTCCAGTGAAAATTACTCCCTCGTGTAAACCAGCAGTGAGACCATCGGAGGGATCATGCCACCAGCATCTCCCCCATAGAAAGAAAAAACAAGGAGTTTTATTAATTTTTTTTTTTTTTTTTTTTTTTTTTAAGTGAAGGTGATAGTCTGCCTCCACCCCCAGAGGTTCAAATCTGACATTTTAAATTCTTGTTTTCATTGCAGTAGACACATCCGGCAAATGCACATCAGCAGTGGCAGCAGCACCTTGCTCTGTCTCAGAAAGCCCAAATTTCATGCCTTGGGAGTGCCTGTTGCCAGTCTGTGAGCCAAGACACCTCCTTGCCTGCACTTAGTCCTGGCTCAGCTTTTCCCTGTGTGCAGCATGCCAAAGGCAGAGTTTTCCAACAGAAGAAACTTCTCAAGGACTCCTAGGACATAGATGAAAGAGAGGTGTGAGGCTGCACAAGCCAGTGCATGGGGATGGGCAAGAAATAGCATAAGGATCCATCTTGGCTTGGAAAGGGAGGAAGTTGAATGGTACAACAGGGCTTTGTGTCTCCTATGAGAAGCAGAACAAGAGGTATTGCTGCTAGGCATCTGAGAAATTTCTAGACTTTTTGTGTAAAAGGGGATTTGATTCCCATTTCTGGCCTACAAGACTTCAGGTTGCAAAGGTAAAGGATTACTTCAGGCCAAAGTTTTCTCTCCAGAGATAATATAGGCTGAGCTCAGACAGAGATCTCTTTCCATCCTAAATTCCACACAGCTCCAACCAATTCCTCTTACTAAGTGTAGACTTCTACAACAGATCATCTGAATAACCCCCTAACAGTGCTGTTTGTCTTCATTTGATGTAAAAGAGGTTTAGGATGACTAGCTTGTATCCAGGCACAGACTGCAGGGGAGATGACTCATACTGCCTATCATTAACTTGAGAGACTTGGAAAGATCTAACCAATTCCCAAATTTGCTCTGAGGACAACAGTGGTGAGTCCTGTGGGATCACACACATGCTTAGGGTTACACAAATAGCAGTACCTACCCTCACGACTGCAGCCCTGTGTGTGGAAAGTCCACATCTATATCAATATGAATGACAAGTGGGAATAGCTTTAAACTGAAAGAGGGCAGGTCTAGACCAAAAATTAGGAAGAATTTCTTTACTGTGAAGGTGCTGAGGCACTGGCACACATTGTCTGGAGTTGTGGATGCCCTATACCTGGGGTTTCATCAAGGGCAGGTTGGACTGGACTTTGAGCAACCTGGTCTAGTGAAGGTCCCTTACAACACAAACCACTCTATGATTAAAGGACTTTTCCAACTGAAAAAATTCTGTGGTTCTGTGTTTTTTTAATTATTTCATGCAAAGAGAGCCTCTGGCCTCTACTTGAGCTGCACTCCTTGAGCTCTTTTTGATGATGGTACAGGCCAGACCTGTGATGTCACCACTGACACTCCCTCATTTTCCTCGCATAAATGCTGCTTTAGATCAGTGTCAAATGTTTTTTTCTGATGAGCATCTTTATTTGTCCTGATAATCCTGGTGCATGGTTGCAACTCTGAAAAAGAATAAGGAGCTGCATGAGAATTGAGGTTATTATGACTGTGAGAAGCTTGTGATAGTCTGAAAAATTTGTACTCGCTAATTAGTTCCTGTTCTGATGACCCAGAAGCTGAAACTTTAAAAAAATACATCCTAGTTACGTAGCTGATATATTTTGATTCTAATACTAAATGTCATTCTGGCTCAAAATAAAAAACACTAGGATTTTGCAAACCTGTCCAAATATCTTTGTATTGCAATAATATACTTAACTGCTTTCAGGGAAAGAATTAATGTGGTTTAGTCTCTGGAGCCTACAGCATGGCCTAGTCAGGTTGAGTGATATACATAAATAGTGCAGACACATAAATGCAAGCACAGTTATTGACATGTTCCCTGCTCGCTCTCAGGGGTGAGATAACTGGGTTTTGACACTAATCTTTTTCTTTTTTTTTTTTTTTTTTTTCTCAAGCAACAGTATAATTACATGTATTTTATTCAATTCATTGGTGGATATACTATTAAATTTCTGATTCCTTTCATATAGTCTCTCAATTTGAGCTTATTCCACTATGCATTACATTCTGACATGAAGATGAGTTTGGTTTTGCTGCTGCTGTTTGCTTCAATGGATTTAACTATCTGAATTTCATACCCTGGACAAAAATATATAACATAATTTCACTGACAAAAAAAGATGTAAAGCAATGCTAAAAAAATTTTTGAGAGCTGTTCTTAGACAAAATAAAATAAAATAGGGTGAAAATTGGTATTTAATCTGTAGGAATACTATTAAGTTTATTTTTGAATTTGAAAAATATTCTTTTTTCTGGTATTTTAGGCTTTCAAGCTTTCAAAGTCGGTCCTTGACAGATTTAAAAGCAAAATTTGTGCAGACAGACCAGATATTTTTAAGCAAGTTCTGAAATTCAGAGTGGTCTTGTGCTTTACTTACTAAATCCTCAGCACTCAGCATAGCTTCTGTTAAGTTATAAATTTCCTATGCAGAAGTAATTTAATATTTTTCTGCTTGTCTATCGTTTTGTTTTTGTTGTTGTTGTTTTAAGTACAGAGACAAAACTTATTTCTCACCTTCTTTTTAGGTCTTAATTTCTTCTGGAGAAAATATGAAAAGATGGTTTCTGTTCCCTCCACAAAGACTCAAGAGTAAAAATTAATTTGAACTGATTCCCCAAATATGATTTTCTAGGTCTCATTTTTCTCTATCAGCTCAGACTCCACCTCTCTAAATTCTTATTTGGCAGCCAAATGTGCCTTCTCTTTCTTACCTAATTCTGTGAGGAAGATTGTTAAAGCATAATGAGTAGGATTTCTTTGCAATTCTGTCTTCAGAAAGATTTATAGTTCAGTACTCTTCCTCTCAGAGAGCAGCTGAATTTGGCTTTTCCTACACCATACATACTTATTTTGCACTTATTGGAGTGTTTACCACACGGAAATTCAACAATGTTTTTCGTGGCAGTAGTTTCATGAAAAACTATACATATATGTGTATATATATTTATACAATTGATGTAAACCAAAATCTAAGAGTTTTTCATGTTAGCTATGATATTAAACACATTCAGACACTAATCTGGTTACTCTTGTTTTGACTTTGCTTTGTGAGAATAAACTTTTGACAGTAGCTGTTGCTTCTTCCTGACTGAGTGATTTAAGGTCTCAGGAAATGCTTGTTTAAAAACCTGTGTTCTTAGCTGCCTGGAACTGATGATACCTTGGAATAAGACATCATAGGTGACATCCTTTCCTGTGAGAAGTGCAAAGTAGAGCAAATAATTTAATTGAAATGTAGGATAAGTTAAACAATTATTTATTCTTTTTTTTTTTATGAAATGGCTGCAATATGCAGCCTTGCTCTCCTGTGGTTTATTGAGTGTGTGTCATAAAGGAGGTGGCAGATATGAGTGGCAGTGAAATCCCAGGTTAGGAGTATTGAAGATAAGGGTGGTTTTTGATTGTTAGTTCTCATATCCCAGCTCTAATTCTTGGGGAAAAAAATTGCCCATAGGTACTTTCTACCTAAAATCAAGTTCATTTCAGAAGCCAGATTTTTTTTTCCAAACTCCTTTTTTTGAGATGGGCCCACCTATTTAAACATATTTCCAGTGCCCACAAAGAAGTTCCTGAGCCTTCACTTGATACCTCAATCAATTTCTAACTCTTCACCAAAGGGTTAATGGTGGCTGCACTTTGGCTTTAAAACTGCTGATGTCTCTTTGACAAGACAAAAAAAAAAAAAAAAAATTACAGCCAGAAAGTAAAAGCTGTCACTGAACATGAATACGAAGTGGGAAGTTAATATTCATCTGCTAAGGAATCATTTACCTATTGTAAGTGAAGGACTCTATGAGGAGTGGTAGGGCATAGTTCAAACCTTGGTACATAACCTTTTATGCAATGAAAATATATGTTTCATACAAATAACCATTTTGAGAACTCATCTTTAAGCACTTACTATGAGAACAGTATGTGAACCTCACTCTTGATGGAGAGCATGCACAATGAAATCTAATTACCTTCAGGGTGATGGTAGTTTTGGACTTCTGGGATTGAGGGACAGTGCAATAACAATGCAAGAATAAAATCCTTGTGAGTGGCTCTCAGGGGAGATTTTGGCTTATCATTTTGAGGATTTGAGCAGCAAGAAAAGAAAAATATACAGTGCTAGACATGGCCATCATTCAGTACCACTATCAGCATAGAAATTGCCTTTCATTCATTTTGAAGCAGTTCTCATTCTTCTCATGACAGGTTTCTCATGATAGAGAAGAAGATCAAGGGCTGGATTTCTAGAAAGATGGGCACATAATTTTAGGACTAAAAAGGCCATCCATTTGAGGACTTTATATGACATGGCCACATGGTTTCATTGTCAGCATGGTGAACTTCATCTGGAACTGCACCAAGCCTGTGCCCAGCTGCCTTACACGTACATGTGCAACATGTGCATTTGTATTCATCAATAATAGAAGAACAGTGTGTATATCTATAAAAACTGTGAGTGTATATTTATAATATCTATGTTGGCATTTCTGAGTTATGGCTCCTGTCTCACCTTTAGGCCTTTTTAGATGTATTAGTCCTAACTGACTTGCAGCTATGTCAGAAGGCATACAAAAATAGTGCAAACACCAACTTGTGTATAAAGCTACCTGATAAACTGTCCTCATTTTTTTGGCCTTCTTTTCTGTCATAGTAATTTGATCTTTGAAATTAGATTAATCATTCTTAAACAGGGTCAATGTTTATTTTCAGATTTATCCAGTTCTTTACTGCAGAATTAAAGCTTAACTTGAATGACAGCGTACTTTACATAGCAAAGTTTTTCAGAAAACTTCTATCAACACTGAGATCACTTGCTTAGACTATAGATTTTCTCTCTGAAATTATACAGCTGTATACCAGTCCATTCCAATAACTCAGATGTGAGAGCACTAAGTTGTGAAGCAGACAATCGAGATCTCAGAGGCAAAAATGAGAATCCCTGACAGTGTTTCTGAGGTGTTAAAAAGAGATTTTCTTTGATGGCATAGATGTTGTTCTACGGATAAATTGTTGATATCTCTTCACTTGTACTTAAAGTTTGTAGGTTCTCTTCCAGCCATGCTTTTGTGTAAATTCAACTGAAAAAGATAAAGAACAATTTTGTTGTCCTAACCATGTATCACTGCACTCAAAGACTTGCATGTATTGAACTTCTATGCCCAAATATCCAAAGGTGTTTGCCAAATGTAGTATAGTAACAAAATATAAAGTTGTGATCCTACAGTCTCTTTTTGTTACTGAAAAGTAGATACTGAAACATAAATAATTAGAACCCAAGGATTTTCTTTTATTCAGAGAAGAAGGGGTCAACAAAGAAGAACAACAGAAATAGAATCTTTTTTTTTGCCTGATGTCCCATTTATTTTGGGGAAATTAAGTTATCCTTGTTGTCAAGCAGTTCATTTTGTTGGTTGTTTTAATTATCTAAAGCCTAAAAAACCTAGTGTATATGTCAATTTTTGTATCACCCTCAAGTTTCTCCCAAAGTCTTCTCTAGATGCCTAAATGCATCTGTTACTGATAGTTTCAGTGTTTTTTCACATAGATCACTCAACAGCATTGAACCCAACTTGGAAGCTCAGAGCCTCTCATTAATAGCTCTTTCCCATGTCAAATTGATCCATTGAGTTGGTTTTCTGTGGCCTTGCCATTTTCTAAAAATACAGCACATTCCATCTGCTGAGAGCAAAATCCCAGTCCCAGTGGAGTTAATTTTTGTCTTTTTAACAGCCTATTGTAAGAGACTGTATCAAAGGCTTCCAGGAGGTTCCAGTAAACTATTTTAACTGGCTCTTCTTCACTGACTCTTTTGTTAATGCAATAAAAGAATTCTAGTATATATAGGGCAAGACTTGCTTTACTCCAAACTGTATTAATCCCTGCTAACTGCTATTCATGTGTGCAGTTTGGTTACTCGATCTAGCTTTAATTAGTATTTCAGCTATTTTACCAGGTACTCAGGAAAATCTATTCTGACTGCAATTGCTAGAATCTATTCTTCTTTCGATCTAGGTACATCATTTACTACTTCCCAGTCTTCTGCAATAGAGCTGATTTTAATGAGCCACTGCTTGTGGTTAGTGTATCCAAAGACAATACTTTGTGTTTATTTCAGCTATTCCCTGTCCCCTGGTGAGACTTAATCTTCACTTACATCTAAATGAAAATAAATGTGACTGATTAAGTGGACAAATTAGTGTTGTTTATGAAATTATTTTTCAAGTGCTTGCAGTTCCTAACCCAGGTCAGGTTCTGTTTTGGGATACCAAAGGTCTCTTTGCAAGAGACTTTTTGACATTTAAGGCCATTGTCAGACCTGGAGGCTTAGGTGGATTCTGCTGCCAGCTCTGGTAAGAACTTCCAGTATTATATTTGGCAAATCACTTTATCTTGGCATATGACTCTTCCCTTACAAGCACCATCATGCTCACCGTATTTACCAATGAGCTGCCAAACCCTCTGGCTAGAAGGGCTTATATGCCTCCTTTCTGACCAGCTTGTCCATGCTCAGAGCTGATGTTCCTGCAGCAGGGGAGAGCTTAAAATGAAATGCATTTTGTTTAGGGTGGTATTTTATGAGTTTGGTCCAACCTTAACCTAAGCTTGGTGAAAACATGGGAGTCCCTATCAAGACAGTGGAGTTAAACAAGGTTTTCTCTTATATAGCTCTTATGACAATTTTCCTCTAACACTATTTCTGGAGATTCTCGATGTGTTAATTCTGTTTAAGTTTTCTGCATGAAGCATTTAATTTCTTACACAAAACAAGTCCTCTAGGTCACATAAACACCAGATTGATCGACACAGGGACATCACCTCATGATAATGAAGAAATCATCAGAACCAATTCAAATTCAGATTTTCAGCTGAGTCTTTGAATAAGATGAAAACAACAACATTAATTGCTTTGGCAGTGAAATTTTTTCTCAGGCAGTAAGAGGGGGACGTTCCAGTGAATTCTAGTTATAAAGGTTAGAAGACAAACTGAACAACAATAAAGTTAATTTATAAAGAGCTCTAAAGACAAAGTATGAGCCTTACTGAATCTGCCTTTACTGCTTAATACCTAACATTTTATATACTCTAGAGAAAGGATTTAACAAGAGTGTTAAAAACCTATGTAAATACTCCCCCAAACTCTCCTTTTTATGTAAAGCGCTTTTCCATGCTCAGAACAAAAATAGGATTTTGCATGTATACCTTCTGTGCAAAGTTTGCTAAAGATTTGCTCGAATTTTATTCAAATGTTGAGTATGTTTGTCCCAGCCTTTTCCCTTGTGAGTTCTAATGATTTTTATTTTCTCAGTACAAGACCTATAATAGTGCATTGGTCTCATGAAAGCAGCAGAGGGCTGAGCAACTGAAATATCTTTATTCTATCTCTAAGGGCAGCATGCCTGGGAAGGTCATTTTTGCAACCTACCTGTGGATCAGCAGATGGCACTCTCGCAGGCAGTATATCAAGTTAGAAACCCTATTTGTAAAAAGGGAAAGGAATATATAACTCTCTTTACATTTCTGTGTCTTTTTTATCTCACACCAGGTCACACCATTCTGTTGCCATATTTTTGATACTGATTCACAAATTTATTTTCCAGCTTCTGGTCCTGCTCTCTGTTGAAATCAGTATGTCTTTTACATGTTTCTAAGTTTATGACTTTCACATCTCCCTTTAACTTTCTTCTCCTAACCTGAAACCTAACATTGTCTGTATTAAATGGAAGGTTTATTTTACTCCATTTTTTGCCTCTGGCTCAGAATGCCATTTTGCTTTCTTTGTCTCATTTCAAATGGATGTTAAAATTTTCCTTTAAAGGGCTTTTTCCTTTCTTTTCCTCCTCATTTCTGTTGTTTTTTTTTTTTCCTTGCTTCCTGTCTTGCCCAGTACTGCACAAAAGCTCACACTGGGTTGAGTTTTGAGTAGCAAAATGTCTCCCTCAAGCCAAACTGTGTTCAGTGTGGTGCAATAGGCAATGGCAGAAAAAGGCCAGTCCTGCCAGACCAGTTTGGAATTGCAATTTCTTGCGCAAGAGGAGAAGTGTGTCTGGCAATAGGCAGCTAGAGGGACTCTCTGTAGCAATGTACCTGATTACGTCTGCCTGGGATAGAGTTAATTTCCTTCCTGGAAGCACATGGATTGCTGTGCTTTGGTTTTGTGACTAAAACACTGTTGATAACTCACCAATAGCTTTTGCCTATTGCTTGCTCAGCATTGAGGTTTTCTGTTTTTCCTGCTTAACCTCCCCAACAAGTAGGCAGTGAGTGCACAAGAAGGTCCCCTCCATTACACGTCTGGAGCTCTCATATGGTTTTTCTGGCTTATATAAAATGTGGTCCTTGCATTCTCACTCTGATCAGAGCGGGACACACTCTTCTGTGTATTCCTGGTGATTTACTCCTTCCCCACATCATTAAACAGTGATTCCTGTTCAATGGCATCTTTCTTGATGCCTGTATTTCCCCACAAGTATCCCTGTGCTCAAGTTGTCCTCCATTTGTGGAATAGGCTTTGGTTGGTCACTTTTTCCCTGCCTGTCAAACAGTCTGCCAGTCCTCATCTTTGCTTTGACAGGTCTTCTCTGCAGTGATAAATTCCCCCCATTAGAAGTTAGTGCAGAGACTGCAATTCAATATAACGGTATGCAGACAACACATCATCTTATATAGGAGTCTGAGCCACTTCCCCTTCAATGGCTGTTTCCTTACATTTTCAGAGCAATGCATGTAATTTAGTCTGTGTGACTCCTGCAAAGAGTTAAATACACATGTAAATCTCCAAAAATATGGGGGAGCCTTGCCAAGCCAGATTATCTATCACTCTAATCAGCCTGATAAATCTGATTACACATATTTCAAATAAATAATGATGAGTTTAGGTTTGCCTGGAGCTTTTTCTGTTTTTCAATCTGTATCTATCAGCTGAAATTTCATATGCACTCAGCAATTGTTATTCTGTTGTCAGGAATTCTGATATTGCTGGCTACAATAACATTCATTCATTCATTTGAATGCTATGGATGTAAAAGATTCTTTGTTTCTCATGCAAAGCTATTAAATTTTAAGACAGCTTTAGCTGAAAAAGTGCCATTATTAAGAGAATTTTTATATATATTTTTAAAAATTTTTTTCTTATTATTCTCATTCTACACAGGTTCTGGAAACATTTTAGGTTTAAGTTAAAGTAGCACTTTAAAAATTGATGATACTATGGAAAAGAAATTTTCCATCATCACCTAAAATTTATATTTGAAGTTGGCTAAGTTATAAAATTACCTGCTATCATGACTTTTCCCCAAACTTTTTTCAAATTACCAGGTTTGAGTTAATTCAGATTAAACTTTTTCACCTGTAACTCCTGTATGTGTTCAGAGCTGAGGTGTGAAATAATCTGTGAACATCTGTACTTAGCTATGGCTTTTAGACATGTTCATTCACAGGATCATTGCTACAATGTTTTTAATTTTACATTCAGAAACAAGTGCATCCACCTTTTTGGTATTATTGCCAAAGCATTTTCCAAACAAAATTGATGTTGCTGGCGTGAAAGGGACATATGTTTCACAATATTATCATGTTTAATAAGTAAAACATAGTTCATCCTTTGCCAGTTTAGAACCTGGCCCCACAAAAAAAACATTCCAAAACTTTTCAATATTGCACATATTTCTGCAGTACCCTACTCAGGGGACATAGTGGTGGGAGAATGCCATTACTGTGAAGAACAATGGGAGAGTGAGAGACATGAAAGTGTCACGTGTGTCTGGCACTGAGGAACTGGCTTCAAATGGAGACTGTTCCAGTTTTGTATCCAGAACTGGCAATCCTGGGAAGAATTTGGGCCTCTGATTGTCTCTCTCATCCAACTGGCATCATAAATTGTTTAGTAAAAAGATGCCTCTTGCTAGTATTGTCAGGCTCCAGAGCAACTGAGAACAGTCACTAGAAGTGCACAAAGAATTTCTGATGTGATGCACAGCTACTGACAGTCCTGGCTAGGGCCTTTATGTGTGATAAACATTATAAATGTTATTATAAATGGTGAAGTCAATGAGAATCTTACAAGGAGCTCTGAATCACACCTGCAGGCAGCAGATCTGCAGTGCAGCTCACCAGTGCTGCAGTCAGGGAAAAAGCAGGCACTAAATCAGTGACATAACACTGTTCTGTAGTGCATGATATTGTTGGAAGCATAAAGCTCTTATATAACATGTAAATGTGGTGCCTGGAGACCTGTTATTAATAAAGCAACAGTCATTTATATTTTTGAGATATCAGAGGTATTGACTCCAACAGTCTGGGTAAAATCCAAACTGGCAAATACTTATCTGAGGCATACAAAGCACTCCTAATGAAATGCAAAGCTGATAGCAATTCAAGTTTTTCAGTATTTTATTACAGACATCAATATAAGCTTATCTGAGTGGAGTAAGTACACATACTTTCAAGTAAAATTAGACGTCATATCCCAAGAAGGTGGAAGAAACATCGAATCTATCTGCCTGGCTGAGTGAAAGTGATCACATTTTATAGATAAGCCTTTCATGTTGAAAGGATGTGAAAATTCATGTTCCTATAGACATTAGTATTGTATTTCCCCTAAAATGCTTAAAAAAAAAAATGTGAATTTGGGCAAGATAGTGAAGGTATTGTGGGAAAGCAATATAATTTAAAAATAGGAGAATATATCTTTTGACTTTTAATTAGATTTCACATAACTTTAGAAGGTGCAGTATTCTCCACATAACTTCCCTCCACATCTTTCACATTTCTAAATCTTTCTATTACTTTCTGGGAAACTATCTATTGTGGCAACCAGAATGGATTTAGATATCCAGATAAGCTGTAATCTAGGTCTGCCTATCCTCAAAAGCTGAAAACCTAGTAACACCTCCATTTTAGAACATTAATTTCTCCCAGAAGCCTAAGCACAGTTACCAGTGTATACTCAGAAATAAACTAAATAAGACCTAGATATTTATCTGACATTTAAAAAGTATTGGTAGTCAGGAACAGAGGATGGAAAGGCTCCACTGAATTTTCCAAGAAAGATCATACCAAGCCTAAACAGCGCAGTGTCTGTATTTTCTATATAGATTTCTATACAGTAACTTTATTCAAACAACAGAAAACATTTGAGGCTCACCTCAATGGGAGCTGATACAGACCTCCAGCTTATATTTTTCAGGACACAGTCCTAACCTCAGTAGATAAGGCTCACACTGCATTAAACGCAAGATTTCTGGAGTCAGGGAGACAATTCATGATGGAGGGGCCAGTGAGATGATGACCGTCCCCCAAGATTTGTTCTCAGTAGAAGAAAAATTTCCATTTAACTTCAGTTCTTTCCTCTTTGACAAATATTACCCAGCCTTTGTCTGACCTTCATCACAGATGTAATTTGTTAGCATTTAGAGCAACACAGATGGGTCTGCCAGTCTTTCAGGAAAACTTTGTCATTCTGCATTTTGCAAAGGCTGAAAGGCTTTTGGAAATTAGAAATGTCACCTACAATGTCAAGTTGAGTTAAGTGTCCTTTTGTGCTCATTCTCACTTAGTCACTTAGCCTTGGAGCTTTCATTCTTTGCTGTCCTTCTGCAGCTGCAGTGGTGCTCACAATGACAGGGAGAAATGACAAGATACATAAAGGATGAGCCCAATGAGGTTCTGAAGGCAAACAGAAGACCAGTGCTTGCAGAGACAGCAGCAAGAGCTTTGAAATAGTCTGATTCACTGAAAGGTTTCCAGGGAGGAAAATCTATGTGTGCTGATAATATGTTGAAATGGTTGTGGTGCTGACAGTCTGAATAGGGAAGGAAATGAAACTTATGAGTCATTGAAGATCCCAGGTGAGTTCTGGTGATTTGCTGATCAGCATAGCTATTCCCACATGCTTTAGGCACTGTTCTCCCACTCAGTGCTCACTCTCTGCATTTTCTATGTAGTATCTCCCTGATACTTCTTAAGGTTAAAAAATTCATAACCAGTGATATGGTTCAAAGGCAATCAAGACCTCAGGGGTTGGATGACAGGACTCCAGAAATGCAAGTAAGAGGGTTAGAGAGTCTAAATCTAAATCTAAATGAATGCAGGCAGACAAAGAAGTATTCTTAATTTAATTTTAATACTGATGGGTTTTTTGAGTGCAGAGGTCTTGCACTCAAAACCATGTTCTAACCTTGGTTTTGAATCTCTCTGGAGATAAATCTGGGATCATGAGTGGACAACAAGAAAATTCTGAGGCAAGGAATGACATAGAGCTTAGCCCTGTGCTGTCCTTAAGGACAAGCCAAAAAGTAACCTTTCTACTATGAATGAAAGTCAAGTATGTCAAGACTACTGCTCTTTCATTCCTGAAGATGTTAGGAATCATGCCATCATTCTGGAGTGTTTTGTTATGTCTGGTCTCAGTGAAGAACCAGAAACATGCATAATTTCTACTGAAAACATAGAATATTTAAATATTCATATCATATACATTTTTAATGTAGCGACCAATTTACTGAATTTAAGTTCAGTGAAAAACATGTTCCTCACTGGGAAAAGCTGAATAGCCACAAAAGAGAGGGGTAGAGGCTTTTACATCTCATTGGAAAAAGAGATGGGTTTTGGCCAAATATGAGGCAGCTCCCAGTGTAACAAAAAGCCATTTATTCACGTGCTGAAAGAAAACTCTCTAAATAAGGTGATGAGAAGTTAGTCTCCTATTTAGGAGAAAAAAAAAAAAAAAAAAAGAAGAAGAAAAAAGGCACTTTGGGTTAAATATTTCAAACTGTATTGTCCTTCACAAGTGGCTTCAGGATTTGACATGGAAGAATCTTGCTTTTCCACTGCAACACTTGGAGATAAAGGAGGAAAGCCACAGGGTACAAAATGACAAATCTGTTTTGAGAATGGAATCCCTCCCTTTATGTCCCCCATTACTAAGTAACTACCTACCCCTGGATTTACCCAAGGGTCCCAAGAAGTCAGTAGAGATAAATAGGCCCATCTAAGTGCTGAATTATCAGACTAAGGATGAATTTCACTTTAGAAGTGCATCTCTCTCCTGACTTATCTATAAGAGAGCTTCCAGTGGTTAGTTTAAATACTGCAAACGGATCAGCTCACTAATTTAGACATGTAAATTTGGAAATCTTTGTGCAGACACATAGGTCAATACTGAAACACATGTGTCCATCACATTCAAGGGTCCAAGGCACCAATTATAGTCAGCAGAAGTCTAATCAGTGCAGTTACCGGACCGTGGAGGTAAGTTCAAACCACTCTAAAGTAGGTGTGAATTCAATTGCTCTAATGGCAGTGCTTGTTGTAGCTGTGACTTTCCATCTTGCAGCAGGCTGATTCTGCACAGGGTCTTCTGCAGGTCCTATGTTGTATCTGTCTGCTGAATAAGGATAGTTTGGACACCACAGAACACCTCTGATAGCACTACAGGTCTGAATTTATACAATTGACCTCTTCCCCCTGTTTCTAGCAGGCTGAAACCTATTGAGCAGTTGCCCATAAAGCACAAGGCAAGGTGAGGCCCCAAGTGTCCTTCTAGGCACCTTCATTTAGGTGTCCTTAATCTTGAACTGAATTCTTGCTCTATGCTTGCTCAGCTGAATCCCATCATGGGAGCTTGTTCTAGGTACTTTGTCCTCAAGTTCTGGTTTCACAAAAAACATTCTGGAAGTTTTGGGATACTTCAGGAGAGCTGAAAACACATTAAATTCCATGAATTTCAGCTTTATGTGTGTGAGCTTTGGGGTCACACAGAGCTCTGTGACATGCAGGTAACTGGACCTGCTGATCTAGACCCCAGGCAAGGGTCTGCTCATGTAAGTAGGTTTTGTGCTTCAAGTACATGAGCAGGCAGTGTTGAAAAAGTGTTCAAAATGACAGTGGCATTAAGGTAGGAAACTAGGCCAGAAAATGTCTGTTTCTGTGGCTGCTCTTCAGAATGGAGGTGCTGTCATACATGGAGGTTTACTTAGCTAAAGAGACTTCCTCAGAGGCAGAGCCCTGACCCTTCTGCCACTAGTCTCTGTGTCCTAGGAGTGCACAGTGGCAGTACTGGGACAACAAGAACCAGAACTATCAGAAAACCCACGTATTATTCATTGAAGAACCACTGAATACTTGAAGTTGTGGGATGGTGGTTTTCATATGGTTTAGTATTTTTCTGTTCTTTCTCAAGAAAACAAAAAATAAATCCCATTATCTTTAGTTTTCCTTGGTGAGACAGAGGCATTCTCTTAATCAAGAGGTTTCCCTTTATCTTAGAAAGAAAATATTAGGAAAGCTACTTTGCTACTGTTGCTTCATCTGTATCTGCCCTGTCTTCTGTACTGAATATCTGAGCTCTAAATTTGCTTAGAAACGTATATATACATAACTAATGCAGGAAAAGTCAGTAACATGACTGAAAGCTGGAACACAGACAAGACAATTGGTTTCACTGTATCTTTGTCTGCTAAGGTGCATTAATCTTGCAGAAGCAAAATGATATTAATGGTAATTTGAAAGAAAGAAGTAGGTTACTTTCAGACTGATTTATTTCTCTGGGCAGCTTCTCTGCATGCTGGTACATTTACAGCTACAGTCCAAGTACAGTAATGTATGCAATTGCTGGCAAGCCAGGTAGCCAGACATGTTTTTAGGCTTGATAGACAAATGTCCATTTTGCCATGACTTCTTTTTTCAAAATAGTTTCATTTTATTTTCAACATCTGTTGACAGAACCCTAAATATAGGAATTATGCTAAGTCTTTGCTCTGACTGCAGTGCTTTTGTGATATGATCTACTGCAGAAATATCAAGCTGAAATTGGATCAGGAAAGCATATTTGCAATTTTGAGCTATCAAAACGATGTAGTGTTGTTATACAGTATAGTTTCAGAAAATATAGTGACAAAAAAGATTGCCATGGCTATTTTTAAGTTGTGAGAATATAAAAGTAGAGGCTTGAAGGCTTCTTTTTTCAATATTACAATTTGAGACTTTATGTTGACCAAAGAAAATATATTTAATGGGAATGAAAAAAGTACTTTTTAGAAGAATAACTTATAAGAACAGTTATTTAGGCTAGAATATCAATACTCAGAGTTATTTTTCTTCTGAGGCAAAGATTCTGAAATGGACAGTGCATACTTTGCCAATGTTCAGCACTGTAATGGAACCATTAGAGTAAATCACTACATTTGCTTCCCATATAAATGATTGTGTTAAAGTCTCGTCCATCAGCTCGACAATATTCATTATGAAAATATGTGTTTCAGCTCCAGCCCACATAAAAAGAGTTCTGATGAAGGATATTTTGTGGAGTTTCCTGCTGACAGATCCCATAGCAGGACTGATATGTGTAACTGAAGAGGGCAAATCATCAGAATCAGAAATTGGCAGTAATATGTTTCCAAAAACAGGGTTGGCTAGATCTTAGCCACTACTTATTTACCTGTACAGGAATCTGTTTTCATTTCCAAGGCTTCAAGCCTGTAGTCACAGCAAGAGCTCACACAGAGCTATTTCAGTCTGTCCTGATATCTTGGTACTTAAAAGAATGTGATGTTCTATGTACATGAAAATTCAGCTTAAATATAGCTAGAGCTATAATGAAAATCATCAAAGAAATGTAAAGTTCCCCATAGAGTCACTCTTAAGATAAAAATCATGCTAAAATTTAGTCAAGACCTGCATTCCTAATAAACCAGAATGTCATTTTGCAGTAGAATAAGTAAAATGGAACAGTTTTTAATCCAATTTACATTTGAAAGAACATGTGTTAGATCTGCTCTTAAAACTTGGCCCATTCCCACTCAAAATGCTCACCAGTCTGTTACAAAGTGTCTCAACACCACATTCCATGTTTTACTTTGTGTAACTACAAGGTCTGGGTAAAGTCTAGTCAGGATTTTCCAGTTTTTCTTGTATCCAAATCTTCTGGGAAGCAGAGGCTGCAAGGAAGCATTCCCCAGGTCAGACTTTGGGCTGTGAAAATACACTGTCACCCCATGAGCTCACTCTTCCAGGAGGAGAATTCCTCCTTAGAAGATTCTGCGTTAATATCTCCCTGGAAAATGCAGGAAGAAGCTGAAAGTACAGCAAAAGGCTCAAGTTTAAAATTTGTCATCTGGTTTGGTGTGAATATCTCTTTTGGACAACTTAATAACCTTGCTTTAGATTTGATGAGGTTAGATGGATTGAGCTAATGACATAAAATGAAGTACACATATTAAAACCAAAAACGAATTCTCAAATGCATTTGTAATTTGACAGAGATGTATTTCACCATGGCATTTCCTTTTGTAGTCCACTCGCTTTGGGCCTGGATTTTGTACCACGTGCTGCAAATACTGTTTCGAAATTTCTGTTTGTCGGACACCAAATATTAGGACTACTGATAAAAGAAATAGACATTTAATTATCCTACCACACATACTGAGGGACATGAACTTGAGAGAAAGAAAAGACAGCATAGTGTGCATAGTCTCTTCCATAATAACGTCTTTAAATGCAAATAGGACTTCAGGGAGGACATTCTTCAGGGTATGGAAAGTTATGACAATATGGTTTGAAGAAAATAGTGCAAAGGTGTGTTGCAGCAATTGAAGGAGAATTAAAGGAGATCTTGGTCCTCATAAAATCTAAGTACTCTTAGTTTTCTGCCCCTTGGTTTTCCTTAATGGTATTTTAAACTAAGCATATATTTATCAGTTACAGAAGCTATGCTCTAAAAAAATAAAAATAGCAAAGCAAATATCTCACTTTTAATTCCCTAGTTCAGCAGTATAATTTCTTTAAGACGTGCATATAATCTCCTCTTTTTGCAATGCTAACTGAAAGGGGAAAAGACACAGGAAGCTGGTTTATTCTGGAAACAGCAGGTAGTTTGATCTATTTTTACTGCAGATCATTTCCCAGGACACTGTGATTCTTATATTTTTAATCAAATGTGTGAATCGAAAACTGTGGTGTGACCTTTGGAAAAGACACTGCAGGACATCGGCCGAAGCTGTGAATAGTTTAAGTGCAAACAGGAAGTTGACTCAGTTGTTCTCCCACAAAAGACTGTGGTAATTTATGGTGTAGGAATTGCAGTTTCAAAACATTTTTAATTGCTACATTTGATTTGCTATGCAGTATTGTGTGACAACAGCTAAGAATGAAATGTCAGTGCCTACGTTTCAGCATAAATTTGTACTGTGTGAAAGCAAAGAACCCTGTTGATTCCAGCTTTTCTTTCTCTAAGTATTTTAGATTTACCTGGATTACTTTCAGATTAAATGGGCAGTGAAGTTGTTCTCAGTCTTATAAAACATTTAAGTAGATGCATAAATTTGTTATTATTAAGTCTACTTATGATGAAAAAAAATGTAATATATAGGGCAAATAAAATGAGAAGGTATTTCACAGTGACCCAGTACACCATTTCCCAGTACTTGGGAAAACTCTCTTTGATAAATGAAGCATTCTCAGGACAAAAACATATTAATACTTATTCTCTTTGCTTTAAGTTGATTATTATTGTAACTTAAGCCTAAGAAAATTTCCAGAAGTTTTCCTTACAGGAGTGAAGTTACACATGTACTTAGGAGTAATTAATTTGTCTAACTTGAGAAAAAAAAATCCCTTTTGTCATATTTTATGAGATTATTTTAGAAAAATACACACAAAAATCCCCAGGACTACAGTTATAGGCTCAAAGTCTTCTCAAAAGTTTATAGAACATAATACCTTTTAAAAGTTTCACTCATTTACTTCTATAGAGGACAATATACCACCACATCATGGGTGAATGCTGCCTTTTGGCAATGCCTGTGGTATATACTGTGGCATCCAAATCTTCCCATAAACCATGGCAATGAGACATAAAACCTCTGTGAACAAACTCTTGAATGATTTCTGGAGATATCCACTGATTTTTAATGGCATTAGAAATGTGTAATCCCATTGGCAATTTTTATCCAGTAAAATAAATATGCCAGATAATATATATGCTATTAAAAGATTGATTCTGTCCCAAAATGTGTTCTCATTTTCTTAAATAGGGAGGGAATTTTGAAGATAGTTGTCATTAATTATAGAAAAGATGATTACTTCTCTGTGGCTAGACAAACTTTTATGTTTCTACATCAATCAGAAGCTACATTTTCATAGGACCACCAGAAAATGCATGTGAACATCAAATATGTGGTTATTTATGTGCTGATGCATACCTGTCAGCCTCAGATTTCCCAGAGGAGCATGAATTAGTTAGGTTTTTCCTTATTTTTCCTGATGTCATTTTACAAAGAATGGCTTTTGAAACAAAAAAGAAAAAAATCATGTTTTTTGGGGTTTTTCTGTTTGGTTTTTTTTTTTTTTTTTTTTTTTTAATTGTAAATGCTTGGTCCTGTATTACCAGTAAGTAAATAATGAGAACTTTGGAAAGAAATTTTGCCAAATGGAATATTTGTAATGTAACCCTAGAGTTAGGACCAAAAGCTCTTATACTTGTATAGAACTTGTTTAGCGTTCAGTGGGAAAATTTTACTTGGAATTCATTATTCAGAATTAAAGATCATTTTCATAGATATTCTAATAATATTTAAAATAGAGAGTTCAATTTCATTACTCATTTTTTTGTACCATATTTTATAATTTATTTTAAATGTACAGTTTTTCCTGTCAGTGTTTTGCAATTAAATCTGGAAAACTCTATCTTTTCATTATGGTGTACTCTATTGTCTCTGTAATCACAACATCTAATTTCAGAAATATTTGTTTAAAACTTTAACAGATCAGTTAAAAATGTTGCAAGATATTTACATAGAGTGGCATCAACATGAAGTGTGTTTTAGAGCACCTTTCATATGAAAATTCTGTAGTGACAAGAAACTCATGAGATAAATTTTTATCAACAGTTTCAGACATTTTCAGACTTGGATAAAGAATTTTTGGCAGTTTCTTCTGTACTTGGTCTTAAGGAAAGAACTAGAAGCCATACTGGACACTTTCACTTTCTGCAAGGAGAAAAAGACAGTGAAGAAAACTGACAGGTGGAAAAATGAGATGAACTACTTAGTAATTTTCATCTCATAAATAATTGTCATGATGCTGAGGAAAGGTTTTTCTCCAGATGAATAAATACAAAACAATACACCTGCATGTTTTCCATGAAAAAGTCACAGCAATAATTGCATGCGTTGTCAGTAGCCAGGATTCTCATTTTCAAAATCCTGACTGCAGTGGGAATTTTATTAAATGAAGTAGAATAAAGAAAGAAATGCAAAATGCAGACCCAAGCCTTTGACTGTCCCCTCATTTCAAAGAGCTCACTGCCAACCAAGGATTACTGCTCGTGCTGTTATGCTTCTGAAGGGAAATTCTGATGACTTGTGGCTTAAGACTGCTTCTCAAAAGTTTCATGGAACAATAAAAATGAGAATTTTCAGAGCAAGTAATCATTAGACCAAAATGTCTCCTGTAAGTGTCACTAACAAAATATACATGGAGTGCAGTGGGGCATAGTCAGTCCCCATCATAGTGGGTGCTTTTCTGTTGTTCTTTTTTGCTCGAAGAATTCGAAATCAGAAGGCAGAGGATTTAATTGAGGTATCAGACTTGGAAAAGAATACTAATTTTCCATCAGAGATTTCCAAATGAGGTTGAAATTCCTTCTGTATAGATGCTGCTACCGTTCTGGAGAGATCCAGTTATTTCAGAACCTTGCTTATTCTTCCATGCTTATCTTCTTTATGACTTTTATTCTTTTCCTCACATCTTGGTCAACTTTTTCTACCAGTCTTTGCCCTCTAAGTAAAACACTCTCAGATACTGGACAAGAAGTCAGAATTGCTCAGGTAGAAGGAAGGATCTGTTCAGAAAAGGCATCTGAGCTTCCATTGTTGAATTCTTATAAGGTCTGATGCTGGAAAACAAGGCAAGGTCAGTCTAAGGTCAAAAGCCATTTTTAGTGGTCACAGAAGTTTATGTTCTTTAATCCTATAAATTTAGCAAAAAACTACATAATAGGACAGGGTAAACATATCACAATTGCCTGGACATTTTCCCAGTGAAATGAATTTCTAAGTAAATACATTTTCAGAGAAGTGACTTACCAGTCAGAAAACTCAGTTTAGCTCTTGTTGAGCAACAGACTTCAGAATTCACATGTTTGGGACAAGTTCACCACACTTGTGTCAATGGATTCCCCTCACGCTTTTGCAGAGTCAGGAGCCTTCAAGCCCCAAGTGCTTTTGCTGGAGCAGAGATTCCTGAGTTACTGTTCTGCCTCTGTGTTAGTGATGTCTGGAGTCTGAAGTAGCTCTGTTTGAGGTGTGGGTTTCCTATAGCCAGAGTGTTCCCTGACTCTGAAATACTCAACTCTATTTAACTTGCCAAAACCTTTCAAAGGCTGTGAAAGATCAGTTAACATTTTTGGAACAAGACAGAAACTGAGAATAGCTGAAAAGTGTAAGTTCAAGATTGATTTTAGAGAGCAATACCATGGAAGGCTGATTATATTTTAAACAACGAAATAAATAGATAAAAATAAAGCCAAAAAAGCCCAAGAAAACAAAAAAGCTAAAATCCAAACACCACATAAGAAAAGCAGAAAACTATGTAAGACTGCAAAATATTACTCTTTTCATTATCAAATGTGATACATAAAAAAAAAAAAAAGTCTCTCTGGACAGAAATTCCATGTTTCAAGCATTCACCAAGGAAATAGGCTCTTTATGAATAATAATGTATGACTAAGAAAAGAGAGGACTGCTTCTGTGTGCAGTCAGATCTACCACATTAAGTCCTCAAGTACCTCCCCATCACAGCGAGATCCTACTGATTTGTTAGACACTATAGAATTAGAAAAGGTGACTTTAAGTATCTTGTGACAGTTGCCTCCACAAATTCCCTTAGTGAACTACCTTTTCAAAGAATATCTCTCTCTTTCCTACTGTTCCTAAATGTGTTGTTTACATTAAGAAATTTATAATACTGACATTTAGCATTTGGCAGTGAAATATAATGTTCTTTAGGTTAATTACCCTTCCTACACACAGTGACAAGTACTATAAGATATTGTCTATAGAACAGCTGGGACATTTTGTGGGGGTTTTCAAAACCCTAAATCTCCTGTGAGAAGTGAACAACACTTAGTGTGGGAAATGCTTTATGGCAGTATAGAATGATGTGTTTAATTAAGTGCTGTATACATACACTCTTCACTCCCTCAGCCCCATTACAGCCTGTTCCTTGCTACTGAATGTGCTTCTTGCATTAAGAGAGATTCAGCATATGCAGAACTTTAAGCAGTCAATGACTTATGGACTGGATCCTGTTCCATTGAAATAATTGGAGTGACTTCCATTGACTTCAACAGGAATTGGATCATGGCCCTCAGCAAGTAATTTCAGTTCAGCAAACCTGCACAGATTGAAGAAAGGTTCTTGAAGCATGTGAAAGTCCCAAAGCTGAAGATTTGTTAAGAAAGCTTTCTGAATAACCTTGAAAAAGTAAGGAGTAAGTATATGAAGCTTTCCTGAACAAACCCCTTAAATTTATTCAAGTAATGATGCCAAATAAAGAAGAATAAAATAGTAAATATTGAAATATGCAGTGAAACAAGTAATGATGCATTTATATTATTTTTCTTTCTACATAAAATATGTTTTCTAGATTTTTGTCAAAAAAACCCCCCAAACATAGAAACTTAAAGCACCCACTGAAAGATGATTCTCTGTACTCAGTAGTTTTAGAAGCAGAAATGACAGGATTTAGCCAGCCCAAAAAAGCAGCCCTTAAACAGAAATGAGAGGAACAGTCATAGATTGTACGTTCTGAGGGTCTCAAGTAGGCCTTCCCTCCCTCTGCTGACTGCCCCTTCCTCTTGTGACTCCTTCATGTTTATTTTGATTTCTTTCTTTGTGCAGATACCACCTGCAACAGATTCTGCAACTGCAAGTTGGTCTGAAAACCAAGGTGAACCAGAAATTATTAAAAAGCTGTTAGATGGTTAACATTTCTGTTTAGCTTGCTTTCTACCTCTGGAATTATATGAATGTATTTGACCCATTCCTGTCGACTGACTCCGTCTGTCTTCTAAAGAAGATAATGGAGAGAAATCATGCCATGCTCAGTTTTTTACTGGTCCTTTGTAGTAACACAAAATGTACCTACATGATCCAGACCCACTGCTGGAACTGTTTTCCTGCTTTCATTGAATTCCTCTTGTTTTATTGCTGAGTAGGTATGTGAAACAAAGAAAACAACTGCTAAAATTCGTAAGAAAACCAAGCTATTTTTAAGTTATGACAATCCCATTTTGAATCATGATTACTTTCTTTTGAACAAGAAGCAACAAGAAAAGTAAAGATATTATAAGCCTTATTTATCAGAAATACCTAAATTGTATAGCACATCACAAAGTGATTAAATGAGACTGTTGCTCCAACTTTAAGAAAATCATTCAGCACTGAAACATTTGACTGGAAAACTCAAACAATTATTCACAGGTGGGCACAAATTTGTATATGTATTTTTTAACCATAATACCTGAAATATAATTTGATTTTTTCCATAGCAGAGGTAAAGGAAGAAATACACAATTATCTGAACCTTTGGACAGGCTTGTGTTTTAGTACAGTGGGATTGTATTTTTGCAGAAAATATTTACTATGTGAAGGTTATCAAGTCCCTGAGAATGGTGGAGACTAATTGGGGGATATTTGAAGATCAGTTTAGAAGAAGAATGAGAATGGCTCTATCCATTAGACAATAATGTCCCTAATAAAACCAGCTAAGTAGCTCCCAACAAAACATCTGAGCTGCCGAAACCTACCTTCAAAAAAAAAAAAAACAAAACAAAACTGAGATACAGTGGTATCTCAGTGGATAAATCCCATATATTAACCTAATCTGGAACTCATTGTGTGATGTTGTGCACAAGACTATCTAAACTCCTCTCTGTGATTTGTGTCAAATAAAAAAAAAAAAAAGGGTTCTTTAAAGATTTTTGGTTTTTTGTTTATTCTGACATTGAGAGTTTGTTAGCACTGTACAGAACAGGATCTAGAGCCTCATGGATTTTGTATCTGTCCTCCATGTTTTCTTTCTCTCAGAAATATTCTCCAGGGATAGAAATCAAACTCAACTCTGCTGAAGGGTGACATGAACCAGAAGAGATAGACTCCATTGCAATCCTCTTTTGTAGACACTATTCCACCTCTCCTTCTCCCAGTCACTCTGTTCAGTGATGCTGCTTGTCATAGGGACAGGGAAGATCAGAGCCTAGCACGAAGGGGAGCAGGCAGCTCCCACAGCCAACCACCCTCAGGATTGATACAAAGGACATTGCCAGTGCTTTTCCTTTTTCTCTGACTTATCTGAGTTAGATCTTACTGCTGTGTCCTAGACATGCACTCACATTATGTGGGGTCACTTCCTCAGCAAGATTGTGACCCAGACCCAAATTTAAAAGAAAATTGTTTTTCTTCCTTAGGGATTGGACATAAAAGGGGTTTGGCAGGAATAAGGGAAGAATAGGAGGGGCTAATAATGAAGATATGGGCAGTAAGTCAAGAAAACAGACTTGATGTAACATGGAGAAACACTTCTGGTGTTGAATGCAAAATAACTTCCTGTTCTCAAACATGACATTTGCCTCTCAGAGAGGGATGGAGATTCACAAATACCTCAGGCCATGCTCAGCTGCCATCCCAGGGTATTCTAACCCTTCCATTCCTGCATACTTGATATGCTCAGGATGTGAAAGAAGAAATAGAGAGGTCAACCCAAATGGCTCACAGAGAGGTCCTGGCAGACCTTGCACAATTCATACAGGTGTGCATCAAGTACAGAGATCTAATTTTGTCTTAGGGCTTTTAGATGAAATACATGTGAATTGGTCTGTAAGTTTCTCTCCATACTACTACAAGGGTCCAGTTTTTGTCAACTGGGACGTTGATTTTAGGTGCATTGTACCATGACAGCATGGGCAGCATATTGAAATTTTTTATTTTACTCAGGCTGCAGCAAAGAAGTCTATGGTCTCCATCATTCAAGACAGCAAAAGACCAACAAAACATGTTATAAAACATTGTTTCTAAAAGTAAATAAAAGTTACATGCAAATAGTGAAATCCATCCAAACAAGGAGGCCTCCTGATAGCTTAGATGATGATTCCAATTTTCTGGTAAATTAGAACAACAAAGATGAGAAAGCAATGGAGCAACAGTGGCATGTAAAAAAAAGCTTTAACAGATGAATAAAAAGATGTGAAGATGGGATATTATGCCAGTTGCCATGCTTGGCAGGGATAGTTAGACAGTACTTCTGGGAAGACAATAAAACAGAAAGGAAAAACAGTTTTCATTTCAGCTGCCAGGCTTATGGTATTTTAGGGTTTTGTGGTGATGCTTTTATGTTTCTGTGTTTCTAATCTTGAGAAATCAGAGAAGCAGAGAAGCAGAATGGACAGGAGAGATAGATACAAAAGAATAGTGCAACAGCAGCATTTCTGGCACCAGCTTTGGTCCTGGGGGCTAGTTACAACATGAGCCTTGTGCCCTTGGTGTAGCTCTCAGCTTTTTCCTTCCTTCACTTTAACTCTCCCTTTCCACCTTTTTCTGTTTAATTATAATCTGGCTTAGCTTGGCCAAACTGCTTGTTTAATTAATTAATTAATTAATTATTCTGTTTTCTTAATTTTCCTGTTTGTTTTTTTTTTGTTTGTTTTTATTGTTTGTCCTGTTTGTTTTTATTGCTAACCCTGTGACCAGAAAGGCAGCTAACAGCAATGACAGGAAGCTTGACACGAGTTCAAGCCTGCCAGGTTCTTGGAGTGGCTGATAAGACTTTATGCTGTGCTTGTCTTTCTTCAGCAGCAAGGTTACAAATCAGAGTCAATGGTACAAATAGAAGTGTTCGGGGTATTTTTTGCTATTTTCCCTACTCTCTTTGCATATGTGCTTGTCCTGTTTTATTTTCGAGGGAGCAGGCCCAGACTCCAATAAAAGAGACAATAAGTACAGCTCTAGCCATCTCAGCTGCTTTTTCACTTTATTATTCTCTCCCAAAGGGGAAGTTAATATCATCTTAATACTGCATAAAAGGACACTATCAACCAGGGAATTTTCCACATAAAAATGCTCTGCAGCTAACAGAAAGGAGAATAATGGATACTGCTGAAATGAGTCTTCTTGAACACTTACATAACAAATAGATTATTTCCTTGTCTTCTGCATTTTTTTTTTCATAAAAGATTTTAAAGACTTTAATACTGATCCTTTGCTGTAAGATCTAGTGGCCACATTTCTGCAACTCCCTTCCCATGGAAGTTGTGGCTATTCTGAGCTCCAGAAAGAGAAATTCATGACAGCACCTTTGCCCCCCAGCTTCTGTACTCCAAAATACAAACATTTCCTAGAACACATGCAATGCCATTCTGCAGCCAAATTTGTTTGGATATTTATTTTGGTTTCTCAGGGTATTTGCACTGCATATATATGTAACTTTTGCAATCTTGACACATGAATTTCTGTCTTTTCAGAGGAGAACCACAAGACTCCTTCAGGTCCTGACTTGGGGAAGGTGTTACAGCTTGACATTGTCCTTTGCAGAATTGATTATCTCCTCTCAACGTGGGCTGATGCAGGTCCCATTGTAGGGTGGCAGTTCTTGGGCCAGAGAGGTTGTCAGGCATCACTGGTGTCTGTGGTGTTTCAATTCAAAGCTCTGCATTATCTCTAATGGCATAATAGCAAAGGGCTCCTTGGGATGAAGGGAAGTGAAATGTGAGGCTGTGTCACTGTCACTTGTGACAGCATGAGGTTTTCCTACTGCGCAAAAACACAGGTTATCAGCTCAAACCTGAAATAGAAAATGCTGATATTTAAGAAAATGTATAATATATACACAGAAGCTGCTGGAAAAACAGGGAAAAAACCCTATCAAAACAGCTTTGTTTTTCTCTTGTCTAGGAGATGTAATATATAATGACATCTCCTTTCTTCATCTTCCATTTTTTGAAAGGGCAACAGAAAACTGCACAACTTAGATTCATCAGTTAAGAATTTTTCAGAGCTGAAACTCTTTCTACTTGAAAGTCTTTCTCATAGCAGGCACTGCTTTGTCCTTTGCACAGGGGCCAGCAGCACAAATTGGTAATGCAAGTAAAAAACAGGAGTTAAAAAACTGTAATTTGTTATTTTTACAGGAGTAGGGGTTGTGTCCACAAATGAATAAAAAATGTTTTATTCAGTGAAACCAATCCCGTATAAGCTTTTATAGTCCTGTGTTCTATCTCCAGCAGTAACCAAAACTGAATACTGAATATGTGCAAATATGATTTACATACAAAAACACACATGTACATTTGTATGCGTGCAACATCTGTGAAATTCCCCACATCTGACATCCCACATGGGTGGTGATCCGCAGCTCAAAGCCTTCCATGTCCACAGTGGGATCTTTCACTGAAGTATTTCACAGTAAAAATAGCAATCATTGGGCATTAATGATGTGATCAGCAGACATAAAAGACAGTGCTGATGTATGATACATGCAAACCAGAAGCAGAATCAAATTAATTAAAATAAAATAAAATCAGGCTACAGTTATATAAGTGAGCATATTTCTACTGCATTTTCTGGTGGGGCTGATGGATAGGTAAAACCTTCAACAGAGGAATTAGGAAAATTCCAGCTGATGGAAAATATCCACAGACTCCACTGAACTGTTTATTTCTCTGTGTTGGAGAGAGATGGGGGAACATGTGACTAAACAATGTGTTGAATCAGATACCAGGAAGAGTTCATTTTTTATGTTCTTCTCCCTTGGCCTTTTTAAATTGGGAAGGGATCCCAAAGGTACCCAGCCATGTAATCTGCAGCAGAGAAATTGCTATGGGCCCCAAGACAAAGCTTAAAGTACAAGATGGGAAGATGAACTCATTTCTTTCCATACTCACTGGGCTATTTCTGGTCAAACTGTGCTTCTGCAGGCAGGAGCAGTAAAGGATTCCAGGAACATGAACTGCCATCTCAATTGCTTATAGCAACACTTGGGGATTTGGAAGCAGGTGTCTCTGCGCAGGGATGCTAGTCTTTCCAGGATTGCTTCCTTTGTTATCATCTCAGTCCCTGAGAGGACAAATTAGCAACAGGAACATGTGTTTAACAAATTGGACCAATATTAATATGTTTTTAAAAAGCAAAGTTTGCAGGTAGCCAGCATATGATCTTTCCTCTTGAATTGAGTCAGTTATTTCCCAAAAAGTCAGAGAATGGAAAAGATGCTTAAAATGGGGTCTCAATATTTGCTTTTAACTGTGAGGTTTCGTTACTTGCCTTGGCAAAGGATTCCAACCCTCCCTCCCCCAGCATATGTGTATCTTAGGGCTGTGAAACCTCAGCATTCATGATAGGCAGTCTTCATAAATTGCTCAGAGGGAGCCATGGATTTTTGCAGTCCATTTTCCTCTTCAAGTCCAGCAAAATTCCTGCTGACAGTGTGCACAACACATGGCTCACAGTGAGCTCTGAACCTACACTGGAGAGTAGCTGGGACTGCGTTGTCCTTGCTGTACAGGACCAGCAACCACCTTATGGAGGCTGGACAAGGATTTAGCACAGCAAGCCTAAAATAATGGAGCAGAGGCTCTATGGAATATAAATATGGAAAGTCAAAATAACTTATTTTCATCTAAATTTCTACAAAATGCATAAATGGCCCTTGCTGGATGCAAAACTCCCAGGCTGCAGTTTGAATACTAAGATGGACATTCACTTTTCATGGACAGTTGACTGTTTTCCTGTGCTATATATTTAAAATGGGACCAACCAAAAAATATATATTCTGGGACTTTTGGGATCCCTCTGCCACTTAGCAGGTGTTGTTGTTAAGCCCCACATGGCCATCCACTCACAGTGTGCTGGTGGGGGAGAGAGTAAAAAAAAAAATGAAAAAACACAGGCTGAGATAAAAGTAGGCAAAGCAAATGCCACACATTCAAGAAATACAAAATAGGAAATCCATTCACCTCTTCCCAGGGGCAGGCAGGTGTTCAGCCATCCCTAGAAAAGCTGGGCTCCAACACATGTAATGGTAATTTGGGGAGACAGAAACGTCGCTCTGACTGTCCCCTCTTTTTCCTTCTTCTTCGCTGAGCTCTGTGTGCTGACCATGATGCCATATGGTCTGGAATATCAATTGGTTCACTTGGAGTCAGGCTGTGTCCTCTCCCACCTATTTGTGTTCCCCCAACCTCCTTCTGGTGGAGTAATTTGAGGGGCATAAAAGAGCTTGACACTGCATAAACACTGCTCAGTAATAATTAAAACATCAATGTAATATAAAACATCATATTAAACAACAATAATTAAAACCGTGCTATGAACGCAGTTTTCAGCACAAATCCAAACCATAATTCCATAAAAGCTACCATGAAGAAAATTAACACAAGCCCAGTCAAACCCAGCACAAGAGGTTCTCCCTTTCTGGGACTTTCAGTTAATTAGCAACTGCATGTGTGAACCTCTTTACATGAAGCCTCAGCATAGGGGAACTCAGGAACAAATCAAAAAGTTCACTGAGCTGATTTAGGAGTCACTCGGAAAAAAAGAAAAATCTTTTCAAGTGTCTCAAAAGGACCAAGCTGAAATCATTGGGCTGTGAAATGTTGTTTGGTCCTTTCAGAAATACCAGTGCTCTTTGGAGGCCTTAAGGTGAATGCTTCTTCCTGAACTAAGCATATTTTGGCTCTTAACAGCACAAGGTCTGCCTGCTGTGCTAAACACAGGTTAATGATCCTAGTTCAAAATAGAAAATGCTGATATTTTTGAAATTATATAATTTATGCATGAAAGCTGGGTTAAAAAATTGTAATGTTTCCATATCTAACTAGAATCTAATTATCCTAAAAAAAAAAAAAAAATAAAAATTGTCAGCATCAAACTTTCCAGCTGTGAGTACCCTGTGACTCATTTTTGTAACACTGAGGATTCTGGTCCTATATGTTTTCCATTCAGAGGGCAAAATATTTTGTAATTGTCCACAATTATTACAACTCAAACCATGCTGCTTGAACACATGAATTTGATTTTGGTTTAGATTTTAAAAGGATCTTTATTTACTTTTCTCTTCTTTTGTTTTTTATAGAAGCCATATTTAAAATAATTAAAAAATGCAATTAAAATGCAGAACTATGCTCAATAGAGTTTCTTAGAAAATGTGGAATCCTTCTGCTCTGGTTTAGTTGCTCTTAGGAAAATGGTTTGAATGATAGGTTCCATATGATGAATTTAGATTGACAGTAAAACACTGAAGTTCTGTTTTATTGTGGTCAGCTCTTCTGTCCAAGTTCTGTTTAGGAGAGTAAGAAACCAGACTGTTCAGATTTTAGCAGAAGGCTCCAGTCTGTAATTTCATTTCTGCATCCATGCAAACTCCCATTTTGAAGTCTACCAAACTTGTCAGGGTTGTCTTTCTTCTCAGCTCTGATATTTTCTCTTGAAGAAGCCAACAGGAGAATATGGAGATGAGAGTCTTTCTTTCACTAATCATTTCACTGCAAATTTAGTGCTGACAATAAACAAGATAAAGGTATAATGATGAAACTAAGCTTATTGTTTAGTCACATATGATAAATCAGCAATGGTAATTCAAATCTCTGAAGGTATAAACATTTGTAAGCCTGATTATCAAGAGCCCTCTCTATGGATAGACTTTTCTGGCACTGTGACTCTGCTCTTGTGCAAGTTATACTAATCTTTTTTGGGTGGTTGAAGTGATGTGGTGGTTGATGATGACTCATGTAGTATCAAACAGGCAGGGATACATGATTTGACTTAATCAAGTTACTATGCAACTTTAATGTAACCAATACTCTCAAACAGTAGCTGAAGATTCAGGACACTAAATGAAATTTTTTAAAATCTGTATTATTGGTGATACTATGGGCCAAATCTTGCTAATTAATTTTTTCTTTAACCTCGCAAAAAGTAGACTATGTGAAGACAAAGATAGACAACCATGTGATTTCTAAAACCCTCTGGGTAAAAATGGGAATAGAAAAGACATAAAATATTGTGTATATTTATATATATATGTATATGCATATATATATTTGTTATTTTTAATAATTATTATAATTTCTTTGAAATATCTTTTTTTAATTTTATTTTTTATTTGCAATTAAAAAATTGGAATGAAAAAAGAGGAAAAGCAGTAGAGATGATGGAAAGCAATGGCTAGGAAAATCACTACATTTTACCTCCTCATTGAAAATAGAAAAGAAATTTAAAGCATTTCTTGCCTCAGAAAATGATAGTTTTTCAAGAAAAAAAAAATGCATCCATTAATCCACTAATGGAAGAAATTTCTAGCTCTGTATCTGTATTTTTATTGGATTTATTCAGAATTCAATTTGCTTCATCAGCTGGAATTGCTGTCCAGTTCAGCAGCTTAGTGAAATCAGGGAATGGAAGGGAAAATGAAGACAAACCCCTCCCCAGAACATAAAGACTGTGGCATAACATATGCTTATTTTAATAGATCAGTCAAAGAGAAAAATGAGAAAAGTGGAAAATTTTGCTCAATCAACTTTCAAAAATTATGATATTATGATTTCATCAAATTTTAAAGAAATAATAAGCTACTCTATTAGCAGTAGAGATAAACATTCATGCTTGGCTGCATATCTAAGCATTCCCCTCACATTTCACCATTGACTAAGGACAGTGTATTTTAAAAACATCCATCTGAAAAAAAGAAAAAAAATTGCTCTGCTTTCTTTCAAAATCCAAAAAGATTAAGATAACTTTTTTCTGGTTCCATTTCCAGTCTCTTCTTTATAGCACTCTTCAGCACCATTTGTGTTCACATAAAGGAAATAGCTATTAGCTAAAATAAATATTTTAGAATTTCATTATGATAATACATTCATAAAACTACCAGAGGAGTTGAGTTCTAGAGTAACTTCCAGAGGTGGAATGAAAACTTCCTGAACTAACTATTTATTGGAAGATAGCTGATTTTATTATCCTGAATTTTCTTTTGGTATAGCTGCATACACCAGAAAGCAATTATCACAATGAATAGTGCCATTTTCTTTAGTTACGTGCTAAATTCAAATACTTCCTTTAGAACCTTCTGACAAGGAACTCATACTTCAAATATTAATTGCCTCACCATTTTAAAGAATTCTGTAGTTCTGAAATTCTAAAATATTTGGACTGGTTAAGCAATCAGCATGCACTGGTGGGGTATGCTTCCATCTCCATGACATTCTCACTTCTTCAGTGTGCCTGTGGCATTTGTATTGAGAAACCAAATGCTGTCTCTCTACCTGAATTAAAATTAGAATCTTTCAGTGGACATATTTTTTGCTGTATATTCATACAATACCTCCCTCAATACTGATCTTCTATGTGTTATTTGACTGCAAATAAACGATAATATTCCCTATTACACACTTTTCAGGGGAAAAATGAAAAAAAAAGCTATGTTTGAAAAATATAATATAAAGTTTGTATTTCTCTCTCAGAGTAATAATCGTAGAATGAAAACAACTCCAGGCTCAGTGACAGAGGAATTCTGTCTACAATGTTTTACCTATGATACTGAGCTGCCGATAAAAGGACATAAATAACATGGGCATGTACTGCCCAGAGATTTAGACATTTTTAACAACTTGATTTTCTGAAAATGAACAAAAACCTCAAAACAAATAAAAACTTTTGGGGAATATTTCTGTATAGAGAATGCTTCCTTAAAAATTCATTAGTGACAATTTCACCTGGAACAAAACTCATATGGAATTTTCAAATAAGTCTTGCCATGGATAGGGAAACAATTCAAGTCTCAGTGAGCTGATGTTGTGTTCCTGCTCAGAGTTTGTTATGACCAAAATGGTTTCTGTGGGCAAAGAGAAAACTCTCTTAATTCATAGAGCCAAGTAATTATTCATTGTGTGAATGAAATATTAATAGCCTAATCAAGAATTAGTCTTAATTCAGAGCTAATTATTATATAAAAAGAAAGGATACTTTTATGATGGAAAAGTCTCAATAGTAATAATAAAGTTAATATTGTTATGCACACACTTCTCAGATTCTACCACTTTTTCTGGAGTTATGATCACACTTCCATTCCCTGCTTGGTTTTTAGCTCTGTAGCCAGGATCTGTTTGCAGTTATTTTACATGTTTGCTAAAACCCTTGCACATTTTGCTTTGTTTTGTTTTTTCTTTTTTTTGTTTTTTTTTTAATTGGTCTGTAATTCCATGTTACAACTGAATTTATTATTTATGGTGGCTTTTCTGTAAACTAGGTAGTATTTTTCTTTTTTACTCCTAAGAGCAACAACACAGTCCACCTTCAGGTCTGCATTTCTTTAATTGACAGTTGGTGGGTTTTTTATAGAAGTGGAATTTCTAGTGCCAAACCCTGTGCAATTATCCCTGTACATATTATCCACTACTCAAAGTCTCTGCTATCATAATGGGTCTGCAGTCCTCTATACTACATTATTAGTCAGAAATACCTTATTTGGCACAGAAAAGCTACTTGTTTTTCGTACTATGAAAATATGATTCTACCATACAATGATGAAAACCAACCAGTGTATGAGGCATAGCATTTAGTCAGAAGGAAAAAAGTGCCTTTACAGTCATAGCTTAACACAACATTATCCTGACAAGTGCTGAAACTTTGCAAATTCAGTCGAAAACCTGCGTCTGATATTAACAAAAATAGTGCCAGGTTTCTGGGATACAGCTTTCCAGGTGTTTCAGGATTCAATCTGTGCATCTCACTGTTCTTGATGGGTTTTGTCTTTTTCATACCCCCATGAAACTGGAATGCATTGTTGTTCCATTATCTCCCCTACTGAAAAGCTTTGTAGGTTACATTACTTTCTAAAGGTTAAACACAAAGTCACTTGAATGAAAATTGAGTGTGATATACTCTGGTTGATCTTCCCAGTTAAAATACATTCCTGAACAAAGTGAACTGAGAATTTCTCTGCCACCATATATCCTGATTGTGAAACTTAACAATTAGCTATTCATTTCTAAGCTATGCTTTTTTGTCTTTATTTTAACATTGCCTTAAATTTGACATGAAAGGTTTTAATGAAGGTGTGAAATACTTGGCAGTTAAATCTAGCATATGCTGTAACACCTGTTAATTTCAACTGTTCATTTTAAGTTGTTACTTTATTCTTGGCATTTAGTCTAATTCATGCTGTGATTCTTAGTTTGAAAGAAAAAAATTCAAGCTGCTTATATATTCCCATCTACAGAAACTTTTACTTAATATTTTGTATTTCTGCCATCTTTTTTAACATTGTGCATTTGTATGGAAAGGCTGTTAAAATCAGGATTTCAACCTCAGGCCACAAAAGATTAAACTTCAAGATGAGAAAATATGGAAGTTAATGATTGAAGGTCCATCTTGAATTTTCCTAGGAAAGCTTGGATCGGCTCAAATCATTGGAGGCTCCAGGCAGTCTCCACCATTTATATTTGATTTAAACACAGGTCTGATTTTAATGCTTAGTTATGACTAACACAGAAATCTGATTTTTGAATTAAAGTTATGATTTCAGCAATAAGTATGTGATTTAAATAATGTACATAAAACTCTGTCTTTATTTTAAGATGACGATGAGCATTGTGCTCCTTGCAGTGTTAATTCTGGTGGTAGTTAGAGGCAGCTGGGTTAGTTGTATCATGAAATCTGGGACTCTTCCAGTCAAAATCAGTGAACATTCAAATAAGGTAGTGATCCAATATTCAATGCTGATTCATAAGTGTGCTTCAACTGTATTTTACAGAGAAGCCTAAATACGTATCTCTCTTCTGTGTATATATCAAGTACTTCATTATTCTGTGGGTATAATGCCAAAAGATGAACCATTGTTAAAATAGGCTTCATAATTATGTGTGAATATGGCTGTAAGGTGACATTGTATCATACAGAGTTAGTAGACCTTAAATACATAAACAGCATCATAATACAGTCCTCCACAAGGTCATTATCACTTTTTACATTTCACAGTTGCAACATATAGGACATTAATAATCTGAAAATCCAGGTATTCTCTATTCTCAGGCTACAGGGACTCAAGACAATTCCAACTCCTTGATTAGGGGAATCAGTGCATATTAGCTGTTGAGAGTAGAGCTCAGAACAGTAACACAGAGCTACAGTATAAAGTTTTAATAAAATAGGATTGAAGAATAAGTCATAACAATCCTTTTACTCCAAAACAAAAACAACTCCTTTCACTTTAAGATCTATTGAAGACTGGGGTGTGGTGTACAGCCAAGGAAAGTAAACCAGCAAATATCTATACTGAGTGGATAGGAAGCACTGCTTCCACAAGTAAAAAAATAGATTTCCTTTATGGATGTACTCTCTCCTCTTTCTCTGTTAGTGGCATATTGTATGTCAGGAACATTTTCTCCTTTTTTTTGTTTCAGTTGTTTTTTTTTTTTCTTTTGTAGATAGTTAATTCATGAATATATTCATATATTCATGAATATGCATATATGTGTGTATCTTAAATTTTCAGCTCTAGAAATATTTACTGCAGTAGAAGTACTTGGCACAAGTGAAGAGACAGGGATGTGATGGATGACCACTAAATGGATGAGGACTTGGCTGTGTGGTTGTATTGAATGGTTGCAGTCAATGGATTGATGTTCAAGTTCAGACCAGTGATGAGTGGTGTTCCCCAGGGATCGGGATTGGGACTGGAACCGTTTAGCTTTATGTTAAGCTTTATCTTTTCTGTGATGTGGACAGTGGGATCAAGTGCACCCCCAGAAAGGCTGACAACAACCGAACTGTGTGGTGTGGTCAACACACTGGAGGGAAGGGATGCCATCCAGAGGGACCTGGACAGGTTTGAGGGGTGGGAGCTCATGAAGTTCAAGAAGTGAACTTCAAGTGCAAGGACCTTCACCTGTGCTGGAGCAACCCCAAGCACAAAAACAGGCTGGGAAGTGAATGGATTGAGAACAGCCCTGAGGAGAAGGACTTGAGGGGGTAGACTGATGACTCAGTGTCACTTGGCAATGCACACTCACTGCCCAGAAAGCCAAATGTGTCCTGGGCTGCATCAGAGCCACGTGGGCAGCAGATTTAGGGAGATGACTGTCTTCTCCTCTACTCCACTGTCATGAGACCCCATCTGGAGTACTGTATCCAGGTCTGGGGTCTCCAGCATAAGGAGGATGTGAACCTTTTGGGGCAAGTCCAGAGGAGGTCACAAAGATCATCTGAGGGCTGGAGCATCCAATATTCCTGTGATTTTACTCTTGGTATAGCTAGTTCTGGCCTAGTACTCTTCAAAGAACTCTTTTGGAAATCACGGGCTGCAAAAGGTTTGGTTCCATTCAAACAAAAGAAGTGTTTAAATATTAAATGCTAACTTCATTTGAAACTGTGGTTTACCATGACAGAGAAGCTTTCTGAAAATTGTCACTCTGAGTGTTGATTTATCCTGAAAACAAAAAGGAAACACCAGAATGAAAAGTCCACCATGCAAATTAGATTCCTCAAATGTCCCAAGCTACCATAATGATTCTCCTTTTAAAATAGCCACAATCCCTGTCTGATGATAGGTCTCACAAATCATAGTTCTCAGATTTCATTACTAATGAAATTTGTCGTCTAGGTTTGGCAGCTGTGATTGCCACGCAAATGTGAGCCACTAATTAGATTGATTGTCTATTTGATGCCTGCTGATTAGCTTATGAAAACCCTCTGTATTCCTGACTTCATGATAAAATGTTCCTGACTTCATGATTACTGATTGATGCTCAGAAAATCTGATTACTGTCTTGAATAGCCAAGTAATGGCTCTGTCAGCATTCCAAGGATATAGATATTCACCTGACAAGGGTGATAGGCTAGGGTCTTACATTTAGTATTTGCTGTGGTAGGTTTAAAGTTCCTTTAATTAGAATATTTATGATACTTTGAGGTATGAATGGTAAATATTTAGATAGAAGTCCAAGGTCTGCAGGGAGAACATCGGGTGTGTACTTTCTGGCTTTTGACCTGAAACAAGTCCAAGAGATTCAAAGACTACCAGAAGTAAACTCTCTGATTTGCAATTTCAGTAAGAAATACAACTAGCGACATTCCATTCAGCAATCAGGTTATTTATGGCAGGGAACAGAACATTATCTGAGATTCTTATAACCATTTTCTGCAGTGAGTTCAAAGAGAAGAGGTAACACGGTATGAGGTTCAATGACCTTATAACTATTGTCTTGGGCTGTTGACACTACACATATTTACTATTGAATGATATTTTAATCCTACACTATTCTGTGAAAGTGAGTATGCTACACTTGAACATACATTTTGTACGTGTCTTACAATTTCATAAGTTAGTTTTCTACCATTTCCTGTAGTTGTGAGGTCTTATTTGATATTTAAGCTTACAGAGGAAGCAGGGATTTGGTCCAATGGAGGTACCATAAAGAAAACTGAAATCTAAAATTAGACACACAGTACTCACTTGAGGGTACTTCAAATGATATTTCTTTCACTGTGGCTTGGACGCAAATTCATATAAAGGTAAAATTGTGGTACATTGATATCTATAGTAACAAAAAATACACTTTGAGAATCACAATATGATTGCATAAAGCATATAAACCTCACTATTGCACTTCAGAAAACAAAGTAATGACATTGTGCTTATTACATATCTGATTCTGACATATTTGGTGGAATTAATCATACCCACAAACCAGACACTGTCCCAAACAATTTCCAGTCTGTAGAACAGGTATCCTAAAAGTATTGCACACTGAGGGTGGTAGGACTGAAGGGATGAGAGTGCAGAGATAAGCAACTGGAAATTGCTCAGTCATTGATTTGCTATGTAAACTTGGTCAAGTTGTTTAAATATTAGTGTCTTCATTTCCCATGTGTCAAATTGGATATCCTTGGTGAAACACGACAAATGAAAGTTGCTATATAATCACTAACAACCTTTACTGCTCTGATACTTGCCGCCAGCATAATTTTGTATGGCTTCAGTGTATTGTGAAAAAATGGTATCTTGTTAAAAGAGAGTTGCATGGTGCTTTTATGGCTTATAGATTGTCAATGACTATTAAATTATACTGGAAGGTGAACTTGGTTGATATTAGTGACATTTTCACTGACTTTATTGGATTTATTTTAAAAGGCATTAACTTCAAGAAAATGAACAAAGTAGCAAGATGCTATTATGCCTTGCAATACTGTATAAACAATTATATGCAAACTAATTACCATACCAAAGATCATGGAGTTGAAGTGGTGCAACCTTTCGAATAAATTCATTGCCATAATCTTGTTAATAGCAAAACACATTTCAGGTCCTTATTGTCCTTTTAACACTTTATTGTATATGTATTATGACCATTGAATGAAAAATATGTTGATATTTGGATTTTATTATGACAGAGAGCCAGTTATGTGTGAAGCCCAAGACACTTTAAAAAGGCTGATTACATACATTGATTGATGATTGGCTTCAAAATAGTTTTCCTTCCCTAGATGAGAAAAGCGATGGTTTTGACCCAGCTCATTCAATCAAAATGTTAATGCAACAGAAAGCATGGCTGCCTGTAGATTCAACAAGCCAGGAGAGAATCTAAATTATGCACTGTTTGTCTCTAATGTATGCTTATGAATAAAATTGTCATTCATTCCCATCCTCTCTTCCAGTGCTGAGGCCCAAATACATTTTTGTCCCGTTGCAGTCAAACAAGGGATTATGAAGGAAAAAAGGAACTGGTTTTAGTATTTAGTATTTGCCATGAGCTGGAATGATTTCTATTTTTAAAAATACTCTTTTCTGTATGAAGTCCTGGTGGGATAAATGCATATGATTGGAATGCTTTCTGCACACAATTAAAAAAAAATATTGCTCAAAATATATTTACTGAGTTTTCTACATGATACAAAACACTACACAAGTTACTTAAGGATTTTCTTTAAGTCCCCTTTTCTATCCTTCCTTTCTTTACCTTTTTCCTTGCTGCTATTTACAGATGAGTTGATGTAACTGTAAATCTTGTCCTCACAGGAGAAGGAGTTTTAACTTTCTGACTAAAATCTGTGAAGATGGAAGATAGTCTTTTAATCTAGATAGGAAGTAGTAGAATTAAAAACTTAGAAAATAACAGGAACATTGTGAAAGTGTCTTGTATAGTAAATATTAGCTGCTAACAGATTTTAAGCTTCCTACCAACACTGAGAGATGTATCAATTATTGCCAATGTTTTTATTTGATGACATTATTTTCTGTACTTGATCATGACTCTGATACTTTTCCCTTTATGCAACTTTTCTGTTGTTTTTTTTCTTCTGTGCCCCACAAAAGAATGCAAAAATCAAATTAGCTGACTGTTTGGATGAAAATCTAATCAGGACACAGAGTCCTTAGAAAAGAATTTTAGGTGTAAGTGCTTTGACTATAAATTTTTCTTCACCAATAAATATGTATTTTGCATTTCCATTATATACATCATCTAAATAAATCAAGTTTGATCATCTGTTGTCCTTAAGGGAGGTAGAATAGTAAAACAATTTGAAGCACTCGTAGGCCAACAGTGATCATGATTGGAGATGCCTGTTGCTGTAGGGATGGTCGCAACACACAACAATGACCAAAAAGTTCCAAGGCAGAAAAAGCTTTTATTTTAGCCACCTTTTCCCTTTTATGCAATTCTTTCACCAAAGACATGCACTACACTCATTGGTTAGTAAAAGGTATTTTACTTGTCCATCAAATCTCTCTATACTTGGTTTGTTTACGTATTTTGTTCCCTGATTCCCATGAGACAGATTTCTTACCTACTGCAGTGCAGTTGTTTTTCACCCAGGAATCCACGGATAAACTCTCCTTCCCAAGACTATTTTCACATGAGAACCTGCAAGCTACTTAGCTGCACATAGAAGGTACAAGCTAGCTATTAGTTTAGCAGAGCAAGTCCTGATTTTATGAGGCCCTTCTTTTATACCACAGATGCCTACAGAAGTGGTCAAGAGCCATGCTCAGAGAGCTTAAGGGAAGATTAATATAAACATAATATAAATATAAACAAATATATATTAAACATAATATTAACATAAACAAATATGAGAGATGAGAGAGGGTGTTGACTACCCATCACAGGAAGCTGTGCTAGATAAACAGATGGCTGCAGGCTGCAGGTCCTACCAGCTTCTTTCCATCCAAAACCAGTGATCCCAAACCACCCAGCATGCCTGTCACATCTGAACACCTGAAACAGCCCCAGTTTGGGAGCTACATGGAAACCACAGGCAGCACAAACCACAGTTCACCTCCCCACACTCAGGGTTTAGAAATCATTTCAGCTCAGCTTACTCAGTGAAGACAAATCTGCCTTACAAAGAGAATTTGAAACAAAATAAAGAAGCACAGAGATCTCCAGGAGAAAACTGCCATTTTTGGCAGAGTCTGTTGACAGGAGCTAGTCAAGATTTTTCCAGCGTAACAGGTTGCCAGAAGAAAATGCCAATTTAACAACACCTAAATGATTTCAAGAATGTACCAATTTAATTTAAAACCTGGATGGGAAAATTACCAAAATGAGACATTTTGATAAGGTCAAAACATTTCATTTTGACATTTATTTATGTTATCATTTAATATATAGTAAAAGTAAAAAAAGATGAAGAAACTTTTTCAACTTTATCAGAGCTGCAGTTTTCTACCTTATCAAAATGTAATGCTTCAGAGCAGTTAAAACAAAGTTTTTTGAAACTTTGTGCCTCACAGGAAAACCTTAGATTTTGACTTTTGTTCCCCTTTAGAAATGAAGGCACATTTAATGCCTGAATTTTGCACGCAAAGAAGTTCCATTTGGAAGACAGTTCTAACATAGTGTTCACCTTTTGATCTTGTAATGTATTATTTCTGAATCAAATGAACAGTTGAACAGCTCCTGACAGCAGATGATGAGGTTGCGTTAGACCTAAAGGGTGGAATTCAGTTTTTGATTAAGTTACCTAGATGTACAAGGGGCCGTCTTAAAACAAATTCACCCCAAATGTGTGGAATTAAAGTGTAGATATTCATGAATAGATCATAAGATTATTAGGCTTCAAGATTTTCAAAAAGAAATAATCCTGTGTGATTCCTGGGGTCAGTGATGAGGAGCTCTATGTACCAAATTAATGATGTGGTTTGAAACATACTTAACAAGCAGACATTTAATTTGGAATGGTCAGAAACTTCTATAGGTGGCAGTTACCTACACCAGGTACTTTCTTTTTCAATACTAGCTTAATTGTATAATATATGGGAATTTTAATTCAGTTGATACAAATCTTTGCAACAATACCAAAATTTTGAAATACCAGTAACACGCACATGTATGCTTTCTTATAATGCAATTAATAAACTCTGAGGTTTTAAACAGATGTGATGTTTCCTTTGAAATAATGTTGTTAATGCATAGGAATTTTTCTTTTTAAGCTTATTAACATTGCAGTGGAAATTCAGTTGTAAATCAGGTGATCAGAATCTATAGTTCAGCAAATGTCTACCAGTCATCATGGTGATGAGCTTCTTGGAAATTCTTGTCCATTATTTTTCACAGTGGTGATCTTGAAATCATGGCTCTGATTATATATATATGTGTGTGTGTGTATATGTGTATATATGTGTGTATATATATATATATATATGTGTGTGTGTGTGTGTATATGTGTATATATGTGTATATATGTGTATATATATATATATATATATATATATATATATATATCTCCTGCATAAGCCTTCAAATCTGTAAGAGTTTTTCAAACTTGCATAAGATACAGCACCTCTTATTTCAAAAGCAGACAGTTGTCATCTTCCCTGTTGTAAAACATGGGCTTTTAAAGCTGGTATCCTCTGGAGATATGTAAGTAAAGAAAAAGAAGGCAAGAGATCAAGAGGTTTAAGGGTTGGGGTTTTTTTTGTTTGTTTATTTGGGGTTTTTTGGTAGGTTTTTTGTTGGTTGTTTTTTGGGGGGGAGGAGTTGTTTGTTTGTTTGTTTGGGGTTTTTTTTTTTGGTCTGAAGTGGGAGAGGAATGTTGCTATATATTCTGGGCATCCACAGCACTAAGGATCAAGTTACTGTGTTGAGGGCTGTGGGTACAACAGATGTAAGGCTCTTTTTCCTCAGAAGTGCAAGTATCCACTGAAAATCCCAGTACCTTTTTCAGCCTGCTGATGTTCCCAGGAGACCATGGGAGACTGTGTCATGTAAAGCAAACCACTGCATGATTCATTTCATCGTTTCATTTCAAGTAGAGGAAAATGTGCCTTCTGATTTCTCAGCAAACCATGCCCTTAAGTTCAGGGAGTCACAAAGTAATAAAAACATTTTGTTTTGTTTTGTTTTTTGCCAAGTTCTATCTTTGTGGCTTAGTTTTTGCCACCTGAATCTTTTGTGGTTTGTACTGCAGACAGCAGAGCTGGGGTGATACATCATGTCAAATCATACAGAGATGCTTATGATGTTCAGTCACACTTCACTGGATGCAGCACACTGTTAGGAAGAGATATTGCATGACAAATCCTATGTCTATATCACTATATGTATGCATAAACAGGTAGAATTGGGGGATTCATTGGTGATTTTGAATCAGCAGCTGCTTGAATAAATATTTTATTTCCTCTAAGGAGAGCAAAATGAACACTGAAAGAAGAAAAAACAACAAAAAATATAAAAGTGTTTTGTATTCATATTCTTGGGCTGGAGATGACATAGAAGGACTAAAAGACATGCTGGGGGGAAAAAAATGGTTAAAGTCAAAATTCTTCTCATGAATGTTCAGCTGTGGAGCATCATTTTGTGGTAGATTTATTATAGAGCTATCACTGAAACTGACCTCCACATAAAATCTAGTGGAAGATGTCCCTGCCCATGGCAGGGGGTTGGAACTAGGTGATCTTTAAGGTCCTTTGCAACCCAATCCATTCTATGATTCTTCCTCATTACTTCCTACATTGTGTTTCTCTTTTCTTAAGCTCAGAGAAGTCTCTGTCTGACATAGTTGAAGATCATATTCTCGTCATTGCATATCTCGTTATATTTGTTTCTAATTTCTTCCTATCTACACACAAATCTCTCTCACATGACCTTCTTGAAGGGATTTGGCTAACTGGATAAACTGAGTTCTGCTTTCCCTTGAGCTGACAATCCACCACAAAGAATGTACACAGCACACAGCCCTGATAACTCCCAGCAGGACATTTGGGGTCTTTCATGATGAATTGGGAAAGAATGGTAGTTGACATCTGTATCAGTGGACTTTAGGTTGTTCAAGTCAGCAGGTACACATGCTAAAAACCTGCCTTCACACTCTATCATCAGTCTTCTTCATGTGATACTTCAATGCAATCTGATTTTAAAAAACAAACAAACAACAACAATATCCACCACCACCACAAAAAAAAACAACCCAACCGAACAAACTAAAAAACAAAGCAAAGAATGAAACCCAAACCACCACCACCACCCACAAAATCAGTAAAATCTACATGTGGGGTCTAGATACGAATCCAGGTTTTTGTAGAAGTCAAGATGGATCCTGTATATCTCAACAACTCCAACAATGAAATGTAAATTCTCAATGAAATATAAATATCCTCTCTTTGCAATTGAGGCAGAGTATGTCCTCAGAATACCAAAGGAGTAAGAATGGGCAACTCCAAGAAGGGTATTTGAGTACGGTCCTGCAGTATAGACACTCACACAGAGCAGTGGGAAGCTAATTTGGCTGGTAAAGCCTGAAAACAAGTATCTTATTACCTCTGGAATGGACACATACAGTTAAAAGGATTCAAAGGTCACATTTGCTGGCTTTCTGTTTTGAAGAGAGAAAAGAAAGAGAGTTTAGCGAAACTTGAAATCCTGCAGTTGAACTCTGATACCATCTCATGATAGATAAAGCAAAATAAATGGACATAAACAAGGATAGAAAAGAACAACAAAGGCAGGTTCTACCTCTGGGAATAATATTGGCTCCTGGTTTTGCTGTGGGAGAAGCAGACCAGGCATACTGAGGTCTGACATGCTCACTGGGTTGCTGGGCTGTACAGGCAGGTATTTCCTTCTAATTTGGTCCCAGGTTAGAGGCACTAGAAAAGGTGAATTTTGTTCTAAGAAAACAAATAATATATAGCTGAAAGGATAGTGAATAGAAATACATGGCTGAAGGACGATTGTGGAAAAGGGGAAGTTTTATGTTACAGGTAATGTTCAAGTTTTAGCACATACAACTAGGTTGTTGTTTAGCATCTAGTTCCCTTCCTCTGTCCTTTTGCAGCCTGGATGTATTTCATGTCCTGCCTTATGAGTTCAGAGTAGTATTGTGGAAAAACCCAGAACACTGGGAGACAACAACCACAATGATGATAATAAAAGTTGATTCTTCCAGCTTGATTCAATCCCAATAATCCACAAATATAATCCTAAACAGGATACCAGTCTCATCTTTTTACAGTCAAATGAATTTCAATTTAAAAATTTATGTTAAAAATGTTGTCCTATTTGTAGAGCTTCTCAGTTCATTATTATACTCTTGACATTACTGGGAACTTGGATGACTTCTGACGACAGAAGCTTTCTTTTACTGAATGACTCTTATTTGGAAGGATTTTATTAAGAGTTTCCTCACACACCACAGCCCAGTCTAGGATTTCATACCTTTAGATACCCCAAGGATTATTCACCAGTGCAAAAGTTTAGCTCAGAATGGCACATTCAGATGATGTGACATTCATACTGATGCCAGTACAGTGCACCTAATCAGTGACTAAAATAGTAGCAGCAACACAAGGACAGTAGCCCTCTTTGCACTGCTTTCTGCCTCAGTATCATCCTTGAGCTCACTCATGTCAGAGCTGTTTGGATGGGGAGAAGGATGAGCTGAGAAAACCCAGAGCTCAGTTCCAGTGGTTGGGAAAGCTTTCTATGCCTCAGCCTTTGCCCTTGCTGCTAAGGAAAGGGGAGGAGAAGCACAGTTCTAACAGTCAGTAAAGGTCAAATGCCCAGCACACACTTGGAGCAGGGAGGGCTCCAAGGAAAAGCAGAAGGATTTTGCTGTTAGATCAAGAAAATAATCTCTTGCTTTGTCAAGGGAGAATTTGAGTCTTCTCCAGTCTTGTCTTGCAAACTGAGAAGTTTTACTGCTGTGAATTTGCATATGATCATTTGTGCTAAGGAGTTACAGGTCACTACAAGTTACAAACATTATTTGCTTCCTGCCCTTGAATGCCACTGGCAATTAAGGCTGCTGTGCCTGAAAAGTTGACTCAGCCATTCAGGTGGAATGGCTGGTGGCTTGGTTTCTGGCAGTACTATTACCAAGTAGATTGGTACTACAATAAGGACTAAATATAGCAGGATTATTCTCTGATCCAAAAGGAAAAAGAAAGAAACAAGATATCACATATTCTAAAAACAAGAAGAAAATGGTCAGAAGAAAAGAGTAAATCTATATACTACATGCAGTAGAACTTTGTAAATGAGAGACATGAATGTAAGTACAGAAATATATAGCAAGTCAGGTGAAAGTAGATTTTGTTCATGAATATGTAGTTAAGAACTACATTTTGTCAGACTAAAACCAACTTCTTGTTGTGCATTATAATGGATTTTTGTTCATAGCTGCTTACAAACATCATTTAAGATGTGGTTCTTGTCTTTTGTAGAGTGAGAAGTCAGACAAACTGTGACAGTTAGCATTCACAAGGAAAAAAGAGAGGTTAGAATGAAGCTGAATTGGCAACCCTGATTTTTATTTTAGCTATCTGCACAAATGTATGAGTCCTACTAAAACAAGAAGAAAGCTAAGCTGAATTTGAAACTAGCATATGGTTCATTGTTTGCCCATCCAAATGAAGTTGGAATGCAGCTTCAGCTTGTCAGATTATGTTATAGAGGACATCCAAGATTCTATTATATTCTTATTAGCTGTCCAGAACTTAATGAGCACAATAGAGATAGATTGCTTAATAAGACCCCTCAAAGCGTATTTTTTCTGTCAGGAGATGGGGAAGTAATTTGACCGATCTTGCTGTCCAGGAGTTCATTTTTTTAATCACCTAGATGATGAAAAAAACCCTTCCCAAGAACATCTACAGGAGTCAGATTTTCTGTTATGTCATTTATATACTTGTATATATGCAGTAATTACACTCCATTTACTGGGTCATGGGAACTGACATCTAACTTTGAAGTGAAATGAATAACAATGAATTCACCTCTAATAGTTTCCCCATTACTCTGACCTTGCAAAACTACATTGGGATTTTTTTTTTTTTTTCTTACTAATGTTGGGCAGAATAAAAAAAAATCAGATGGAAATAACTTAAGTGTTAACTCTATTCTACACAGATCACTAATATGATCTTTGTAAACCACTCATGCTCTGGTCAGGAGTGTTTCAGTTTATCAACCTGTGAAAAAGAAGACTACAAACTTAAGCTCACCCTGTGGGCCCTTCCTGAATCTTGGCAGACCTGCCAAATTTGCAGTTGTGGACAAATCTGTATGGATTATACTTCAGAGTCAGAAAGTTTCATCCAAATTTTTGTGCATATTCCTTCTTCCATGACAGAAAATAGAGAGACTTTCCTGGTGTCAAAGGCTCTCTCCTTACTTAGAAACAGTTTTTTAAAAAGGTAAAACAGAAAAAAAAAACAACCACCAAAATATTATTCTAAACCCCTTTAAGATAATAGTCCTTGCAATATAAACTACTGGTTATCTTGTTACTGTAACAACTTTTCACTTATCATTATAAAGCAAAAAAGTCAGATAAACCCTTTTCCTTAAAATGTGCAATTTAGAAACAATTCATTATTGCATCAATTTTTATATAGCTTTCTTTGTTTTATGATGGCAATAAATTCAACAATTGTGTGTAGATCGAGATTAAATTTAGCCTTAAGTGAAATTTAGCATTAAGTGAAATTTAACCTTAAGTGAGACTGAAATTTTGCTAGGATTTTGATTTAACACACTGATGTTAATGATATTTAAACCTCCCAAATGACAGTGATATCATAATCAGTTCATTTTTTGAAATTCAAACCTTTCATACCAAGCTGTTTTGGACAGATAATGATAACATCCTAGACAGCTCTATTCTTTTAGATACCTCTGAACTCTGAACGTGAAAGTATGAAAACTAAGCTCAACCCACACACAAGGCTCTGGTTAACACTTGAATCATCTTTGATCCATTTGTTTCATATCACCTGGTAGATGAATATATCACTAGAGAAAGAGACTCCTCCAGTATTACTGTAATTTGGAAGTGATTTTCACAGGCAGAATGTCACAGTTCTGTTGGGGGATACCCCTGGGTGAAAGTTTACTTCAGACTGCAGCCAAAGCCATGACTATCACATTTTCAAGATAACATGGTAAGTTTCTGCTTTCCACAGAAGCAACATGCTAAGTATCATCCTATTTTTTTTTCCTTTTTAAACTCTGAAGTTAATCTTACTTGTTTTTTTAAAGCACTTCATGATGAGACACTGCTTGACTCTTGACGTCAATAAAAGTAAAAAACATAAAATTGATTGTCATGTAAGACAAGACTACCCCAACAGCTATTCTTTCTAATCTATGCTAGGAAGTTAAAACTGTCTACCAATCAAGCAGGCAAGATTTGAAGGCCAATCTGCTTTTCAGACTCTTGATATTATGACCTTTGTATTTTTCCTATTGCCCAGCAAAGACCACAGCTGCTGTACTGGACAGCATACAAAATCAGGCCCCTCAAAATCCTCCCCTGAGGCAGTGCTTAGGGCTAACCTGTGCATCTTTGGAAAAAGGCATAACATTTCACTATGCACTTATGACAATTATCCACTGGAACAAAATCCTTATGTATCATCTGAGAGACCCTAAGGATAAAAGTGGTAAGGTGTCCAACAGATGACTGTAAAAACTCAGGGTTCAATTGCTTCTTGTCAGAGTCTAATTTTATCTTACATTATCTGTTATAATATCTAATCAAGCACTAATGGCACAGAAAGTGCTTCCCCCACACACTTATGGAGCTTTGTGTCCTCTTTAGCCTCTCCCAGGAGAGCTTTCAAGCCATATTTCACATACATTTGCTATTTCCCCAAACCATTTGTCTTCTATAAGAATAAATCTTTTGATTTTTGACTATTGATAGAACATGTTACTAAGTTACCTTTACTTTTTGTTGGATTTTGTTTTCCTTTTTCTTCCCTGAAACAGATATTACAGACAGTAGCAAGAGAAATAATTTTATTGGAGATTTTACAGCTAAAATATTTGTGCCTGGCAACATAAAATAGAGGGATGAATCCTCAAGTGGGATTAAGGATTTTCTGCTATGTACTTTACAGGCATAGTAAGAGAGTTTTTGCACCACAGAGTTTTCAAAATAAAACCCCAAACAACCACAACAAAAAAAGAAAACCCAAAAAACCCAAAGAAAACAGTCAAAGATTGAAAGAAATGAAAGCAAGTTTCTTTAATTTTAACAACAGGAAGCTTTGTGGAATTGATATCAAAGAACCACTGAGAATTTTATAAAGATAGAACCTTTAATAACAAATAATAGAAATTTGTGTGGCAAAATATTAAGTTTTAATTGTAAAGGTAATAATGTGGAACCTTATAATTGTGGTCCTAGGAAAAATAAGGGTGATTTTTTTTTTTAAATGTTGAAGTAGTAGCTTATATTGATAATTTTGATTAATATTCATGTAAATAATTATTTGGATGAGTTTGGTGGTGCTTAGAAGAGCAATGAGGTGACTCCTTTATTTTGTAATATATTATGTTTAAAATATGTGAGATATAAATTATGAAACAGGATTCAAGCCCAATCTGTATAGAAATTCATAAAATAATAAAAGTCAGTGATACCAAATGAAGAAGGAAATACAAGTAAATTGGAAAAAAAAATTAAAATAAAGGGGAAAAATAACTTTTTCAATCCATTTTCTTTTGGGGTTTTTTTATTTGTTTGTTTGTTTTATTTAATTTAATTAAAAAGGCACCCAGAGTGCATGAAAATATTGTTTAGAAAGTTATTTAGAAAATGCAGGGGTTTAGTATGGAAAAGAGAATGTTAAGGACATAAGTTTTTCAATTAAAAAAAAGGAAATCTAGTTCTAACAAAGAGAAAAACTACTGATTGTTTTCAAAGGTTCAAGGAAAGAAAAAAAATGTACAAGTATGGCCAAGCATAACGTCAGACTGCAGGGGAATTATACAGAATTTGTTTAAAGAGATTTTTTAAAATAGAAAATTAATCATGTGAGTGGTAAGGGTATTATTGACACTATCTAAAAAATTTATTTCTTTGAATTCTTCATAGTTCCCATACTCCTGCATTACATTTCTTTGCCAGAGCAAGGATCTTACTGAGGAAAGGAAAAAGTGATGGCAGTGGTAACAGGCAAATAGTCTAAATGCTGATCAGGTATCCCAGGATAAAAGTTTAGTTGTACAGTTAAAATGAAGTTCCCATGCAGGAATCTTTCTTGCTTTCTTTTTCTGCAATAGTTTCCCAAGTGACTATGAATAATCAATGGCACAGGTCTTGCTTGAGGTTGCAGTTTACTCTTACCAGTCTCTACTGCATATGGTATATCCAGTTACAGCTTTTTCACCAGCATTCCTGTCTCTCTTCTGCAAATCTGATAAATGCTGATGCAGGGCTGCATTTGGTTTGTATAGCAAGGTTTTGGTAGTGGGGGAGCTGCAGGGGTGACTTTTCTGGGAAGGTGCCAGAAGCTTCCCACACACCTGCCAGAGCAAATGCCAGCCAGCTCCAAGATGTACCTGCTGCTGGTCAAGGCCAGACCCATCAGTGACCATCCGGTGGTAGCACCTTTGGGATATCAAGTTTAAGAAGAAGGAAACAGGTGCAGAGGAGCAACTTCAGCCTGAGAGAGGAGTGAAAATATGTGGAACAGCCCTCCTGAAACCAAGCTCAGAAGTGGGAGGAGGTGCTCCAGGCACCAGAGCAGAGATCCTTCACTCTGCGGGGAGATTACCAGTGGAGCAGACTTTCAGTGTTTTACCCTGGTAAGAAACACAGCTCCACAGAGCCTCTTACTCCTGGTGGGGTGGGGAGAGAATGATAAAAGTGAGAACTTGCGCATAGAGACAAACATAATCTAATTGATAAAGCAAAAGTCATGTGTACAAGCAAAACAAAACAAAGAATTCTTTCACCTCTTCCTATGGTCAAACAGGTGTTCAACCAATCCCAAGAAAACTGGGCTCCAGCACATGGTGATTTGGGAAGATAAACATTGCATCTCCAAATACACCTCCTTTCTCCTTGGGGGGAGTAGGCAGAGAAGTTAGGACTGAAGTTAAAGAAGGTTGTTTTTATTTTTCATTATCCTATTTTGAATGACAAAAAATTACTTTCGGAGTTTACACTGCTTTACCCTTGACGATAATTGATGAATAATCTCCTTGTCATTATCTTGACACAAAAGCTTTTCATTCCATTTTTCTCCTCCTATCCAGAGACGAGTGTCTAGGTGGGCACTTGGTGTCCAGACATGGTCAGCACACCAAAAATTCATTGAAGTCCCCTCAAATAGTAAAGATTTCTCCTTCAAATAAAGATGTTAGAGCTGAGCTCTTAAACTGACCAACCCTTTTCAGAGCTCAGAATAGGTGTCTTCAACAGACCTTGTATCACTGATAAGTTAACATGAATCATAGCTGCAGGGAATAAAATTTAGTGTTTCTGGAGAAGATCATATAGATGCAGGAGTTTTCAAATGAAAATCTGACAATTTTGAAGCCTACAAGTATATTTTACCAAGCTTTTAAAAATTAAATTCAATGTTAGACCAATGGTAATGAAATGCTTCTATTATTTCTACAAAGTTTTCTCAGCTTGAAAACTTGAGACAGTTTGGGGTTGTGTAGTGATCTGTTTTGAAATTCTGAAAAGGTGGGCCTGCATTCATTCCCAAACAGGTTGTCAGAAAAGCTTCAAACAAATTTTTTTTGTTGTGCTGAGGAAACAGTAATCTTAGCCTTACTTTATTTATATCTGACTAACGTGGCTCCCAAAGGGATCTCAAGGTCCAGAAAAGACATGAAAATAATTGGTAGGTTGTAAGGAAAAACCATATTCCACCACACTGCACCTCCAGAGAAAGAATATTGTCTGTAAACTTTAGTAGTGAGATGAAGTTATCTTTCATCTAAATTGTGGAGGAAAATACAAGTTAGCATAAAAGAATGTATGTTAGATAATCATATGGCCAGTCTGAAGGGCCTTTTATCTGGGTCTGTGGATTCCCATATCTGTATGCTCTTGAGGAGATAGTAAGAATTTTGATTACTGAATAAAACACCTCCAGAAAGTGCTATATGCAAATACTGAGGAGCATGGGTCAAAGTTTTATGCTTCCTGGGACTGCCTAGCATATTAACAGGTCTAGGGAAAAATGACTGTGGTTAAAAATTAATAGCACACTGACAAGTATGATTTAAACCTATCCAAATCTAAATCAGTCAGCCCTAGTAAAATCTTCAAATCCTTAAGAGGTAACCCATATGGCCAGTGGTGTCAAAAAGTGCTATGAGGATTGGGAAAATTAATCTGCATTTCTCTCACATAGCAATTTTGTCCTTGTGTGAAAAGTAAGTGAGGGATTTTGTTGCCCTTGTGTCTTTTATTTAACCTCCATTAGCACTGCATGTAGCAAAATGCTACTGTGTTAAATAAACATTACTTCTTTGAAAAACAAATTAGATTGCAAATAATATGTTAAGAGCTGACTGAATTCTTCCTATCCATTCAGTTGAGATAAATCTCCTTTTTCTTCTGTCAAGCAATTGTTGCTTGGAACTTCCTTATGTTCATCAGAAAGTTGGATAAATCATTTTCAGACACTGGACTAACTGGAATTTGATTGCTTCTTCTAACTGGCGTTTATGGTATAGCTGGATCATCTTAATGCCATGGCACTGCTTCTGTTTACTAAGTAGGTGACAGAAACTTCTGTAATTGGAAAGCAACGAGGGAGTTATAGTTATTTACAGAGAAAATGTTTGGGCATTTTGAAAATTTTTCCCCTCTTCAGCTTCTGTCCATATGTTAATCAATCATCTGGCCTTATGCAATACAGCAAATCAATCTTGATTCAATTATTAATGAAAATCCTTTCTGAAAATTCTCTGCCACCTCTGTATATATAAAAAAAACAAAAAACATTGATGGCACTATGCAATACACAGATTGCAGTGATAAATCAGGTTGTGGAATGAATGGCAACAGCCATATCTGGCTCTAGATCCAAAATGTCATCTATTTTGTTATTTTCTTTATGGTAGCGCACTGTGTGTGTTAAGTGCTTTGCTTTCAGGAAGGACGGGCAAAGATCCTGTTTAAAGGAGTTCAAGTTGAGGACAGGCCAGTAATAAAAAGATTAAGGAGAAAAGAGGCAATAGAAGATGATTCATACAAATATCAGTTGGAGACTTTGCTGCAAAAGTGTTGGGCTTTTCTTTTTTTACAGAAGTTTAAAGTTGGAGTGGAAAGAGTTGTTTGCTGCTAACTTCAAAACACTTCAGTTGTGTTAGAAATTTATTTCACTGGCTGATTCATTATAAATTTAACCTGTAATCACAGCCGATTCCCAATTGTTGCATTGCCATTCAGTAATTGCAGACTTTAAATCACTGGCTTCTGTCTGAGCTTTAGACAGGTGTGTTTGAATTCTGTTCTGTTTTGGACATGTCTTCTAGCTGCTTCCAAACCAAAAATAGAGATCTGCTTCAGAGTAGATGCACGGTTTTGAGGTATTTCAACTTTCTCCCTTTTCTTTGCTTTGATTTTATTTGCAAAATAATTTTGGTACATAAGAAGGCAATAAATGAGAAATTTCTGTCCACATGGGTGAATAAAATTTTCTCTCCCCTAATGGAGAACAGAGATAATATCCAGTCACTGTGACAGCTTTGAAATATCCAGAGGGTATGCTTGGATCAAGGGGCCAGAGTAAATTTACCTGAAGCACACCTTTGAATCACTCCAAATTACTTCCTAACATAAGCATATCCTTTCTGTGTCCAGTATGTCTTCAGGTGGCTTCATTGCTCTTGTTCACCATGCATGCATTAAATTAATAGTATTTAATGAAGATGGAAAGATAGGAAAGGAATTAAATTTACTGATATAAAGTGCTTTGAGAACTCTGGAAATTAGTCGTGTAAAATGGCAAATCATTACCACATGAAATAAATGCCTTATTCTCTTGAAATTCAATGAGGTAAATAATACAACTATTTTAACATTAAATATTCAAAATCATTTAATATTGCTTAATAAAGAAAGTAATAGGTAGGAACGAGGGAGTGCAAGTAAGCTACTGCAATGTCTACGGCAGTTCCAGGGTTAGGCAAGGAACTAGTGTGCAAAGAAATCTCGTTACAAAGAGAAACAGTATTAGCATTTTTATTGTTTCTTTTGTTGAGTGTTATATTTTTTTTAGAAAAAGTAATCTATCAGTATTAGATATCTGATTTAGAAACTTAATTTAAATTGGTTTCTCTTTCCTTTTCAGTTAACCCATTTTTTTATTGGCTGTTATAATAGCATAATCATGTAGGAAGAAAGGAGCAAAACTGGGTAATTATATGCACAATTATTTTTAAAATACAGTAACAATAGCAAGGATGAGCTGAAAAGTGCTTATACACTATTACGGTGTCAAGACATAGTCCACATGTTAGGAACAGTCAGAGGATTAATATTGATGAACAAAAGCTAACTCTTTAATATTCTAGATAATAGAAGACAGACAGAAAGATATTGTGTGTGCATATATATAAAAATATGTATATAGGGTTACAAAAAAAAATTGCAGTGCAGGTTGGCTTCTTGCTCCCTTTCCTAGAATATGTTGTGAGCATAGAATCAGTCTGGGCTGCAGATCTTCCCCTCCAGCCACCTCATACACAAACAAGAGGCACTGAGCCAGCAACCTTCAGGTTCCAGAACAAAAGGAACTGCTTTAGCTTGACCCAAAGAACCAATACATATGTTGCTGTCAAAGAAAAGGTGTTGCCCAAGTGAGTCACATTTATCACATCTCTTCTTTCCTGATTCAGGTGATCTCATCAGTGCTTAGAAGCCTCAGATGAAACTCTATTTGGCATTTCTATTTTTATAGCTAATAAAAATTCTTATATTTTTTCCACAAACCAGAAATCACTGCTTTTTCGGAGAGGAGACTGAAAAAAATCATCTAAAGCATTAATTCATTGGAAACCTGAAGATGGGACTGGATTTTAGCCAGAGCCTTGCATTCTTCACTTTTATACTGTAATCTGACTTTCAGTACAGGATAATTATTTCACTAGATATCAATCTTTACCACATCCAGAAAGACACTGAATTTTAATGGCTGAAAATGAAGGGGTTTTTTCAGTTCTTCTACAGCTTGGCCCAAAAAATATGCTCTAAAATATGTAAGCCATGATAATTCTTTGTAGTCAGACAGGCAGTTATATTAGTCATCTGAGGCTTAAAGCAAAGCAAAAATTTAAATAGCACATTGATTCCTGAAGACATTAATTTTAGAAATTTTTCATGTAATGTCAAAAGAAAGAATTTAAAAGTTCTCAAAACTTAATTTCAAAGCCATGAATTTCACATTGCTACAGTTAAACTATAATAAGAATGGATTTACTGTAAGTCCTTTCCCCCCCCCCCCCACTCATGTATTTTTCCAGGAAGTATATTGCCTTGCAAGAGAATAAAAATAATGTCTTTCTGAAAGTTAATACATATTGAAGGCTACTTAGAGGAGTAAATTGTTCTAGATTAGCACAAAAGTTTGCAGATTTAGAGATCAAAAGTTTCTTCCTTACATGGAGATGTCCCCATTAGTTTTAGCAGCAAAAGAATCCGTTTCATACTGTAAAGGCTATGTTTAGTTGATCCAAATAACCTACTCAAAATATCCCAAGGGAGAACACTAATTTACATACCAATGTAAATAAGTTGTTTCAACAAATGGGAACAGAATAAAGCTTCTACTACCCACATAAATGTCTAAATAGAATTCAGCATGTTCTCCCTTTCCTTGTGATCAGATAATATTTAAGCATTTTAGTTGCTTAAGGTCTTTCCAAGTTTTTAATGTCATTTGATATTATTGAAAGATATTTTTCATTCATTTAATTCTCAGTTTCTCAGAAGTGGAGTCAGTTTGCATTAAAGACTGCATTACCAACTTCATAGCTAATTCACTTGGGGACCCTGTGTCTTAAAGTTTGCTTTTATTCTAATTCAGAAATATGACAGACTAGGAATAATTTAGAGAAGGAATATCAGAGGCACATTCATCAGATAAACATATGCAGGCACATATATGTGTGTGTGTGCTCATATGTGTTCAAAGTCAATTGAGTTCTGTCCTCCTTCAACATTGCAAGTATTAAACTATTTAATATCTTATTAATTAAAATATTAACATTTCCTGCATAAAGTGCCTTTAGAGTAAAGCTCTTCTGCTTTGCTAGACTCCTTGTTGGAAGTTTAGCAAAATTTTACTAATTTTTTCTCAGATTTTCTGAAATTATGAACCAGCTTTTTTCAGATCAATGCTTTCCTGGTGTGATCTTTAGCAGATATGATTGTTTCCATAAAGGTGCTGTTGTCCTCTAACCCCTTTTACTTTCAACCCCTGATACTTCAGTCTGGGGGAAAAAAAACAAGTTATCATTCTTGGCATTGTTTCCCAGGACTGAGAAATGAGAAAAGGGGGAGTGGTGAGAACTAGACATCATTTTAGAGCTGATAGGAGGGATTATGTACAGGTGGGAGTTCCTCACATGAGTATATTGACAGGCCTAGGGTAGGGGTGACATGTTGGTGAGCTCACTAGAACTTGAGAAGAGGGAAATTTCACAGTGAATGGGGTGATATGAATACCTTCCTGCCTTTGGGATTACTAGCCAAACTTTAATTCACCTAATCAAATTCCTACACACAGGGTCATGAGAGAGAGTTCATAATGAGGGGAAGATAAAACTTCATAGTTTCACCAAACCAAAAGTCTTCCTCCAAACTGGAAAAGCTAGTTATTTTTGAGCTTTTTGGACTTGGCAGTGCAGTGAGAGAGTAAAAGGACCATTAGGAAGCACATCCAGGCAAGAACTGCATTAATCGTAATTATTCTCAAGACACCTGATTGTGTTAACCAGCCAACTTTTCTAACTTTCCAGAAAAAAAAAACAGAAATAAATCTCTCTGACTCCAGAACCAAGATTGTCCACATTTCAGAAGTTTCTTGAAGGACACCATTTTGTCTTTTGTTCTGTCAAAAGCAGCACCCCATCAAAGCAGTTTCCTTTTGAGTGCTGCTCTTGGTCTCAACAAGCTGAGGAACTCCTTATTTTCTGAACAAGATGAGAAAGAGAGGAGAGATTAGTAACAGCAACATGGAGGGATAAGACAAAAGAAAATAGTATAGGAGATTGTAATAAGCATTAAGTGCCTCTATATAGACATGCTTGCCCTAATGTTACAGACCCCCTTTTTACTGTCACGTCTTCAGACACATCACACTGAAAAGAAACCAGAAATTACTGGTTTATCACCTCTCAAAGAACACAACAAAGTCACACAAGAATTTGTAACATATTTGTAGCTCTTTTCAAAGGATATATCTGATTGCATAAAACTACTAAGACTATTCTTATGGCCCACTTCACCTCAGAATACACACAGGGCTGTGGAGATGTTGACAAGTTTGGATATTAGGAACTGTATTCATTTAATTCACAGCTCTAATATAGAGAAACAGAAAAACAAATTCAAATTATAACCAGCTTTCTCTCCTCTGCTCATTCCATTACAAGGCTCATAAGTTGCCTAAGCATTCACTTTACCAGCCAGGTGTGACCTAAGATCTTCAATATATTTCTAATTATCTTTTTGCTTAGCTTGAATATTAAAGAATGATGCACTGAAATTTTCCTTATAATGTGCAATGAAGACATTTTCAAGGATAAAAGTTTTTCTGTTTTTTTATCGTAAGATTTTGTTCTGTGAGTTCCTGTTAGCATGTCACCTTATGTACCACACTCAAAAATATATTAGCTTGCTTAATGATCTTTACTCTTAAGTTATCCCAAGACATTTTGGCAAGAATATGGCAATAATGTATCACAAAAATTGAACTGTAAATGTTTCAATTACAGTCTTTGTTTTGCTTAATTTCAACGTTCTTCTTCTGGTGATTGTGATATTTATTTCTAATTGCAAAATAAAATTAATACTAAATCCCTCTGGAAAACAAAAAATTACATTAAATATAACCTGCATAAAGATTCACTTAGACCATATTTTGAGCTTTTTTTATATACTGGGAAATATTCAGTGTCATACAATGAAAAAATTAATCTCATTAGGATTCAGGTAATTTGGTTCAAGTTCTTCTAACATTGTAGAAAATCTACTGGATAAGATTACAATAATAACAGGACTCCAAGTATTTGTATGTTTTTCACTCTTCTAAGTACTAAACAAAAACGAGTCTACGCTACTTTGCATGTTTTTCTAATCTCTCTTCTTCACAAACTTGAACATATTTTTTGTGTTATTTAGACGATAAGTAATATGATATAAAAACCATGTAAAAGTATGTATGTAACTATATATATTTGTGTGTATATATATTTATAAAAATTCAATTTGGAAACTCTCTTGTTTGCAACTCCACAGTAAAATGTATGTTAAACGAATTACAACTCTGTTCCAGTTTGCAGATTTTGTTGGTGGTGTTAGGTCCAACATTCCTGGCTTTCACTTTCCTTCTTGTTGAGTTAGAGTTCCTTCAATCCATTTAATAAAACATTCAGTGTTACTCTTTCCTAAATCTTCTTACACTATCATGCCAAAATAGCAGGAGCAGTCAATCTTCTGATTGTCTTTGTAATTTACAAATTACAAAAAAGTCCATGTAAATTGTCTGAGGGATGCACTTGAAACATCTTTCAAAGTATAACTTAAATGCCTGAATCTGATTAAAAGTGTTAATTTTTTTTTCTTTCCTTTGCCTATCTGAAAATAATGCTCTGGGTTCATGGTATCTATCTGTCTAAAGTTTAGTTTGCCTAATGTGGCCTTACTGTTTGTTTACATTTCTGACACAACAATGGCATAACAGAAGGAGATGGTGATGGAATTTCAGATCTCTGAGCAGTTGGTTTTGGAAGCTCATGGAATTCTATGAGATCCCATAAGTCTCAGAAAAAAAGCAAATAGAATATCCATGTTTAAAAAGGACGTAAAGAACTGTAGAAATGGATATCAGTCAATCAGCTTTATCAATTTCTTAGAAAAATACTGCACATGGATAATCAGACAATTTGTAGGTATCTGGATAATAAAATGGTGAATAACAGCCGGTGTAATTTGTATCAAAGCAATCTAGTTTTTATTTTTTCATAGCAGGGTAACAGAGTTTATGGGAAGAGGAGAGGCAGTTATGCTGACATTTTCATATGATGCCATGGCCAGATATATATTCATTTCTTGGACTGGTCTTGGTTTGTTTTCTTTCATGCAGTATTCTTAAAAGTTTGATATGGAAACATCATTTGCATAATATTAGTGTAGCATAGGTGCAAAGATGTTTGAAAGATGAATTAAAAATACCTGTTTTCAATAGTTCTTATGCAGAACATTAGGTTGCACCAAAATAGTCCCTGCCAAGATATATCTTGAGTGGAACTCATCAGTATTTTTATGAATAAACATTAGAATAAAGAGTAGATATATTAAATCTGTCAGTAATTGAGGTCAAAAGGACTGTCACTATATTGGGATATGCAAATAAAGCCCAAAATTATCTTAATACAGGATAGAGAGAGAACTCTGAAGAAAAAAAATATGCACCATTTGGTAGGAACAAGTGCAAGATGTTATTCTCATATGAGAATGGTCTAGCATATGAATAGGGGATGGGAGAGAACTGACCGAGATATCACTACAAAAATGGATTTGGGGACTCTAGGGGATACAACCCCTGAATTTATGCAAAATTTAGAAAGAAATCAGATTTCTTTCTGAGGATATTAAAATACAAGTGAGAATTTCATCAGGTTTTCTGAGTGGCACCATGCTTCCATGGCTTTAGTTAATATTCTGTTATAAAAACTTTCATGACTTTATTTCAGTTACTACTTTTTTTACATATTGCTATCATTTTTCTTATGACAAGGTGATCATTTTGAAGGTTTTTTGTTTAGTTGTTTTGGGGGAGGAAGGGGTTGTGGTTGTTAGGGATTTTTTGGTCTTGGCATTTTTTTGCTTCTTTTTTTTTTTTTTTTTTTGTTTGGTTTGTTTTGTTAATTTATTTTGATTTTGTTTGGTTTTTTGTGTATGTTTTTTAGGTTTTAGATTGTTTTGTTTTGGGGAAGACTTGGTTAGTTAGTTAATTAGTTGGTTATTTTTTCTTTCTTTTCCCCACTATTTTGTCTGCAGTGGCATAGCAGTACTTTTAGACATTTTTTTTAATCTCAGAGTCAGGACTCACATGAACTTGCTTCTTAGTGTCTTGTTCTATCTTTTGCTCTCTTGATGTTAATAAGTAAGGGGGAGAAAAGTGTGCTATCAAAAAAGGATTTCCTCTTACCAGCAGAAGTTCATGCATTGATTTGTCTCAGAAAAGACTAATTAAAACTTGCAAACTGCTTTAGCTGTGAACTTTAAATTCATGTCTTGAGGAAAATCTGCTTGCATACCCACAAGACTGTTTTTCCATGATATACAAATACCAGTGTATCATTCTTTTGGGTCTGAGGAAATCAAGACAATTTAATGGCTTTTTACCATTTCAGTCAAAAATACATAAGAATATTTATTGTGTATTCCCAGGCCATATAATGAGGTACACTCTTATATCACCTGTTAAGTCTTTGGATCTTTGAGAGGCAGAACAGACAAAGGCTAAGATGAAGTTTACTCTCTGAGAAGCGATGTAATAATTTTAAGACTGGCTTTGAGTTTTTGAGTTTTCCATATATATATATATTCAACCTTTTTGTACTTTTACACTCCAATCACTTGACTATGTCTCTTAAGAGAGCCTACTATGAAAACCTTCTCTGGGTTAGATCAGATTCAAGCCCACCATTTATAATGCATAATTAATTTTCATAACAGATATCTTTCCTTTCTGAAATAATTGGATATTGATGTCAAGAAGATATGACACATGCCATATCTTTTCACTCATCAGCGTTCCTTGAAAGCTTTCAAACCTCACTTCTCTAACATGGAACTATTCTATAGTCTAGATATAATGAGGTGAACATTTTTTGCTAAAAATCATAGAGGCTGATGTTTTTGCAGTGGTGAGAACAGTGGGAATATAAATAGAAAATATTATGGTTTGTGGCTATGTTTATTTTAATTACATAGCAGTGCCAGTTCTTTCTGGCCTTAAAGCCAAATGGCAAAATTACAGCACATTCATTTTACTAATCTCTCTTAGCCTCTGAAATAGGGTGACTGTGAGCAATGTGCCTAACAAGAACGATTCCTGGCCCAGGCTGCCTTCTCAAATACACCTGTTAGTTGAAAGTGCTGGTTGGCCTGAGCTAAAATAATTTCAGTATTTATCCTCTATACTGATGACCAAGTTCCAGTGCAAGGGCCTATCCTCTCACACTAATTTGCTCTTCTGAGAAACTGAGATGGATGGAAATTTGGTTAGCTGGCTGGATATGGATCTAGAAATGATTTGCCTTTCACACTGGAAAAGATACTTCGGGTTTGTTAAATTGTTTAGTTAATAAATTCATCTGACATGTTGATTTCTTGATTTGGAATGTGTTTATCTTGAAATGACACGTGCAAGCTAGGCTGTTTTCACACCACAGATTTTGTTAAGATACTATAAGAACCCTTAAATAGAATTAGCTATCCCAACATTCTGTACATGGTATGACCATAGATTTAAATGAATATGTAAATTAAAGCTTGTGAATTGAGTTACAGAAAGACATTTAAAGCACTCATTCCTTGTCACTTTGCCCAAGATTTATCTTTAGCATCTGCTGCTCATTTGCTCTGCCAGGCCAAGGACTTTGTGGATATGAAAAGAGTAATATGGTTCTTCCTTTGTATTACAGTAAGTGTGGATTTCTACTGTTAAGAATGCTAAATCTTGTTAAGAACTTTAATATGGTAATTACAATTAACTAAACAAATTAAAAGGTGGTACTCAGCCTGAACATAATCCTTCTGTAATTTGAGACATTTAGAATTGTTGTGTTCTATCCCTCTTTCCAAAACACACTGAATTAACAAATGTTACTCTAAATTTTGTACTGCTTTTATTTGCTGACACTGAAGATTTAAGAATTTTCTCAAACATAGATTCAAAAGTTACTTTTAAAGTTAACATGTTTTACCTTCAATGATATTTTTGAACAGCTAATATGCTTTTGGCAAAGGGCAAAACACTAAGAAAATCTTTTTATTGATATTTAATTGAAGCATTCCTCCAGGAACTTTTGTTGATGAAAGGCAAGCCAGGTTTTGCATTCTGTTTCTGTAGCAAATTCTATAGCTATACAGTTAAACTTGTACTTGCCATACTTTCTAAGTATGAAGATAGTGCTCAAGCTTGAAGATACTGCTTCTAATCCTGAGATGATGAAGAAGCAGAGGGCTTCTTTTCTCTTTTCTTTTTCTCTTTTCTCTTTTCTTTCTCTTTTCTTTCTCTTTTCTTTTCTTTTCTCTTTTCCCTTCTCCTTCTCCTTCTCCTTCTCCTTCTCCTTCTCCTTCTCCTTCTCCT